>OZ024873.1:65339259-65691759 GCA_964017185.1 Rugalucina vietnamica
AAAAGCCTAACCTTGATATTTTCAGGTGTCAATCAATGGGCAGCAGATTGATCTCCCCTACTCCTACAAGAACTTGACAGTGACCTCCCCTGTTGATGGCCTGATCATTGTAGATGGCGCTGACAATTTTAAGGTCACCTGGGATACAGCAGAGGATCACATCCAGGTCACCATTAATGGCTGGTATCACGGTAAAACAGGCGGGCTGCTCGGTATCTATGACAATGAACCTTCCAATGACCTCATGACCCCATTTAGAAAGGTCATTGATAATTCGAGGAGGTTTGCTGCTACATGGGATGTTGGCAGAACCAATTGCCGCTAAACTATATGGGATGTGAAAAACAGTATTTGTGAATGAAATTCTTCCTAGCAATAGCAACAAAATAATTATCAATTATAATTATGATGAAAGTTTGAAAGAGCTGGACAATGCATCCCGGTGCAAGTTATCTTAGTTATTTTAGATGACCTTTACGCCTGAAGTATTTGCTCATTGTTTCTTGTGCAATATTTTATGTGTATTCAGATTCCGAATGAGATTTAAAATTGTAATGTGTGCACCTTGAAATAAAAATATAATTTTTCACATGAACAATTTAACACACCATGTATTTATTTTTCTTAAAATCTTTTCATTTTATTTTCATGTTTTATGGTTAGATAATTTATTTATTTGTCAGCCAATGTGCCATTTCATGAACTGTATTTCAATAATTCATAATTCTTTGCTTTTATTTCTTGAAAACATGACCAGAGATTATTCACATGTGCCAAAAAATCATATTGTACATTTTTAGATTATTTGTCAATATTTTAACTATCAATTTATATGTGGTGCAAAATATTTTATATAACAAATTGTGTAATTTCATATTAATAGTTAATACAGAAAAGCGTGTTTATTATCGTAAAGCAAAGTAGCATTTACATGAAGATCATCATATTTGAACTTAGAGGGTGTTCTATTTTCAACTTTAAAACATTCCGGACATGTAGCCAAAATAAAGACAGCCTAAAACAGTTGGCCAATATCTGAGATCAGAAAGATGCCTTAGTTTAGTTGAAAATCAAAATCATACATAATTTTTTACATTGTTCGCAGAAAAATAAAAATCTTTGTTGAGCTTGGTCCTCATTCTGTATATATTAATTTCCAAGGACAGTTTGTTTGATTCTATGGTGATTAAATCAATTTTTGGAGAGAAAAAAAGATTTTCAGGGTATTTGAGCCTCGACGCGAGAAAAACCGGTCTTCGGGATTTCCGACCAGGTCCGACACAAACCGGCCTGTACAAGCTCAGAAAAGAGCTAGAAGCTTGAAATTTCGGATTTAAGTAGAAGAGGAATTGTACTATCCGAGTAGCGAAAACAAAGGCGCTGATCAGCTTCGCGGTTACCGCGAAGCTGATCTGCGCCTTTGTTTTCGCCTAGGCAAAAATCCGATTTTCTCACGATGCGGCTCATTTAGTGTTAATCAATGCAAATCATTTTCTTGTTGTTTTCTTTGCTTTGTTATTTCACTTTGATTAAGAAAAAAATAATAAAATTTTACGCTTTTCTTGACTTTGTAGTTTAATCTTTGTATATAATATGAGCCTGTGCATGAGAAAACAAACAATTTGGGTTCCGACCAGGTCCGACACAACCGGGCTGTACAATCACAGAAGAAGGCCAAAAGCTTGAAATTTCAGATTTATGAAGAAAAGGAATTGTACTATCCTTGTAGCGAAAACAAAGGCGATGATCAGCCTCGCAGTCACTGCGAAGCTGATCTGCGTCTTTGTTTTGGCATATGCAGATTTTTGGTTTTCTTGTGCAGCGGCTTATATTAATTTTTGAGGACATAACCCTTCCATGCTCTAAGAAATTATTGGTTACATAAACCTGCATTGTCCTAGACCTATGCAATAAGTTAATAAAAGCGCTGCAGGCCTGCATGATACCCCGCCACGCAAATTTAATTTAGCAAAAATGTTTGTCAATAAATTCTCAAGATAAAGAGCAGAACAAAATTTTGTCATAAATGAAGGACCATAACTCTGTATACATTGATAAAATTTACCCATCTTCAATCCCAAACCACTACTTCCTAATTTGAACTTTTATACAAAGTTTGAAGAAAATTGGTTGATAAATGCACAAAACAGAGGCAGGAAACGAAATTTTAATGTAAATCATGGGCCATAACTCTGTACTTATTTAACGAAATTTATTCAATTTCAATCCCAAACCACTCCTTCCTGATAGGAACTCCTATACAAAGTTTGAAGAAAATCGGTCAATAAAAGCTCAAGATAGAGTCCGGAAACAAAATTTTAACGTAAATCAAGGGCCATAACGCTGTTGAGTATTTATTTTAGGATAAATGTGGTTTATTTGATAGTTTGACATTTCAATTACAGGGCTCAATATAACTATTTGTCAGTCGCTATGTGCAGCAGTTCAGTTTATGATTTCAGGGCTTTAAAGCTGGATTAATTTTCTTGAAACTGTTAAAAGTTTTAAAACTAGAACAATTAAATCTCACATGACTTACATTTAATGTGTGAGGATTATATATGTGGCATTATTTACAAATAACATTTGATTCTGTTATATTTATGAGCTACTATGGATTAAAGAACAACAAGGAGAAAGCCATATCGGGCTAAACTTCACCAGCTAGAGAACTACACTTAAATAGCACTGTGCCAAGAACAGAATTGAAACAAAACTATGATTATTTGGCAACAAAGATTTCATGATAACTGGACTTGAAATTTAGAAGAAATGGCCACTGTGTATGACAGCCAGAAAGCATGAACCTTGTGCAATGGCAATCATATACAGTTGCTTCTTACTTTGCGGGAGACCATACTGATTACATGGTCAATTAATAATTGACCTTATTTAGGCTAATGATGGTCTGTCTTTCCAAACAAGTATGATATATTTTATATGGGTAACCTGTCAATTTCGGGAAGCAATTAATAAATAGCAAGTAAGTTTGCAACTTATATTAGTTCAATCATAATTATAAGCTATAAAATTTTGACAGTAGTCTTGTGGTCTCCTGCAAGTTTCTTTCAGATTGAGTATGCAGTTTGGAGAACCATTAAATTACAATGTGTCAATGTTGGACAAGAAAGTTTGCTATTATTTCTGTATTGGAGAGGGTTCCAACCTATTCGGCCTAAAAAAAATCAAATTCCAAGCTGACTTTCCCATCTTTGTCCAACGTAGAATCCTGCTGAACTTTTCGTATGGGAATACATAAAGATATAGACTGTGTCCTGATTTGCTGAGAAATATGAAAGGAATGGTTAAAGATATGAAGAACTTTCAGACTTGTGGATCATGATTCATGTTATGGATAGAAACTGATTATTGCTGTAACAACTGTGTTCATGTGCTGAACAATCACCAAATGTGCTGAACAACCGCTATCTTTGGCCAAAGATAGCTATGAACAGTGATCAGCATTTTATACTTTGGAATTTTAGTAGGAGTCAGCAATCATGAATAATCGGACTAGCCTACAGAACTACCAGCTTCCAACTTGTTCAATTACTTTACAATATCACATCGACAGCAGATGATAAATGTGCCTCGAAAAAGTTTTTTGTGAACCTGTGTCCATTGGTTTGGTTTTGATTCGTTTCAAACATAACCAGCTGTGTATGGTTACATGTGCGGCTAGGATAGTGGGACAGTCTCCAGATTTCTTTCATATAATATCCGTGGACAGTCTACGCTGTATGCCAAGCAATCATTCAGGACAAGTGAGTTCACGTGTTTTCACAGCTGAAGTTTGTCATTGTTCTGCTGACACATGAAAATAAAACAAGACAAGACAGTGATACTTGTGCTAAATGGATTCAGAAGACTGATTATAAAGCTAGAAGCATAAGACCCACTACTCATTTATGCATTGGTAATTTGACATTGAGGAAACTCAAATACACACAGGGATCCAATTGACAAAAGGACTATGGGTTTTACCATAGGGGTTCAGGTCCATCACAGTTTTGCAAGTTTGTCATATCCAACCTACTGAAGTATTTGACTAATGTAGCATACATTCATATAAAGAATACACTTACTGACTCACTGTTTTGGATTTTAAGTCATGAAGTGCTTTGATTCTAAACTTTCATTTTCACTGTTAAATGACATCTACATAGAATCGGATTTGATGCAGCCTAGGTCCAAGGTTACTATTTCACATCGGGTGAGCTGTTCCCCTTATAAACTTCAGCGGTTAAACCGCATTAGAGAGCCATTTACCGGTAGCTGTTGTTACAAAAGAACATGTGATTATAGCTTACGGATGATCGTGGTAGACTTTTGTCGCAGATTTGCCGTTATAAGTAAGCATGGCACGCCTGTTCCTATTAGCCAAATACATTCATTTCATTCACATGTAGCGGTGGGTCTGTGGCGTGGGTCTGCTCTGGTCGTCCGGAAGCTGTACAAAGTGCAGTAATACCAGCTGTACTTTAAGCACAATTTAGCTATGACTCACTGCTATTTCAAATCTATCTACCAGTTGGCACATTGTAGTCGGCAATACTGGTGTATGCAGGGGCAGTCTTGTCAGTCTCTCCAATCCTCTGCGTAGAGTGACTGGACTGTGTTTGTGTTATATGACTGTTGTTTCAGTGCTTGTGCTATGATATGGGATACATGGGGTTGTCTTTCATATTGATACCTGTGTTTTTATTTGCCCAGATAAAATTAATTTATTTCTCTAGTTTACAGTCTGACATTTACTATTGATTCATGATGGCATTTGAATTAAACCAAACCTAGATTGAGGTTGACAGACAAGTACAGCAAAGTTGTGATCAAAGGTTTAAACTGAAATTATTTTACAGACAGGAATCTGGGCTAGCTCACCCAGTGTTATTTACATTTTGATGACAGAACCAAAATGAAAATGCAGCCTCAGCATTCCTGGGGTTTCAGATTACCTCTTTTGATATGAATTAGTGGCTTTGTAGAACATTGTGGTTGAATACAAAGATAATGGTGATCAATTGAGTCTGAATGTCAGGTCAACCTATGTACATGTATTTGACAGATACTGTCACTCTAGTGGTGATGACACTATTAGTTATTATTTAAATATCAGCAGCTGGTTCTTACATGTATAAGATTCTCATTTTTCTGCACCTTTTACGATGTTATTTTCACAGTCTGTGCAAGTGTTTTATATTATGTATATTCAGATTTTATCACAATTTCCGATCTATGCCTTTGGATCACTGATTGCTCTGTCATAGCGTATCTGTATTAAGCTGGCTTAGTATCCTGCCTGGTTGTCATATCAAACATCTCAACCTCTTAATAGCACTATTGCTGGGATCCAAACCAATTTCCGTGTTTGCTATCAAATCTGTATATAATAACGAGAGTAAAAAATTATAGACATAAAGAAAATTAGTCCAATTGCGTTCCAACCATCCAAGGTCTTGTTGTAATGAACTGTGTTCTTGAGAGGTCCAGGTGTACTAGAATGTGACAGACTAATCTAGTATTGAGTTATTCCTTTAATTAAAATGTTCTGTTGACACTTTATCGGATATCAATTAAGTAAATACATGTATAGTTTTTATCTTTTCATTCTTTAAGAATGACATTGTCTATGTTTCTTTGACATACTATCTCTGCTAAGTATGAAATTAATTTCACGTTGTGCTTATGCTTATATTTACATTCATTACTTGCATTCATTGTCTAAAAAAAAAAAAAAAAAAAAAAATTTGCAAACAGTGACAATGGGTTTAGTAAAACATGCTCACTGTGCTGGCTGACCTCAAGTGATAAAGTTTCGTACGCAATAGACAAGGGGTGCCTACTTGCATTAGATATGTTTCCAGTGCCATGTGAAGCATGTGGGCATATCTTGTTTACCATAATAAATTGCACTGCTGAAAACATACACATCTAAAGCAGTCAGATCAACAAATACCAAGCTAAAAGGTCAATGGTTAACCGGCATGGTCAAAGCAATTGCACTTTACTTAATTGCTTAAGATGGCTTTCCAATGTTACATGCAGGACATGAGCATGTCTTTTAACCATAACAGAATCAGATTTGAAAACATAACAATCTGAAGCCGTCCCATTTCAAATGCATATCAATGTCAGAGGTAAACTGGCAGGGTTAAAGACTTCAGACTATATCAAGGTGGCATTAATATTTTCATTTGAAAAACGTTTATAGAGTTTATGGTTTTTATGTGGTTGCCTTGCAGTGACATTATAATTTAAAATTCAGCCTGATTGGTGTTGACAGTCGAATTTAATGCTTATATTGTTTATCAATTTTTTTTTTTTTTTTTTTTTTTTTATTTTTTTTTTTGTTAATGTGTTTTAAAGCAGAGTTCTTTTCATAATCCAAAAGAAAATAATGAATATAATTTATCTTACAAACCACTATTGAATTTTTGACAATTGCAAGTTCATCTTAGAATCATTGAAGATTGGTTTTACTCCACCATTACATACTTTTGGGAACAATCAGCTGTGAATTAAAAATTATTCGCACATGATTGCAAATAATTTGGTTCATTTCCAACAGAAATTGTTTTACAGACATGGTTCTGTAGTCCTTCACCCATGAGATTTTTGACTTTTTAATGAATGTTTATATGACTCTTTGATCTTTACAGGGCTTTCATGTAACCTATTTTGCAATAAATCATTCTTTATTATACTTTCAATTTGTTGCCTTACTGATAACGGTTGGTTATAAAAACTTCTCACTCTACCTTACATACCTATTCCTTGGGGACCAATCAGCTGTGAACCAAACAATTGTTTCCCAACTGATTGCTTTTGGGGATATAGCTACATTTCTACCTGAAATTTAGCTATTTACATTCCCCATGTCTTTGGTATGTACTCAATCCCTGCCCTACCTGCTTGGCCTCCATACTTATATAGCACTGCATTGACAGCCTGATCTACTTTACACTACTCAGCTACACGCTTTCCAACACACAATACTGCCACCTGCGGCACCATCACACAACTACGACCGCCACCAGCGGCGGTACCTACAATTGCCACCAGCGGCAAACCACATAACACTGTGTTTCGCACACACTACTACAGTCTGTCAAGGTATGTGCTCATGTAAGATTAGCAAGCTACATGTTTACTGGATGGCAGTTTCGGCGGGGACTGCAAAACTTAGGTTTATACATACTAGCTTGATTTTGCAGGTGATGGCCGGTTCACTCCAAACTGGAAGCTGCTATGCCTTGCGCCGTCAGCAGTTTCCGACTCGGAGGTCAAACTCAAGCTAGTATTCTTTGGTTCACACTGAGCTGGTTCTTATATGCCAAAGATATATATTTCAGTTGGTATGTAATAAATAGAGTGAATATAAACCATCTACTTTTTTGAGTTATCCCAAGAAATATAGATCAAATAAATGAGTATTTATTTTAGGATAAATGTGGTTTATTTGATAGTTTGACATTTCAATTACAGGGCTCAATATAACTATTTGTCAGTCGCTATGTGCAGCAGTTCAGTTTATGATTTCAGGGCTTTAAAGCTGGCCACCACCACCCCACCTGACCAACCTTTATCTGTTTCCTAATAAGAACCAGTTTAGTTTTATTTTGTTTGTTTGTTCCAAGCACTATTTCGACTCATTTTATTTCATTTTTTTTTCTCACAATGTCCTTGTTGGATAGGGGGGATATAGCTACATTTCTACCTGAAATTTAGCTATTTACATTCCCCAAGTCTTTGGTATGTACTCAATCCCTGCCCTACCTGCTTGGCCTCCATACTTATATAGCACTGCATTGACAGCCTGATCTACTTTACACTACTCAGCTACACGCTTTCCAACACACAATACTGCCACCTGCGGCACCATCACACAACTACGACCGCCACCAGCGGCGGTACCTACAATTGCCACCAGCGGCAAACCACATAACACTGTGTTTCGCACACACTACTACAGTCTGTCAAGGTATGTGCTCATGTAAGATTAGCAAGCTACATGTTTACTGGATGGCAGTTTCGGCGGGGACTGCAAAACTTAGGTTTATACATACTAGCTTGATTTTGCAGGTGATGGCCGGTTCACTCCAAACTGGAAGCTGCTATGCCTTGCGCCGTCAGCAGTTTCCGACTCGGAGGTCAAACTCAAGCTAGTATTCTTTGGTTCACACTGAGCTGGTTCTTATATGCCAAAGATATATATTTCAGTTGGTATGTAATAAATAGAGTGAATATAAACCATCTACTTTTTTGAGTTATCCCAAGAAATATAGATCAAATAAAACTTATTTGACAAAATTTACCCATCTTCAATCCCAAATCACTCCTTCCTGGTATGAACTCCTACACAAAGTTTGAAGAAAATGGGTCAATAAATGCTCAAGATAGAGTCTGGAAACAAAATTTTAACGTAAATCAAGGGCCATAACTCTGTACTTATTTGACGAAATTTACCCATCTTCAATCCCAGACCACTCCTTCTTGGAATGAACTCCTATACAAAGCTTGAAGATAATAGGTCAATAAATGCTCAAGATAGAGCCCGGAAACAAAATTTTAACGTTAATCAAGGGCCATAACTCTGTACATATTTGACAAAATTTACCCATCTTCAATCCCAGACCACTCCTTCATGGTATGAACTCCTATACAAAGTTTGAAGAAAATCGGTCAATAAATGCTCAAGATAGAGCCCGGAAACAAAATTTTAACGTAAATCAAGGGCCATAACTCTGTACTTATTTGACGAAATTTACCCATCTTCAATCCCAAACCACTCCTTCATGGTATGAACTCCTATACAAAGTTTGAAGAAAATCGGTCAATAAATACTCCAGATAGAGCCCGGAAACAAAATTTTAACGTAAATCAAGGGCCATAACTCTGTACTTATTTGATGAAATTTACCTATCTTCAATCCCAAACCACTCCTATACAAAGTTTGAAGAAAATCGGTCAATACTCAAGATAGAGCCCGGAAACAAAACGCTGACGGAGGGACGGACAGACTGACAGACGGACACTCGAACGCAAATTTTTTTTGGAGGGTATAACATAATACCCCACACTTTTTTAACTGGCGGGGTATAAAAAGCACTCAATATACAGACTGTTTTTAACCATTTAATTTGGTAGAGCTGCCAACAATGTACTTTTTTGGCGGCAGTTTGTTTTGTACTTAAAATTCTCACCAAAACTGAATTGAAATTTTCAGTAAAGCAGAAAACCTATTACATTTCATGAAACATACACCTCCCCATCAGGAAAACATGTCCATGAAATATAAACTTAAACCCCACCTGTATATATAAAAACTGGGGTATGCCGGGGTATACCTATTTTCTTAATTTTTGCTCCAAAACAGAGATTGTGGGTACTCATTAGAACTGCCTCACAGGGGCAGAAAAGTTCTAACGTGTACCCACAATCTATGTTTTGAGCAAAAATAAGAAAAATATCCTACTGAAGAATTTAATTTTTTACAAATTTAAAAAAATCTGTATATTGCATGGGCATGTTTTCGTAATATGTAACAGGCAACAAAGGAGCAGGCTAATCTACAACTAGGCTGTTCCCATATAAATAAGAGCTGTGGCACGACAGTGTAGCTCACCTGACTTGTGCATTGCCACTAAATCCATTAAAATCTATGACCCATGACCTTGACCTCAAGGTCTGTCAAGTGGGCCATGATGGTACAGCATAAAACTTCAGACCAATACGTGTATCTACCAACATGCAAAGTATCAACTTGATCCATCTGCATATTCATGAGATATAGACTTATAAAACCTTTAACCCAAAACTTGTTAACGTAAAATTTCCAAGTAGCGAAAACAAAGGTGCTGATGAGCTCCGCAGTTACTGTGAAGCTGATCTGCAGCTATGTTTTCGCATAGGCAAAAATCCAATTTTCTCATGACATGGCTCAATTTATAGTGACTCATCTTGTCATTCCTTTCCCGTTTTCAATCTAATCAATTCCCATTTTTCGTGCTCAGTTCAGCTGAGACTAAAAGTTATCCTGCTCATAATTACTGAAATAGCCCAAATCAATTGAAATTTTGGGTTAAGACCGTCTTAGCCAGTAATATATCCTGCTAATAAATTTTAAAATGCCAACAATTGTTTGCATTTTAACATTTATGGGCAAAATAAATTTTAGTCACAACGAGCTGAGCATGAAATAAGAGCTGTTGCAGGACAGCATAGCTCGCCTGACTTGTGCATTGCCACTAAATCTGTTCAAATCTATGAGGTCTCTCATGTGGGTTGTGATGGTACAGCATAAAACTTCAGACCAATACATGTATGTACCAGCATGCAAAGTATCAACTTGATCCATCCACACATTCAAGAGAATGATATAGACTTGTAAAATCTTTAACCCAAAACTTTTTAACATAAACTTTCTACACGGCTAACAAACCTTTAAATGCGTAACCGCCGGTTAAGAAAGAAAATCCGATTCACGCCCTTCCGGTTGCGCATATGAAGACCAAGAAAAGGTAAACAAAACATACACTACTAGGATCGATTGTTGATTATATTTTTGTACAGAAATATATCGATTATCTATGAATGCTATTTTGTCACTTATTTACTATTGTAAGTCAGCACCAAAGTAGCTCGCAAAATAATTTGATGGTCTTTGAGTTATTTATTCCCTTCTTCGAACCTGGTGTTCCAACAAGGCCAAAAGTCGGCGAAATACAACTAAAAATTGGACAATTTGCTGGTAAATATCAAATTTTAGTGATTGTTCCACAACAAATTTACAAATATGTATTAACTAAATTGCATCTAATGTCTGTGCCAGTATTTCGTTGAGTTAGTGCCCGGCATTATCAATTTGAAGAGAAGGAAAAGATGGGTACGCATTTAATCATTAAAATATGAAGGATATATTTCAAGATACGTTGGAAAACCTCAACCTGTTCAAGTTATGGTATTTATTTCCCTGTAAAGCGTTTTGAAAGACATAAAACCAAGAAAAAAAACAAATTAAAGTATACAGAATGCTGTAAAATCGTCTTCATGAACAGGAATATCATGCATGTGAACTATTGTATTACATGTATTTCATAGACAGTTTGTATTATTTTATATCAAACATTTTCACTGCAAATATCACAAACACACCAAATTTGAGTAAGCACCTATTAAGAAAGGACGAGAGAATGTGACAATAATCTTCAGCGTAAAACAATTAACAAAAACAAAAACTTTAATACATGTGTTCTATAATGATTATATTGCTATCATTCTAATGATTAAATTCGTAACCGAAATGTTGACACAGCTTTTAACCACATATGCATAGAATGCATTGGCCAGAGGCAACGAAACTGTCACCAGATCTCACACAATGTTGAATTCATCTGCACACTGTATTGCTTTCCGTTAATATGGGCGTATTGAGCGGAAATCTAAAAATATCCATGCGACTGACCCACATTTTCGTCGTGTACAATGCAATCCCAACGTGTTTTGGGGTAGGGAATAAAAATCATGATTATAAAGAAAAAATTCTGGAAATCCTTTGGGGTCCAAATATAGCAATGTCTAACTAATAAAATAGCATTGAGAGAATTATAATATTTGTCTTCGAATCGAAATATTTTACTCGGAAACACGAGCTGCAAAAGTTTGTTTACCTTTTGTTGGTCATCTGATGCGAAACCGGAAGTACATGAATCGGATTTCTTTTCTTAACCGCGGTTAAGCATTTAAAGGTTTGTTAGCCGTGTTCTAGGTCCATGACCTTGACCTCACGGTCAACTCAGGTGGATCAAGATGGTACAGCATATAACTTAAAGAATAATATCTAACAGCAGGCAAAGTATCAATTAATTGATCCATCCATCTGTTCAAGAAAAATACAGTTCTAAAAACTTTAAGCAAAAGCTTTAACATAAATTTTCAGTCTGTGACCTTCAACCCAAGGTCACTCAGGTGGGTCATGATGGAACAGCATAAAACTTCAGACCAATATCTATCATGCAAAGTATCAACTTGATCCATCTACATATTCAAAAGATATAGACTTACAAAAACTTTCACCAAAACTTTTAACACACAATTTCATTGACCTAAAGGTCACCCAGGTGGGTTGTGATGGTACAGCATTAAACTTCAGTCCAATATCTACCAATATGCAAAGTATCCACTAGATCTATCTACACATTCAAGAGATAATAACTTAAAAAAAACTTAAACCAAAAACTTGAACACGAAATTTGTAAGTCCTTGACCTTGATGTCAAGGTCATGATGGTACAGAATAAAACTTCAGACCAATATCTACGAGCATGCAAAGTATCAACTTTATCCATAAACATGTTTCAGAGATATAGACTAATAAAAACTTTAACCAAAGACTTTAACATTTGAGCAACGCAGACGCTAACGCCAATGCCGACTTGACTGCAATAGCTCTTCTTGCACTTTCGTACAGGCAAGCTAAAATGATTTATAACCTGGTCTTTCTATTCTTTCCTTTGTCACTATCATAAATGAAGTAATGGTTGGTTGGTTGTTTTTGTATTTGAGCCTTCGCATGAACCAACAATTTTGGTTTCCAACCAGGTCCAACACAAACTAGCCTGTACAGTCACAGCAGCAGGCTAGAAGCTTGAAGTCTCAGATTTAAGAAGAGGGATTTAAAATCTGTGTAGTGAAAGCAAAGTCGCTGATCAGCTGTGCAGTTACTGCACAGCTGATCTGCGTCTTTGTTTTTGCATATGCAAATTGTCTGTTTTCTGGTGCAGCGACTCATTTTATATTCCTCTCAACAGCTAAGGTCATACGGAGACAGACTGAAGTATTGGTATTCCCAGGGCCCATTTTGTAAATGGAGGCTAAAGATGAGAACTTGATTTAGTTGTTAATCTTCTGATATATTATACATGTATATGCATATAAAATTGTAAATGTTACTATACAAACTTCACTAAAACATGAAACAACGGCCTCACAGCTAAACCAATAAAACAATGAATTTGCCCATTAGATTCCATAGAAAGTAGACAATAAAAGAATGAAAACAAAACTCTAAAAATAAAATCATCACATACTTATTCATCTGAAAAATGAACTGAAAAAGGCAAGGACTGTAAAATCCTTTGTTTCACTATAAATGTGCTGTCCTACAGCATGTCATTACCAAAACACACCCATATAATATATAGATTTTTCTTCAGTTGTAAAAATTGAAAATTTTCAGCTGAAAAAATTTGATATTTTTTTTATTTTTGCTCAAAGCATACACTGTAGGTACACGTTAGAACCGCCTCGCCCTCGGCGAGGCGGTTCTAATGAGTACCCACAATCTATGTTTTGGAGCAAAAATAAGAAAAATAGGTATACCCCTGCATACCCCAGTTTTGCTATATAAAAGTGGGGTTCAATGGGGTATACATTACACGGACATGTTTTCCTGATGTGCAAAGCAAGACGATTTTTAAGGATAGGGTCTACCTTTCAAATAAGGGGAGATTCTGCACAATGTTACCATTTCAAAATCCATTAGGGTCAGATTCAGTCTGCACACCTTTTTTTATTTTTTTTTAGACGGCACATTTTACACCTACACAGCATTTGTTAGCTTTTGTGTTATGCATTTTGAAGTTTTTTTCAAAATGTTTGTGTGATTTAGCTGCGGCCTAACAAACATACTGGCTCACAAATATACAAAGACATACTCAGGCAATGAAAATGAAAACAAACTTAGACCATTTGGCATGTAAAGATATGTATCATGTCTACTGGAATGATCAAACATCTTGGTAAAAAGAATAATAGAAATGATTGTGACAGGTACTCCCAAAGCATAAAATGAGCTGTGTCGTGAGAAAACCAACACGTTTCCGAACAGGTCCGAGCTATACAAGCACTCAAGATGGCTACAGGTTGGAAATTTTGGATTTAGAAATTACAGGAATTGCACTATCCTTGTAGAAAAAAAAGGTGCTGATCAGCTTCACGTTACTGCAAAGCTGATCTGAGCCTGTTTTCGCATATGCAAGATGTTGGTTTTCTCATGATGTGGCTCAAAAGTACATGAAAGCATAGAAGAAGATTGAGCTAAAATTGAGCATTCAACAGTCAGATGTAGTTCTCAGGTTACAGGGAGCCCCGTGGCATAGTGGTAAAACAGCCCTGAGGTTATAAAACTTTTTTCAAGCTCAGCTCAGCTGAGCATGAAATTTCAACTGCTGAAATAGTCAAAAATTGTGGAAAATTAAGGTTCAAAACTCAAAAACTAGTAATTTATCCTGCTTATAAATGTTAAAATGGCAACAATTGTTGCTTAAAAATTGTTGGCATTTTAACATTTATGAGCAAGATAAATTTTAGTCTCAGCTGAGTTGAGCATGAAAAAAAGTTTTATAACCTTAGGGCTAGGACTGCAGAGAAGAAGGTCTTTGGTGGTCCAGTATCTACCTCAGTCTTGAAGTGCCCTTGAGCAAGGCACTTTATCAAAACATGCAAGAGTACTGGTTAATCCCCAGGAAGCAGTGGCATTGTCCCAACATGACTGGAAAATTGTATACTAGGATTTAAAGTCAAAACCATATCAAACCAAAAGTTCTCAAATTTTCTCCATATCAACCCTGTTTAATCAACTGTAATTTTGCAAACATAATGCTTTTATACCCATGATAATTGTGTTTCTGTATGCATGTTAATATTGTTCATTTCCTTAAAACAAAATCATTAATAATACTCATATGAAGTATTCATATTAGACTTGCAGAAAACGAATCAACTTAAAGCCCTTGCTAAAATGGTTTGTTTCTGTTTCACAAGTCGAAGATTTAAATAGCTAAGGAAAGGTAAAATGTGGCTTATGATAACCTTAAGATAAAAGATTAAAATCCTCTTTTAGAAAAAACTTAAACATAAAATAATAATCTATATTTTGAGCCGCCTCGTGGGAAAACAAACAATCTGCATAGGCGAAAACAAAGACGCAGATCAGCTTCGCGGTACCTGCGAAGCTGATCAGCGCCTTTGTTTTCGCCACTCGGATAGTATAATTCCTCTTCTACTTAACTCCAAAATTTCAAGCTTCTAGCCTGCTTCTGTAGCCGTACAGGCCGGTTTGTGTCGGACCTGTTTGGAAACCACGAGGAGGCTCATTTTTTTTATGAAAACATAACTGAATTATAAAACAAAGGAATGATCACAAGGAAAATGAGCCTTTGCATGAGAAAAAAAATAATTTGGTTTTCGACCAGCTCGGACAAAAACCAGCCTGTACAGTCACAAAAGCAGGCTCGAAGCTTGAAATTTCGAATTTAACAAGAACAGGGATTGTAGTATCAGTGAAGCAAAAACAAAGGCGCTGATCAGCTGTGCAGTTACTGCACAGCTGATCTGTGCCTTTGTTTTCGCCTAAGCAATTTGCTGGTTTTCTCATGCAGCAGCTCAAATGATTGGAATGTGTACATGATGAACTTTAAAGTATAGGTGAATTCAGTTATTGTGGCAGTATTTACAATGTTTGCATTCCTGGTAACAAGATACATCATCTGGAATTCAGAATAGTTAAAGGGCTGTACGACATAATAATTAAGGATAATTTTGCTGATATATAATTATACTTCAAAAGCTTGCTGAGCAATAACAACATTCTTCAATTAAAACAATGTTTTCTGAGGAAAACTATGTCCCCCCAACCGTTTAGTAATTGAAGTGTAGTTACCTTGTGATATGAAGTTTTTCTAGGGAAGACACCATGTAAGGTGTGATAGTTTAAACTTGTTTTGGACCCTGTCTAAAATTGGGTCACAATCACCAAATTCTTATAAACTCTGAACCTCCTCACAACAATGCTTCTGAGCAAGTTTGGTCAAAATCCATCAATTAGTTTACAAGATATCGTATCGGAAAAACTAATTTCAACAGTTTTTATGGACCCGTGACCTTGGAAATTAGGTCAAGGTCATCAAAATCTAATCAACTTTGAGCCTCCTCCAAACAATGCTTCTGTGCAAGTTTGGTCAAAATCCATCAACTGGTTTACAAGATATTGCAGTGAAAAGACTAATTTCAACATTTTTTTATGGACTCGTGACCTTGAAAATTAGGTCAAGGTCACCGAAATCTAATCAACTCTGAGCCTTCTCGCAACAATGCTTCTGTGCAAGTTTGGTCAAAATCCATCAATTGGTTTACAAGTTATCGAGTTGGAAAGATTAATTTCAACATTTTTTATGGACTCGTGACCTTGAAAATTAGGTCAAGATCACCAAAATCTAATCAACTCTGAGCCTCCTCCCAACAATGCTTCTGTGCAAGTTTGGTCAAAATCTGTCAATTGATTTACAAGATACTGCGTTGGAAAGACTAATTTCAAAATTTTTTATGGACTTGTGACCTTGAAAATTAGGTCAAGGTCACCAAAATCTAGCCGACTCTGCGCCTTCTCGCAACAATGCTTCTGTACAAGTTTGGTCAAAATCCATCCATTCGTTTACAAGTTATCGCGTTGGAAAGACTAATTTTAACATTTTTTATGGACTCGTGACCTTGATTATTAGGTCAAGGTCACCAAAATATAATCAACTCTGAGCCTCCTCCCAACAATGCTTCTGTGCAAGTTTGGTCAAAATCCATCGATTGGTTTACAAGATACTGCATTGGAAAGACTAATTTCAAATTTTTTATGGACTCGTGACCTTGAAAATTAGATCAAGGTCACCAAAATCTAATCAACTCTGAGCCTTCTTGCAACAATGCTTCTGTGCAAGTTTGGTCAAAATCCATCTATTGGTTTTCAAGATATTGAGTTGGAAAGACTAATTTCAACAGTTTTTATGGACTCGTGACCTTGAAAATTCTGTCAAGGTCACCAAAATCTAATCAACTCTGAGCCTCCTCCCAACAATGCTTCTGTGCAAGTTTGGTCAAAAACCATCATTTGGTTCACAAGATATTGCATTGGAAAGACTAATTTCAACAGTTTTTATGGACTCGTGACCTTGAAAATTAGGTCAAGGTCACCAAAATCTAATCAACTCTGAGCCTCCTCCCAACAATGCTTTTGTGCAAGTTTGGTCAAAGTCCATCAATTAGTTTACAAGATATCGTATCGGAAAAACTAATTTCAACAGTTTTATAGACTCGTGACCTTCAGAATTAGGTCAAGGTCATCAAAATCTAACCAACTCTGAGCCTTCTCCCAACAATGCTTCTGTGCAAGTTTGGTCAAAATCCATCAATTGGTTTATAAGATATTGCGTTGGAAAGACTAATTTCAACATTTTTTATGGACTCGTGACCTTGAAAATTAGGTCAAGGTCACCAAAATCTAATCAACTCTGAGCCTTCTCGCAACAATGCTTCTGTGCAAGTTTAGTCAAAATCCATCAATCGGTTTACAAGATATTGCATTGGAAAGACTAATTTCAACATTCTTTATGGACTTGTGACCTTGAAAATTAGGTCAAGGTCACCAAAATCTTATCAACTCTGAGCCTCCTCCCAACAATGCTTCTGTGCAAGTTTGGTCAAAATCCATCAATTGGTTTTCAAGATATTGAGTTGGAAAGACTAATTTCAACAGTTTTTATGGACTCGTGACCTTGAAAATTAGGTCAAGGTCACCAAAATCTAATCAACTCTGAGCCTCCTCCCAACAATGCTCTTGTGCAAGTTTGCTCAAAATCCATTCATTTGTTCAGAAGATATCGCGTCAGAAAACCTAATTTGATCAGTTTTCATGGGCTGGTGACCTTGAAAATGAGGTCAAGGTCACCAAAATCTAATCAACTCTTTCCCCCCTCCCAACCATGTATCTATGCAAGTTTGGTCAAAATCCATCCACTGGTTCAAAAGATATCGCGTAAGAAAGAAGCTACGCGGACGCGGACGCCGACGCGGACGCCGACGCCGACGCCGACGCCGACGCCGACGGGAACCGCACCAAAAACAATATGTCCCCCACCTTCGGTTGGGGGGACATAATAAAAATCGTGTAAGAAGCTCATTAGTACTGCCCAGCCAAGATACTGCATAGGAACTTCAATACCACGATCTTTAAGGATAAGTGCCAACAATTATATACCATCATCATCAAAACAACCCTTATTTTTTTTAATGAATTCCATGAAGTATGATGTATGTAAATATTGCCACTGTACTCAAAATCACCTGTATCATCAATTATCAACAAAATGCCAGCAAAAAGGTTCTTGTATAATATTTGAGCTGCGTCATGAGAAAAACCTTCTGCATATGCGAAAACAAAAGCCCAGATCAGCTTTGCAGTAATCACTGATCAGTACCTTTGTTTTCGCTGCATCGATAGTACAATTCGGATTTAACGAGGAGAGGGATTGTTCTATCTGTGAAGCGAAAACAAAGGCACTGATCAGCTGTGCAGTTACTGCACAGCTGATCTGAGCCTTTGTTTTCGCCCGAGCAATTTGTTGGTTTTCTCCTGCAACAGCTCATATATTTGGAATGTCTACATGATGAACCGTAGTATAGTATAGGCGAAATCAATTATTGTGGTAGTATTTACAATTTCTGTAAATCCAAATTTCCCAGTCTCTAGCTACCTTCTGGGTTTATGGATACATGTCGGTTTGTGTACGACCTGTTCAGAAACCACATTGTTGGTTTTCTCATGATGTGGCTCATTTCTTCTAGAGCAATGCTACCTCCACATGCTTTTTATACCTATACTCAACCTTTGTCTTGTGTGTATGTAGTTGTATCATTTTGGCAGCATAAGTATAGCATATAAGAATCCAATTTGAAGACCCTTTTTGCAGGCATATTTACAAAACAACCATAAAAAATATTGTTCGGGTGTCTATAGCAATATCATCTTAAAGATGCATCTCTATGCTAAAATTGCATTACACATTATTTACAATTGGGCATAAATTCATACAAAATAAATTCTATAATACATGAAGGTGTTATGACACAAATCTAAGATACGATGTTAGTACATAACAAGTATATACATGTGAATATTTAATCAGAAGGACGGGCAAGGAACATATTAGAGAAAATTTAAATACATGAAAAAAGTTTAAACCTCTGGGCCAGGTGTCAACAAACAATGCACACCCTGTGGCATCAGCATCATAACTGAGCCGCCTCGTGGGAAAACCAACAATGTGGTTTCCGAACAGGTCCGACACAAACCGGGCTGCACAAGCACAGAAAAGAGCTAGAAGCTTGAAATTTCGAATTTAAGTAGAAGAGGAATTGTACTATCTGAGTAGCGAAAACAAAGACGCTGATCAGCTTCGCGGTTACCGCGAAGCTGATCTGCGTCTTTGTTTTCCCCTATGCAGATTGTTGGTTTTCCCATGAGGAGGCTCAATTTATCAAACTAAGCTTGTGGAAACAATATTCAATGTTTTGACAAATTTAAAGATTTTTAAGAACAAACCCCCCAACTGTAAAGCTGTGTCCAAAGTATTGAAAAACCATGTTAATATGCACCTTCCTCGCTCGGGGCACGAGTCACATGTAGGACAAGCCAAGTTCTGCTTGCGGGTGTGTCAGGTGGTTTTTCTCCGGGTACTCCGGTTTTCGCCCCACCTACCGATTCATTCGTCTCAATATGAGTGAAAAAGCTTGAAAGGGACGTAAAACTGAATAAATAAAAAAAAAAATAAAAATAAAAAAATAATATGCACCTTGTCTGTCCTCCTAATACGAGTGAAGATCTTTTGATTAAAGCTAACACGTCTCTTTCATACAAATACTAGCCACTGCACCAGAAAACCAACAATCTGCATTTTGCGAAAACAAAGCCACTGATCAGCTGTGCAGTAACTGCACAGCTGATCAGCGCCTTTGTTTTCGCTAGACGGACAGTACAATTCCACTACTTTCTTAATCCAAAGTTTCCAGCCTCTAGCCTGCTTCTGTGGCTGACCTGTACAGGCTGGTTTGTGTCGGACCTGTTGGGAAACCAAATAGTTGGTTTTCTCATGACGTGGCTCATACTATACATACGTGAAACAGATCACACAATCCTTCCAATCGTACAAACCAAAGAACAGATAGAAAAGACTCTTGAGGAAGAACATTTAACGGCATTTAAAGCTGTAAAAATCTAAAATTTCAATATTCTACCAACACAGGTCAACCAGAGGACCATTGGTCCTGAGAACGCTCACCTGAAGCCTGATCCTGCAGTATTAAGTCATCATGAAATGACCTTGACCTTGAATACTCACACACCTTTATTGAATTCATAAGTTGTCTGCATCTGCAAAGTTTCAAGTCTCAGGCTGCAATAGTTTCCAAACCCAGTGATTTATGAGAAAACCACAATTTTAATTTTGATATTTAAATGACTTTGGGTCAAGGTCAAGAAATGACCTTGGCCTTCATTAATTACTTACCTTCATTGACTCCATTGGTTGTCTGCATCTAGCAACTTCCAGGTCTCAAACTGCAACAATTTCCAAAATATCCATTGTTTCCGCCTTTTCCCATGTAAAAGCCTATGTTTCCAAAATTGACCTTGCCGTAAAATAGGTCAAGGTCATCCTATGGTCATCATTTGATCAAACTATGATGGGCTGGTGTCCCAAATGCTACATACCAAGTTTCGCGAAAATTGGCCTGCCGGTTCTGGAGAAGAAAATTTTTGAGTGGTTTTTACCATATATGGGCGTGGCGGCCATCTTGGTAATGTGACCTGAATTTCGCGATCAAACTTTCGTCTCCCCTACCCATGGATGCTCCACATAAAATTTCACTTTGATTGGCCCAGCAGTTTCAGAGAAGAAGATCTTTGAAAAGTGTGTATGGACAACAGACTGGCCAAGGTCAAGAGATGACCTTGACCTACATTAATCAAATATCTTCATCTACTCCATTAGTTGTTTGCATCTACCACTTTTCAGGCATCAGGCTGCAATAGTTTTCAAAAAATCCATAGTTTTCACTTTTTCCCATGTAAAAGCCTATGTTTCCAAATTTGACCTTGCCGTAAATTAGGTCAAGGTCATCCAAGGGTCATCATTTTATCAAACTATGATGGGCTGAAGTCCCCGATGCTACATACCAAGTTTCGTTGAAATTGGTCAACCGGTTCTGGAGAAGAAGATTTTTGAGTGGTTTTTACCATATATGGCAGCCATCTTGGTCATGTGACCTAGATTTCGCGATTAAACTTTTGTCTCCCCTACCCATGGATGCTGCACATAAAATTTCACTTTGATTGGCCCAGCAGTTTCAGAGAAGAAGATCTTTGAAAAGTGTGTATGGACGACAGACTGGCCAAGGTCAAGAGATGACCTTGACCTACATTAATCACATACCTTCATCTACTCCATTAGTTGTTTGCATCTACCACTTTTCAGGCATCAGGCTGCAATAGTTTTCAAAAAATCCATAGTTTTCACTTTTTACCATGTTAAAGCCTATGTTTCCAAAATTGACCTTGCCGTAAATTAGGTCAAGGTCATCCTAGGGTCATCATTTTATCAAACTATGATGGGCTGGAGTCCCAAATGCTACATACCAAGTTTCATGAAAATCGGCCTGCCAGTTCTGGAGAAGAAGATTTTTGAGTGGTTTTTACCATATATGGGCGTGGCAGCCATCTTGGTCATGTGACCTGGATTTCGCAATCAAACTTTCGTCTCCCCTACCCATGGATGCTCCACATAAAATTTCACTTCGATTGGCCCAGCAGTTTCAGAGAAGAAGATCTTTGAAAAGTGTGAATGGACGACAGACTGGCCAAGGTCAAGAAATGACCTTGACCTAAATTAATCACATACCTTCATCTACTCCATTAGTTGTTTGCATCTACCACTTTACAGGCCTCAGGCTGCAATAGTTTTCAAAAAATCCATAGTTTTCACTTTTTCCCATGTAAAAGCCTATGTTTCCAAATTTGACCTTGCCGTAAAATAAGTCAAGGTCATCCAAGGGTCATCATTTTATCAAACTATGATGGGCTGAAGTCCCTGATGCTACATACCAAGTTTCGTGGAAATCGGCCCACCGGTTCTGGAGAAGAAGATTTTTGAAGGGTTTTTACCATATATGGGCGTGGCGGCCATCTTGGTCATGTGACCTGGATTTCGCGATCAAACTTGAAATGCCACTACCCAAGGAGGCTCCACATAAAATTTCAAGTAGATCGGCCAAGCGGTTTCAGAGAAGAAGATCTTTGAAATTGTGGACGACGACGACGACGGACGGACGACGGACGACGGACGGACGCCGGATCATGGCCATCCTATAAGCTCACCTTGTGAGCCTTCGGCTCAGGTGAGCTAAAAATGCTGATAACATTTGCCATAAAATACTAAAAGTGTGACTTAAAACTAAGTCTCAGTTAAGATCATTCAAAATCAAATTATTTGATATAAAAATAATCTGATCTTTTTAGGCCATTTTAAAGTATTATAAGGCATTTCTTTTTGTTTTTGTCTACTTTCTGATAAAAGTGTTATACCTTAGAGTATGTGCACATGGAAATTAAATTGTTCTTCACCAAAGACAAGTGTAAGAAGACTTATGGATGCAGAAATGAAAAATGTCAATTATGTCAAAACATGCCATGGAAAATATAATATGAGCCTTCACATGAGAAAACCAACGATTTGCATATGCGAAAACAAAGACGCAAATCAGCTGTGCAGTAACTGCACAGCTGATCAGCGTCTTTTGTTTTGCCACACAGATAGTACTATTCCTCTTCTACTTAAATCCAAAGTTTCAAGCTTCTAGCTTTATGCTGTGACTGTACAGCCTGGTTTGTGTCGGACCTGGTCGAAAACCCAAACTGTTGGTATGAACACAGGCTCATACAAAAGTCACATATTGCAAATAACAAATTTTGTTCTATCATAGTATCAGAGGAACAGAGAAAAGTGCTCAAGACAACTTCCTGACGTTTTCTTCAAGAGCTCATAAAAATAAACCATGGAAAGTTGGAATGTATTCAGGAATGCAATAGCTTTGCTGTTTACACACGATCAAACTAAACCCAGACATTCTATGAATAGAAGCATAAAGAGCAGCCTGATCAGACTGACTTTACATTTCAATTTCATTTGTTTCAAATAAACTGTTCACATATGTAACAAAAGAGGCCCCCCCACATTCATTTGCAGCCTGAACAAACAGGTTTTTTTTCTTCACGTCAGTTATCCTTAGTGAGAACAACCAATACAGCTAAAATCAATATTAGAATATAGGATGCAAATACTTGTATGGGAACAACTTTTCAAGGATCATTTGAGCCTCATAATGAGAGAACCAGATTTTTGTCTATGCAAAACCAAAGGCGCAGATCAGCTGTGCAGTGACTGCACAGCTGATCAGCGCCTTTGGTTTTGCTACCTGGATAGTACAATTCCTGCTCTACTTATAGCCAAAATTTCAAGCCTCTAGCCTGCTTCTGTGACTGTACAGGCCGATTTGTGTCCCACCTGGTCGGAAACCAGAAGACCGGTTTTCTCTTGTCACGGCTCATTTCACTCCTGATTGTTGTTTATTGATTTAATCTACATTGGTTGTTCTAAGTTGCATTGGTTGTCCCTGAATAACTGATGTGTTCTTTGCTATAGAAGAAATATTTGGAATGATGATTGCACATTAATACACAATGATATTCAACAGTCCTTCCGTTACAGGTAGCAGAAAAACAGATAAAGTGCCATTTTTGTTATAATTTTGAACAGCATGAATATGTCTCTAGAAAATCAAAAGCTGTAGTGACAATTTAATGAGCACATCATGTTTTAATGAAAATCTGACACAATTATTTTCAAACAGGCATTTTATGTGTTCTTCCATTAACAGCCACCTAGACTGTCCCTCAAAGACCCTTCTCCCTTTTAGGTTCTTCATTGATCCAGCTTTTTTACTTTTCGAAATATTATGCATTTAATCATCAGGCCCCTTATAAGCCTCCTCTACGGCTATAAAGTAGTTATCAAAGAAGTCCTGTAGGTATGCGAATGTCGGCCGACTTTCGGGAATTCTGGTCCAACATTTTGTCATAGTTTCATAATAGCCTGCGGGACATTCTATCGGGCCTCCATTTGGTCTCTGCATACGGTAGCCCTTCTCTACACGATTCAATACTTCGTGGCCATTCATACCTAGAAGATAATCAAAGCAGTGCTTATGGTATTGTACCGCTGTTCCATTAAATGCATTATACCCAGAGCAAACAGCTTATGATTTTTGCATATGCCAAAACAAAGGAGCAGATCAGCTGCTGATCAGTGCCCTTGTTTTTGCTACTCGGATAGTACGATTCTGCTTCTACTTATTTTCAAAATTTCAAGGATCTAGCTTTCTTCTGTGACTGTACAGGCTGGTTTGTGTCAGACCAGGTCAGAACCCCGAAGACCGTTTTTTTGCGCCGCGGCTCTTATGTCAGGATGGTCAGTAATCCTAACAATACTTGTACACCTGGTCCCAATGCTGTAAAACTTTTTTCATACCCAACTCAGCTGGGCATACAATTTTAATTTCTCGTGAGTACTGAAATTGCCCAAATTAATTGAATTTTCGGTTCTGACCATGAGAGCCAGTTATTCATCGTGCTAAAATGACAATTGTTGGCATTTTTACATGTGTAAGCACAGGCTTTTCCCTTGGAGTTTTAATGAAGTTGACCAATGTCTCTCTACTAACAGCTCCTAAGAGACATTTTGACACCACTTACTCAAGGAATGAGAAGTATTTTAGGATTTTGGGGGACATCATTGTCCCTCTCTAGACAGTATTAGAGACCTTGGAGGCAAAAAGGGGTAAAAATTAAAACTTTTGTGTGCCAGGAAAAACCCTGTTAATTAGTGTTAACAGCATAAATTTTAGTCTCAGCTGAGCTGAGCATGAAGAAAGTTTTACAACCTCCGGTCCTGGAGGCAGATCACCAGCTATTTGTGTACAGTAACTATACTCAGAGGAAAAAGTTAACTCTGACCAGCCCGATTACTATAATGCCCAGGCACTTGCCTTAGATGTTCCCCTTTATTGAATTTGCAAAGTCAGTCTCTTTCTTATTCTAGAAAGAAACTCCACCAGTTGTCAATTTCAAGAGAGTTAATGACCTTTTTCGTAAAACATGATTTTTGTAATTTCCCAATAAATTATCAAATCGGCGCTTTGATTGATAGCGCTTTCTGATAGAAGTTGTTGCCAGTGACAAAAATCCGAAAAACTAGAAGGAGTTTTCAGAGGAAAACATGTCCCCCCTCTCCGCCCCAACCCACTTTTAATTTTGTAAATTTTTACATATAACCCTGAAAATTATATACCAACAGACATTTTAAATTAAAACCAATATATACCAACAGACATCTTAAAATATCACATGTTTCAGCTTTCCATATTTATAAAGATTGAAGATTCACGAAATTTACCCATCTACAATCCCAAACCACTCCTTGCCGGTATCAACTGATATGCAAAGTTTGAAGAAAATCGGTCAAAAACTACTCAAGTTACAGAGCGGAAATGGAAAAAATGCAATTTTTAACCTCAATCAAGAGCCATAACTCTAAGGTCATTTGACGAAATTTAATCTACAATCCCAAACCACTCCTTGTCGGTATCAACTCATATGCAAAGTTTGAAGAAAATCGGTCAAAAACTACTCAAGTTAGAGAGTGGAAACGAAAAAAATGCAATTTTTAACCTCAATCAAGGGCCATAACTCTAAGGTCATTTGACGAAATTTACCCATCTACAATCCCAAACCACTCCTTGCCGATATCAACTCATATGCAAAGTTTGAAGAAAATCGGTCAAAATCTACTAAGTTAGAGAGCGGAAACGAACAAAATGCAATTTTTAACATCAATCAAGGGCCATAACTCTAAGGTCGTTTGACGAAATTTACCCATCTACAATCCCAAACCACTCCTTGTCGACATCAACTCATATGCAAAGTTTGAAGAAAATCGGTTAAAAACTACTCAAGTTAGAGAGCGGAAACGAACAAAATGCAATTTTTAACCTCAATCAAGGGCCATAACTCTAAGGTCATTTGACGAAATTTACCCATCTACAATCCCAATCCACTCATATCAACTCATATGCAAAGTTTGAAGAAAATGGGTCAAAAACTACTCAAGTTAGAGAGCGGAAACGAACAAAATGCAATTTTTAACCTCAATCAAGGACCATAACTCTAAGGTCGTTTGACTAAATTTACCCATCTACAATCCCAAACCACTTCTTGCCGGTATCAACTAATATGCAAAGTTTAAAGAAAATTGGTCAAAAACTACTCAAGTTAGAGAGCGGAAACGAATGGAGACACCTGGATTTTCAAACAGTTAATTGACCTTTGTGACCTTGAAAATTAGGTCAAGGTCACCAAAATCTAATCACTCCATTCGGCTGTCCCAATGAAGTTTCTGTGCCAGTTTGGCCTAAATCCATCCAGTGGTTCAGGAGATATCGTGCAGACAAAAAGCTACGCCGCCGACGCCGGCGCTGACGCCGACACTGACGCCGACAGGATCCACACCAAAAACAATATGTCCCCCACCCCTTCGGAGGGGGGACATAAATCTTTTTCAAAATTCAACCACAGTCTCGAGAAATGAAAAGTCAAATATTCATTATTTTTAGGTTACCTCCCTTTCATTTAAAATAAGAACGAAAATTGGTTTATGCATTATAGCAAAACCAAATGCGATAGTTCAATCGTTTTTTGCTGGAAATGTTAGGTTTTATTCACAGTTTTATGACTGGTAACTTTAATCCCAAACTATTGAGGGGTTTTGAAGCTGTAGCAATTTAAACAGTCACAATGGGATTTTACATGTAGTTTCACTGACTAAACCTTTGCCGGTCAGCATATTATTCACTATGATCAGCAATTATGGTGAATGCCTTAATATGACCAAAAAGAAAGAAAGAAAGAAAGAAAGAAAGAAAGAAAGAAAGAAAGAAAGAAAGAAAAAGAAAGAAAGAAAGAAAGAAAGAAAGAAAGAAAGAAAGAAAGAAAGAAAGAAAGAAAGAAAGAAAGAAAGAAAGAAAGAAAGAAAAAGAAAGAAAGAAAGAAAGAAAGAAAGAAAGAAAGAAAGAAAGAAAGACTGGGGTTCCAGAGATTATAATTACTAAAGATGCATTAATGAATTGCATCTTCGGATTCGCTTCAAGTATAGTATCATCTCTCTTCTGAAATTCATGCTTTGCAATCCTCTAGCCCTCTTCTGCAACTCTACAAGCTGGTTTGTGTTGGACCTTGTCTTAAACCCCAAGGACAAACTTTCTTGCTTTGTGGCTGACATAAAAGTAGACTCGAAATTCATACCTGGATAGGGTACTCTGCCGAATGTAATGAGCTCGTACAACAACACACCGTAAGACCATACATCTGATTTGATACTAAACCTTCTGTCAAATGCAGCTTCTGGGGCAGTCCATTTAATTGGGAACTTAGTGTCTGAAAGATTATAGAGATACTGAGTTTGTCCAAAAAATAATTCAAATGCTTAAAATTTGTAATCTTGCAAAACGTCCTTGTTTTCACCATAAGAAGCCCCAGTTCTCTAATGTAGAGAACTTCATAAAGATAATTTGTAAGCTAGCTAGAAGTGGTTCTACATATCTAAAACTTCTTACGACTAAATTTCACAAATTACTTCACAGGCTCACAGTTGTCTGGCTTTCATTGTAAGTTTGGGAATTTTTTAATATTTTTGTTTAATGTTTATTCAACGCAAAACTGCTTTTATCGTCCATTAACATTTTCCTACAAATGACACACACTGTTAAATAACGCAATTCCATTAGTAAAATATATCAGAACCGTAGCAAAAAACTTACTTTCATGAGCTTCATATATATCCTCCTGTATAAGTCTAGCTAGACCAAAGTCTGCCACCTTCACATTGTTTGCCTCCCCGACAAGGATGTTGGCAGCTCGCAGATCTCGATGTACAAAGTTCTCTGTTTCTAGATATGCCATCCCATCAGCTATCTGTAATATCCCATAAAATTTCTGAATATTGTTATACTTTATAATAATATAATAATAGTTAACTTGAGTATGGAAAATGTTACATTCATATTTAAGAAATAACTGAAAATTAAACAAGGTTTTACATGTAATTGTAATGGCCACAATTTTTTAAACTGCCTACCTGAGATGCCATATCGGCGATGTGTTTGAAACTCAGCGTCTTCCCCTCGTCTTTCCTCAGGAAATCCAACAGCGCTCCGTTCACCATCAGTTCCGTAATGATCCAGATCGGCTCTGACTTCGTACATACGGCCATCAACTGTACGAGTTTGTGATGCCGCAGCTGGTGCATGAGCTTGGCCTCTTCCAGGAAGTCGTCGGCCGACATCTGACCTTGTTTCAGGGTCTTCACTGCAACGTCTACTGTGTTTCTCCATTTTCCTAAGTAATAGAGTGAAAACTGAAGTTCTATTCAAACCATATTCAAGAAAAGATTGATGAAGTTTAATTTTTTATCACTACCAATGTAAGATAGCCTTTTTTCATCATTCTATGTGGGTAATTTAAATCAAATGAGCCTTCTCATGGGAAAACCAACAATTTGTGTTTCCGACTAGGTCCGACATAAACTGGGCTGCACAGCCCCAGAAGCATAGACCACATACAACAAGCCGAGTTGACCCATCCGAGCTGATGCGGGCCGACTTGACCCGGATTCCATTTTTCTGGGTTTACTTCCCTTGTATATGCTAAAAGTTAAGATTAATTTCAGGTAATGTTTTGTGAACCAATTTCCAGAAAGTGTCACCTCTTTTGGAATGCAAAATGGTACACATGTATTAGTTTTTTTCTGGTGAAATTTCTGACCAAAGCATATTTATGCAAAATAGGTGGGTCTCAAAAAAAAGTTGCAAAGAGAGTGACAAGGATGATTTCAATTTTGAACTTCAAGCAATTGATCCATACCTGCATAGACATCACCAAAGCAGCCACTGCCTAGTTTCCTCATCAGTTTTACTGACTCTCTCGCCACCTCCAGCTCTCGGAATTGCACCAGGGGACGAATCTTTGGACACGGGCCATCAAGCTTACAGCAGAGGCCGTCAGCGGAAGCTAGTGGTGGAAAGTTGTAATCATTTTAATTAACATGTAATATAAACATTTCTTTCATCCTCAATGACTCTCTGGCCTCCTCCAGCTCTCGGACTTGCACCAGGGGACGAATCTTTGGACATGGGCCATCAAGCTTACAGCAGAGGCCATCAGCGGAAGCTAATGGTGGAAAGTTGTTATCATTTAAATGAACATAAAATCAACATTTTGTCAGTTTCACTGACACTCTGGCCACCTCCAGCTCTCTCCGAATTGCACCAGGGGACGAAACTTTGGACACGGGTCGTCAGCAAAAGCTAGCAGTGAAGATAGTATTTGTTTTAATTAACATAGTTATAATATAAACTTTTTTTTTCATCCTCACTGACTCTCTAGCAACCTCTAGTTCTCGGAATTGCACCAGGGGACGAATATTTGGACACGGGCCATCAAGCTTACAGCAGAGGCCGTCAGCGGAAGCTAGTGGTGGAAAGTCATTATCATTTAAATGAAAATAAAATCAACACTTTGTCAGTTTCACTGACACTCTCTAGCTACCTTCAGCACTTGGAATCGCACCAGGGGACGAATCTTTGGACACAGGCCATCAAGCTTACAGCATAGGCCATTAGCGGAAGCTAGTGGTGAAAATTGTAGTTGTTTTAATTAACATAGTTATAATATAAACATTTCTTTTATCCTCACTAACTCTCTAGCAACCTTCAGATCTCAGAACTGTACCATGGGGGCAAATCTTTGGACCTAGGCTGTCAAGCTTACAGCCTGGGCCATCAGCGGAAGCTATCAGTGGAAGCTATAACATTAGTAATGTAAGATGAAAATCAACTAGGTTTAATATTCAATTAAATTAACTTTTAAACTAGAAATGCGTGTTTGTAAAACACTATGCCCCCAACTGTATGCTTGTCCCAAAAATGGCAGTTTGTATGATTCATTTATTTCATTCGAATGCAGTCAAATTTAATTTCCTGAAGAAGCTGTTCGGTTGCGTCTGTTTTGACCTCGATCCAGAAACACAATGTAAGCTTTTTTGCAGGCGAGTTAGAAATGAAGTAAAAAATTAAAAATGGAGTAATTTTGTCAAAATTTGACAGAGAGTCCTCAAAAGTTAACCAGGTGATCTTCTTCTCAGCCCCAACCAGCATACCAAATATGAAGGCTCTAGCTAGCTAGCTCAAATATATTTTGAGATATCTTGCACACAAGATTTTCAAAATTTGTTTTCAAAGGGACATTATTCCAAAAAGGGGCATAACACGTACATGAAAAAGATACAGGCCAACTAGTTTTTCATGAGGAATCTGTATATGTAATTTCAAAACCCTATCATTCACCATTCAAAAGTGTCAAATTTCACCGAAAAAGGAAAAAATCAATGAAAATTTCAAAATTCTGTGTTTTTGTAAAAATTTGACGGAAAATTCTCAAAAGTTAATCAGATCATCTACTTCTCAGCCCAAACAAGTGTACCAAATATGAAGGCTCTAGCTTCAATACTTTTTTAGATATCTTGCACACAAGATTTTCAAATTTTGTTTTCAAAGGGACATAACTCAAAAAAGGGGCATAACTTGGCCATACAAAAAAATACGGGTCAACTATTTTATGATGAGGAATGTGAATATGAAATTTCAAAACCCTAGCATTCACCGTTCAAAAGTTTCCAATTTCACCGAAAAGTGGAAAAATCAATCAAAATTTCAAAATTCCGTATTTTTGTAAAAATTTGACGGAAAGTTCTCAAAAGTTAATCAGGTCATCTACTACTCAGCCCCAACAAGTGTACCAAATATGAAGGCTCTAGCTTCAATACTTTTTGAGATATCTTGCACACAAGATTTTCAAATTTTGTTTTCAAAGGGACATAACTCAGAAAAGGGGTGTAACTCGGACATGAAAAAAAATACGGGTCAACTATTTTTTCATGAGGAATGTGCATATGAAATTTCAAAACCCTAGCATTCACCATTCAAAAGTTAACACACAGACAGACAGACAGACAGACACACAGACAGACAAGCCGAAAGCAATATGCCCTTCCAACTTTTTCAAAGTTGGGGACATAAACATACTTTGAACTAAATTTTGCAGTTTACATACATTATCTCCAAATTCAACCAATAGAGCAGTCATTGGACATGTGCCAAAAAGCTTACAACAGAGACCATCAGTGGAAGCTAGTCTTGGAAGCTGGATCGCTTTAAAGGAATCGATTCGGAAACGCTTATTTAGCCCTGTACATATTCATTTAGTTTTTACAGTACGTGTTACAAATCAAATTCCAACGATTTACCCCATAATAAGTACACAATCATCGATTGAAAATTACGCTAAAATGCGTCTCGAATCACGAAGGTTGTCGCCATATTTGTTTACCTGTGACGTCAATCACTAACTTTCGGATTAGAGCCATTTACAAGCGATCGTACTCCACTTCTTTTTATCGATAAAATTCGCAGATTAGGGTAAGAGTAAAAAAAGAAATAAAACAGAAAAAAATGTCATCTATCACAGGGATCTCGCGGACGCAGGACCCGGCGTCCCGGGACGAGTAAATCTGGGCTCAGACACATGGTTTTCCTCAGTGGTGATTCCCGGGGCGCAAGTTGTTTTTGCCGCGATACGTCCCAATATTTACCTGTGTTTTGTTGTCTATGAACCAAAAAAGCATCTTAGAGACGCCCATCCGAGTGTATTTTGCACCTTTATGATGTAAATCCAATCAAAATTATGTAACGATAGTTAGGTATATAGTCGATACTCTTTCATACATATAATGGCCATCAAACGATTTAAAGAATGGCGGTCGCATCTTTTGATGGCGCGTGTCCTTATGTAAACAACTTATAAGGGCAAACAAACGATTTAAAGAAAAGCGGTCGCATCTTTTGATGGCGCGTGTCTTTATATAAACAACTTTAATTGCAGTCATTGTTGACAGGTCAGCTGACCGTTTGAGGCGTGTTTGCCGTGTCACATGCTAAAAATAATTATCCGCATGAATGAAAATCTTTTCTGGATTGGTGGCAAACAAATTAGAAATGCGTGCGCATTAAAAATCCATTAGTGATGGGCGGTTCATCTCCGATTATAGATTTAATAAAATAGATAACTGAAGCAAATTAATCAAATTATGTAAAAAAGTGAGATGACCCCTGGAGTGTGTACCGATTCCGTTTTGGAATAAAATGGATGAAAAACTTGCGAATTCCTCTTTTTTTTATATTGTGCGCGATTCTTTGACGAATTGTATGTGAAATGCCAAAATTCGGAATAAAAACTACCGTGCGTAGATACATAAAACAGTAATTCCATTCCGTTCATAAGAAATAGTGAAAATGTCGACACCTACGATTTTGAAGCGAAAAGCCGACGACACGTATCTGGAAAAAAAACTATTACATCCTTTCTGTGGCTTGTTTTTACAGTTAATCGCCTGGCACTGAGGCATCTTCGGTAAATATTATTCTCCGGTATTATCACATTTATATAAAATACTTCTATCAAGTTTAACGCAGAAATTCCACAAATACAAAATAAAATAACGAAATTATTGCGAGAATATTTGAACGTCTTGCAATTGAAATGAGCGGCTTAAAGAGAAAGTGAGTGAGTGACGTCACAGCTATATACTGGTTACCGCGTTCACCGAGTAATTATCGATAAACCGGTAACCATACCCGATAAAGATGGCGATTCACTCAGATGCAGGAAAAAACGAAGGTTTCCCAACTTTGAACACGAATATTTTGCGTAACAAACCCGATATGCATTCTCTTGTACCAGGAATGAATTAATGATGGTATTTTACGTATACATACGGCGTCTTATGCGGTTCCGAATCCATTCCTTTAATCCATTTGAGCCGCTGCTTAAGAAAACCAACAATCTGCCTATGCGAAAAAAAAGATGCAGATCAGCTTCGCGGTAACCGCGAAGCTGATCAGCAACTTTGTTTTCGCTACATGGATAGTACAATCCCTCTTCTTCCTTGATCCGAAATTTACAGGTTCTAGCTATCTTCTGTGACTGTACTGGCTGGTTTGTGTTGGACCGGGTCAAAACCCAAATTGAAGGTTTTCTCATGCACAGGCTCATTTATGAATGGACTTGCCCATCTTTAACAAATGGGTAAGACCACTGTCATTTTTAGGGACATCAGGAGTGATTTTCATTTTTTTTTTCATTCTTCGATGAAATTCCTTTGAGCAAATAGAATAGCCGCAGATGGGACGCCACTTTCTGTGGCGGCACATCTGGGGCTATACTGTTTGCCTATGTCCCATTAAAAGGATGCCCGACTTATATGAGTTAAATAATATGAGCTCAATGTCAACAGAAAACTGTTTACAAATTTATCATAAAATCATCCTTTACATGTAATTTTGCACTTAATAAATTATCTCCAACATAAGGCCAAAATAATTTTGCAAAAAATCATTATCAGCAATAATTAAAGGTCAAGTTTTCCACTTTAATGAAAAGTTGCATTATTTTCAACTGAATTAAATGTTCCAATTGCATGAAATGACGAAAGATGCTGTTTATAAAAGTTAAAGATATATCATTATGAATTAAACATTAGTTTGGTGGGCATGTTCTAGATTTATTCATACCTCAATAAAACTACTTTACTGTCTGCACTTTTATTTACGAACACCATACAACATTTTCAGTACAGAATAATTTCACAATAATTAGAAAGAAATAATAACATCACATAGACAACATGTATACATGTAAGAGGTAGGAAGGAAGGACAACTTGTGGTGGTCGTCAAAATAACTAGAATTCCATGGGACATTCTTTCTGGTATTTGGTCATAGGGGCATGATAGTGGAGTGAATAAAGCACGAGTTTGTGAATAAAGGATTGTTTTGCTTAATTTGACATATCATCTAAGACCTCTTAAAGCTCTTGTTTTCCTTTTTTTTTTTTGATAGAGGCTTAACGTCCCAGCCAACAATTTTTTAGTCATGTCGGGACGGAGCCAACGCTTCCTGGGTTTAACCTTATTTTTTGTGTGTCTTTTGAGTTGTTGCTAAAATCAGGTTAGGTATTTACAAACATGGACTTTACCAGTTCCATACATTTATTTGCATTGAGACAAAAGCAATGGCAAGGAAAAGATGGGTATGATAAACAGGAAAAGCAAATTATTTGGAGAATTTCTGAGTACAGAAGGATTATCAAAGGTGAGGATGGATCTTCTTTTATAGAACTGATCCCGAGGTTATAAAACTTTTTTCATGCTCAACTCAGCTGAACTTGAAATTACAATTCCCCATATGACTTGCTTGTTGTTGTTTTTTCAGTCTGAAATTATAATGAGACTAAATTTTCCTACCCTAACCATGTCAAGCTCAACTCAGCTGAACTTGAAATTACAATTCCCCATAAACACCGAAATATCCCAAATATATTGACATTGAAGTTTTAAAATTCCAATGCCTGTAATTTATCCTGCTGGCATTTTAACATTTATGAGCAGGATAAATTTTAGTCTCAGCTGAGCTGAGCATGAAAAAAAGTTTTATAACCTCAGGGCCTAATATCAAATAACATCAACAGGGCTGGGTCAAAATTAACTTTTTTATTTCTCCTATTTCACACCTGATATGATAATATCTGCAAGCTTATAGTGGCTTTGATTGGCCATTTTATACTTTAATATCCACAAAATAAAATATTGGAGCACAAATATGTAATTTTGGCACTATCATAGAAATTTACTCAAATGATACCTAAATAAACAACATTATGATTTTTGTGAAGACCTTTAGTCATCATTACTTTGTATTATTCTCACATGTCATTGCTTTTCTATGACTTGCTTGTTGTTGTTTTTTCAGTCTGAAGTTATAATGAGACTAAATTTTCCTACCCTAACCATGTCAAGTCTAACCGTGGCAACCCTTAACAAAGTTAACAGAATTTTGAGGACATGCAAAGAAATTGGTTAATAGTGCAGGGATGCACAAGACACATTTTACTTACACATGTAATGATATATTAGATCAAGGATCGACCTGAATGTTCGTTTCGGACTTATGTAATAGCCTCCATTATCTAGATTGCGTATTCGGTAGTGTTTTACGCAGGCATCACTCGACTTTGGGTCAAAATCTCGGATCGACAATACACATGACGACTTGTCTGAAATCATAAAATGTCACGATACTGAGCTACCAAGGCAATGACTATGATACTCACAGCGGTAGTGGAATATAAGTTCCAGCATAGTGGACATTGTTCGTTTGGGACTAATATAGTAGCCTTTGTTCTCGTCAAGTTTCCGGATTCTGTAGTGTTTCACACAAGCATCATTGGTCTTTGGATCAAAATCTCTCACAGATAATACACAGGAGGCTTTATCTGAAATGTAAACATTAAATAATATTTCTACGTAAAAACTTTATAGTACGGTGCTTGTACTTCATTTACACCAAAAATTGTAGAACTTTACATTTTTTCAAGGAATTTTGTGGTCTTACTGGAAAGGAATAATGATTAAGGCATGTAAGTAAACTCCTGGGGCCAGTTGTTCAAAATTAAAGATGTTGTTAGTTAACGATTCGTTAAAATTTCAAATAGCAATATTACAAATACAGTGGTATTTGCAAATGCAAAGGATTCTCACATTTTTTCAACAAAAAATAACAGTGTATTTGCTTTTGAAGTTGATATATAGTAAGTTGATATATAGTTAACAAATTAAGGGCTTAACTACAGTGTTAAGTTAACAAAGTTTTGAACAACTGGGTCCTGGAAAATAGACGTACATCTTTGTGGAACTACAAAACATTGCAAACTCAGCTAATTTGCTATCTTTAAAAAAAATCACCCATGTCAATAGCTTAACACATTACCACAATTTATCTTAAACATGCTAAGTCCATTTGTTTTCTCTCACACTTTCAATGAAAAGGTACACTTTTGCTTATAACTTAAATTTTAGATTCTTTTTTATAAACAAAACATGCTAAAGGTGCTCCACTGCCAAACTATGTTTCTTGTATGCTTATTATCACATGTTAACTGGAAAAGAAACAAAATACTTTCATATCTTCATTTTAATGGTGTTCTAGCTATAAGAATAAGAGCTGTAGCAGGACAGCGTAGCTCGCCTGACTTGTGCTTTGCCACTAAATCTATCAAAATCTATTACCCATGACCTTGACCTCAAGGTCATTCAGGTGGGCTGTGATGGTACAGCATAAAACTTAAGACCAATATCTATAAACATGCAAAGTATCAACTTGATACAGGTACATGTTCAAGACATGTAGTCTTATAAGTTTAACCAAAACTTAAACACAAAATTTCCAAGTCTCAGTCTGTGACCTTGACCTCCAGGTCATAAAGGTGGGTAATAAAAACTAATAATGGTATAGCATAAACTTGAGACCAATACCTATCAACCAGCAAAGTATCGCCTTGATCCATCAACATGTTCAGGAGATATAGACTTATAAAAACTTAAACCAAAAGCTTAACACAAAATTTCCAAGTATGTGGCTTTGACCTCAATGTCACCCAGGGTGAGTCATGATGGTACTGCATAAAACTTCAGACCAATATCTACCAACATGTTAAGTATCAACTTGATCCATCAACATGTTCAAGAGATACAGACTTACAAAAACTTTAACCAAAAACTTTAACACAGAATTTCTAAGTCCATGACCTTGACCTCAAGGTCACCCAGGGTGGGTCATGATGGTACTGCATAAAACTTCAGACCGATATCTACCATCATGCAAAGTATCAACTTGATCCATCAACATGTTCAAGAGATATAGACTTATAAAAACTTTAACCAGAAACTTTAACATTTGAGCAACACGGACGCAAACGAGAACGCCGACGCCGGGGTGACTGCAATAGCTCTTCCTGTACTTTTGTACAGGCGATCTAATAAAAACGTTCAAGTATCTTTCATATCAAGTCATTTCTATACCTGTACAGGCTGGCAGGTGATGGTATCTGAGATTTACATCCCATTTTTAGCTCACCTGGGCCGAAGGCTCACAGGTGAGCTTATAGTATACCCATGATCCGGCGTCCGTCTGTCGTCGTCATCCACAATTTCAAAGATCTTCTTCTCTTAAAACCGCTTGGCCAATCAAGTTGAAATTTTATGTGGAGCCTCCTTGCGTAGTGGCATTGAAATTTTGTTCGCAATATTTTGGTCACATGACCAAGATGGCTGCCACGCCCATATATGCTAAAAACCCTTCAAAAATTTTCTTCTCAAGAACCGGTGAGCCGATTTCCACGAAACTTGGTATGTAGCATCCGGGACTCCACCCCATCATAATTTGCTAAAATGATGACCCTGGGTTGACCTTGACCTATTTTACGGCAAGGTCAATTTTGGAAACATAGGCTTTTACATGGGAAAAAGTGAAAACTATGGATTTTTTGAAAATTATTGCAGCCTGAGGCCTGAAAAGTGGTAGATGCAAACAACTAATGGAGTAGATGAAGGTATGTGATTAATTTAGGTCAAGGTCATCTCTTGACCTTGGCCAGTCTGTCGTCCATACACGCTTTTCAAAGATCTTCTCCTCTGAAAACGCCTGGCCAATCAAAGTGAAATTTTATGTGGAGCATCCATGGGTAGGAGAGACAAAAGTTTGATCGCGAAATCTAGGTCACATGACCAAGATGGCCGCCACGCCCATATATGGTAAAAACCACTAAAAAATCTTCTTCTCCAGAACCGGCAGGCCGATTTTCACGAAACTTGGTATGTATTAATTGGGACTCCAGCCCATCATAGTTTGTTGAAATAATGACCCTAGGATGACCTTGACCTATTTTACGGCAAGGTCAAATTTGGAAACATAGGCTTTTACATGGGAAAAAGTGAAAACTATGGATTTTTTGAAAACTGTTGCAGCCTGAGGCCTGAAAAGTGATAGATGCAAAACAACTAATGAAAGTATGTGATTAATTTAGGTCAAGGTCATCTCTTGACCTTGACCAGTCTGTCGTCCATACACACTTTTTAAAGATCTTCTTCTCTGAAACTGCATGGCCAATCAAACTGAAATTTTATGTGGAGCATCCATGAGTAGGGGAGACGAAAGTTTGATTGCGAAATCCAGGTCACATGACCAAGATGGCCGCCATGCCCATATATGGTAATAAGAGCTGTCGCAGGACAGCGTGCTCGACTGCTTCTGACCTTTGTCAAACATAAGGCCAAACCCGACCAGAAACCCAAAGCATTATGCTCATACATCTTTTTGCCTTGATGCAATAAGGCAAAATCACTGAACCATGAAAGTTAACTATAACTACCTAAGATTTAAAGGTCTCACTCATATTGTGAAAGAAGTACGTTCATATACCAACTGAGTGCCAAGACACAAGGCAAAATCACTGAACCATGAAATAAGGTCACACTGACCTATAAGTATTCCAGGGTCAAAAGTCTAGTGATACTTACTCATAATGTGAAAGAAATATGATCATATACCCATTCAGTGTTGAGATATAAAGCAAAATCACTGAACCATGAAATTAGGTCATAGTGACCTATAAGTATGTTTGGGTTAAAGGTCTGGTCATACTCATTCATAATCAGAAAGAAGTATAAAAAAATACCAACTGAGTGTCGAGATATAAGGCAAACTCACTGAACCATGAAATTAGGTCACAGTGACCCAGGAATACTTTACGGTTAAAGGTCTTGTCATACTCATACATATCGTGAAAGAAGTATGTTCATATACCAATTGAGTGCCGAGATATAAAGGAAAATCACTGAACCGTGAAATTAGGTCATATTGACCTAGGACTACTTTAGGGTCAAAGGACTTGTCATACGCAAACATAGTGTGAAAGAAGTTTGTTCATAAACAACTTGAGTGTCGAGATATAAGGCAAAGTCACTAAACCATGAAATTAGGTCACAGTGACCTATAAGTATATTGGGGTCAAAGGTCTGGTTATACTCACTCATAATCTGAAAAAAGTATGAAAATATACTAATTGAGTGGAAAGATATAAGGCAAAATCACTGAACCGTGAAATTAGGTCATAGTGACCTAGGACTACTTCAGGGTCAAAGGTCTTGTCATACGCAAACCTACTTTGAAAGAAGTTTGTTCATAAACCATTTGAGTACCGAGATATAAGGCAAAATCACTGAACTGTGAAATTAGGTCACAGTGACCTATAAGTATATTGGGGTCAAAGGTCTGGTCATACTCACTCATAATCTGAAAAAAGTATGAGAATATACTAACTGAATGTCAAGATATAAGGCAAAATCACTGAACCGTGAAATTAGGTCACAGTGACCTAGGACTACTTCAGGGTCAAAGGTCTTGTCATACGCAAACCTACTTTGAAAGAAGTTTGTTCATAAACCATTTGAGTACTGAGATATAAGGCAAAATCACTGAACCGTGAAATTAGGTCACAATGACCTATAAGTATATTGGGGTCAAAGGTCTGGTCATACTCACTCATAATCTGAAAAAAGTATGAAAATATACTAATTGAGTGTCAAGATATAAGGCAAAATCACTGAACCGTGAAATTAGGTCACAGTGACCTATAAGTATATTGGGGTCAAAGGCCTGGTCGTACCCACTCATAATCTGAAAGAAGTAAGAAAATATACTAATTGAGTGTCAAGATATAAGGCAAAATCACTGAACCATGGAAAGTAGGTCAACCGACCCTTACCGTCATGACACACATGTCAGTGTCACAAAGTCAAAAGATGAATGACCAACCATCTTCCTAAGTTGTTTCTATTAAGAAATAAAAAGAAAAAAAAATAGGGGAGTTCTAGATTTTGACCTCTAGCCCCGCCCCCCTGACTCCGACCCAGAGGTCCGATGTCATGGAACCTAAAGTGTATGAAGTATGAATGCTTTATGATAAGTTGTTGTCGAGATATGGACTCCTTGTAAAAGTTCACAGCAGTACATCAATTTTTTACAGTGTTCTAGTTTTTAACCTCCAGCCCCACCCCCAGGCATGGACCCAGAGATCCGATGCCATGAAATGAAACTCAACCCTACAGGGTACCTATGGTCCGAGTATGAAAGCCCTCTGATAAAAAGTTTTCAAGATATGGACTTCTAGAATACAATATCACAGAAAAGCCATTCTTATTAATGGTGTTCTAGATTTTAACCTCTAGCCCCACCCCCTGGCATGGACCCAGGGATCTGATGCCATGGAATGAAAGCCGACCCTACAGGGTGTCAATGGCCCAAGTATCAATGCTTTCTGATGAGTGGTTGTCAAGATATAGACTTCTAGAAAACTTTAACGCAAGAATTGCCATTTTTGAAGGTGTTCTAGATTTTAACCTCCAGCCCCACCCCCTGGCCTGGACCCAGGGGCCCGATGCCATGGAATGAAAGCTAACCCTACAGGGTATGGCCTGGACCCAGGGGCCCGATGCCATGGAATGAAAGCTAACCCTATAGGGTATCTATGGTCCAAGTATGAATGCTTTCTGATGAGTGGTTGCCAAGATATGGACTTCTAGAAAACTTTAACGCAAGTGTGACGCGCACGCGCACGCGCACACGCACGCGCACGGGAACGGGAACGGGAACGTGACCGGGGTGACTGCAATAGCTCTATGCACTTCGTGCAGTCGAGCTAAAAACCACTAAAAATCTTCTTCTCCAGAACCGGCAGGCCGATTTTCATGAAACTTGGTATGTATTAATTGGGACTCCAGCCCATCATAGTTTGATAAAATGATGACCCTAGGATGACCTTGACATATTTTATGGCAAGGTCAATTTTGGAAACATAGGCTTTTACATGGGAAAAAGAGAAAACTATGGATTTTTTGAAAACTGTTGCAGCCTGAGGCCTGAAAAATGGTAGATGCAAACAACTAATGGAGTAGATGAAGGGATGTGATTAATTTAGGTCAAGGTCATCTCTTGACCTTGGCCAGTCTGTTGTCCATACACACTTTTCAAAGATCTTCTTCTCTGAAACTGCTTGGCCAATCAAAGTGAAATTTTATGTGGAGCATGCATGGGTAGGGGGAATGAAAGTTTGACCAAGATGGCCGCCACGCCCATTTATGGTAAAAACCACTCAAAAATCTTCTCCAGAACCGGCTTGCTGATTTTCGCGAAACTTGGTATGTAGCATTTGGGACTCCAGCCCATCATAGTTTGTTGAAATAATGACCCTAGGATGACCTTGACCTATTTTACGGCAATGCCAATTTTGGAGACATAGGCTTTTACATGGGAAAAGGTGAAAACAGTGGATATTTTGGAAACTGGTGCAGCCTGAGACCTGAAAGTTGCTAGATGCAGAAAACTAATGGAGTCAATGAAGGTAAGTAATTAATGAAGGCCAAGGTCATTTCTTGACCTTGACCCAATGTCATTTAAATATCAAAATTAAAATTATGGTTTTCTCAGAAATCACTGGGTTTGGAAACTATTGCAGCCTGAGACCTGAAACTTTGCAGATGCAGACAACTTATGAAGTCAATAAAGGTGTGTGAGTATTCAAGGTCAAGGTCATTTCATGATGACTTAATACTCCAAGGTAAGGCTTCAGGTGAGCGTTCTCAGGACCAATGGTCCTCTGGTACAGCTAGAGTCACATGAAAATGGGACCTTTGTTTAACTTCTCATCCAAAAGACTGAAAACACCCAATTGAACTCATGATCCCATGTTTACAAGGCAAGTTGCTTAACCACTATGTCACACAAGCTTCTCACAGCTTGTCAAAAACATTACATAAAAGCTTTCTCATGGAAAATGATACTATGCACTAGTCATTTGTAACCATGGCCCACACAGTCCTTGGGGAAGCTGGATCCAGCAAACAACTGCTAAAAGCTCTGCACTGCAGAGACAGTCATTTTGTAAAAACTCTGCTAATTTCTACCGCAGTCTGTTTTCACTGCACTGCCTTTTTGTGTGTATAGAGCACTGTGGGACAATAAGAATGTAAAAGCCCCACTCATTTCCCGGAACCGGGGCGCATGGTTACAAATGACTAGTGCACCAGTGCATTACCTCCAGCCTCTCTCACAAGGAATGTTCCAGTATTGTTGCCTGGCAACAGCAACTGTTTATCAGCCTCCTTCCGGTCAACATTATACCACCAACTGTAAAACAATCAGGTTATATTACCATAATCATGTAATGCAATTTTCATGGGCGCAATACAGCCTTACATTATTTTAATGTTTATCCACACATTGATGGATCAAATATGCAAATTACTTAGCTTAGAATCATATCATAAAGTTATGCAGTTAAGTAAAGGACTGTCAAGCTTATCAACTTTGCTTAAGCATAAAAGTCTGTAATAAAACACTTTTATTGTCATGTGAGTGTGAAAAAAATAGAAGTTTGCAAAATTTATGCTTTTCTATCACCGGAATTGTAAATACATGTACATGTGTATTTAACTTGTTTCTAAAACATGTACAACTCTCATTTCCTTTTATGTCCTAAGTATAGACCTTTTCAGCCATCTCTTAAAAAAGTTTTTAGGGTGTGAAATTTATGTCTTTAGAACTAATTTATGTGAAACTAAGATTTTAACTTTCAAATACCCATCAGGAAAACATAGCCGTGCAATGTATACCCCCGTATACCCAACTTTTATATAGTAAAACTGGGGTTTACAGGGGTATACCTATTTTTCTTATTTTTGCTCCAAAACATAGATTGTGGGTGCTCGTTAGAACCCCCTCAGGCAGTCGTTAGAACCGCATCAGGCAGTTCTAACACGTACCCACAATCACTGTTTTGAGTATAAATATGTTAAAAAATCCAATGAAATATTTAATTTTTACAGCTGAAAAAAATCTCTGTATATTGCATGGGCGTGTTTTCGTAATGCAATCAAGAATGTCTTACTCTTGTGATTGTGGAGAATCATCATCCTTGGTTACATAATTACTTGGAATATATCCCTTCTCATTGGTCTGCAGGTGTCTCGCAACCCACCAATCAGAATTTTGGCTGAAAATAAACAAATTCCCATTGGTTTATATCAAACATCAAACATATTCTCTATAATCTTTTATCATTGGCTGATTTATGTTAACTATTGCCATCAATAGATCAAAAAGTATGCAACTATTTCTAAAACACTGAGACATTGATATCTAACTGACAAAGTGTAGAACAGGGGATACTAAAGGTGTCAGGTCACCAGTAACAATGGTAACGTATCCTGTTTGTCGTCCACCTTGAAGTTGTCACCTATTTCATAACTGGGATCATTAGCTGATATGCCATGAGACCTGTAACCATGGTAACTCACCATGTCTCGTAATCAACCTGCAGGCAGTTGACTTGATTAAAGCCAAGATCATTGGCTGATATAGTGGTCATGTGACCAGTTACCATGGTAACTTACCCTGTCTCCTCGTCGACCTCAAGGCGGTCACCTTTCTTAAAGCTGAGATCATCTTCGTTGATAGCATCAAAATCGTATAATGCTCGAACTATGAAGGCATCTGGAAAAATATATTAAAGATGTTTAAAATTTACTGAAGTTTGGAAACCCTAAAATTTGCTGTAATCATCTATACATTGAAACATAAGAACTGAAATTTTAAATCGAACTGACATTGTAAGTTTATTATCAAAGTTCAGCACTCATACACATAGCAATATGTCATATTAACAAAGCATCTGCTCTGGCTGATCAATCCCTTCGTTTTTTGCTGATAAAAATCATCTCTTGTTTGCGGATCAGTAAAAGCCAGCATATTTAGAACCTACAAAGTATATTTTTCTAGTATCAATTCTTCATGTGTCAATAATTGAGCCATCGAAAACCAACAATCTGCATAGGCGAAAACAAAGGCGCAGATCAGCTTCACAGTAACTGCGAAGCTGATCAGCACCTTTGCTTTCGCTGCAAGGATAGTACAATTCCTCTACTTTCTAAATCCAAAATTTCGAGCCTCTAGCCATCATCTGTGCTTGTACAGCTTGGTTTGTGTCCAACCTCGTCTGAACCCAAATTGTTGGTTTTCTCACGCACAGGCTCAATTACTGCTTGATGAAACCACATACATGTAATGTCATCAAACATCAACAAGACAGTTTTTACAGCAACAAGGCTTATTTGATTTAATCGCACAAGTTGTTTTTTTTTCATCAAATAAAATGTTAAAAGATACAAACATACAAAATCTTCCTGGTTCATATGAGCCGCGACGCGAGAAAACCGGTCTTCGGGGTTTCCGACCAGGTCTGACACAAACTGGTCTGTGTAGCTTCCGAAGTTGGATAGACGCTTGAAATTTCGTATTTGAGAAGAAGAGGAATTGTACTATCCGTGTAGCGAAAACAAAGGTGCTGATCAGCTTCGCAGTTACTGCGAAGCTGATCTGCGCCTTTGTTTTCGCATAGGCAAAAATCCGGTTTTCTCATGGCGCGGCTCATATCATGTAAACCTATAGGTGTGTCACAAAAAATTTATATTTCTTAGTGGAAAACAACATAATACAACAGATCAACCAGAGATTCTACAAATCATTTTAATAATTTAATTAGAGCAGGTACATGTTCATGTATGAGCCACGACATGAGAAAACCGGAACTTTGTCTATGCCAAAACAAAGGCGCAGATGAGCTTCGCAGTAACTGCGAAGCTGATCAGCGCCTTTGTTTTCGCTACACAGATAGTAAAATTCCTCTTCTTCCTAAATCCGAAATTTCAAGCATCTAGCCATCTTCTGAAGCTGCACAGACTAGTTTGTGTCAGACCAGGTCAGAAACCCTGAAGACCGGTTTTCTGGCGTCGCGGCTCGTATATCTGGTGGCCTAAGTACCTATGATTCCAAAACTAAAAGGCAAGTGGCAACAGTTAAGACCAGTAGATTTACTTACAGGTCCATTTATTCAGAATTTGATAAATATGCGCATGCTTTTCAAAATCATTGATTATCCTTGAGCCTTTACATGGGAAAACTAACAATTTGGTTTCCGACCTGATCTGACACAAATCAGAGTGTCCAGTCACAAAAGCAGGCTAGAAGCTTGAAACTTTGGGTATAAGTAGAAGAGGAATTATACTATCCAAGTAGTGAAAACAAAGGCGCCAATCTATCTGCCTCTTTGTTTTTGCATAGGCAATTTGTTGATTTTCTGATGCGGCTGCTCCCTTATGCTATATCTAATATAGGATCAGACAAAAGCAAACATGGTTAGAGCAATTCTGTCACTTTTAATGCTTCTTAAAAGGTTGTTCAGCAAAGCATCAATAATACTATGCTGTGAATGAAAAGACACATAGATCAGGGCTTTCTCTCTATACAAAGCTGTGTCCGATTTTCGGTACAAAATATTTTTCCAATTGGATGCAAAAATTCCCACTTGACCTGAAATATTCCCAATTAGCAGAAAAATGTCAAATTAAAAGGTAAACTTACCTGATTTGACTAAAAATTGCACTATTTTTTTTTCAAAAATCAAAATTGTTCTATTTTTCCCCCCAACAGCATGCTATTTTCCCCCAATTTCATGATGAAATTTTCATCGGTACCAATATTTTACCAAAAGGTCAGAAAAAACCTGGCATATAAAGGTATTCAGCTGTTGACAACAAAACCACAACACTACTATACATCTACAAAATTTGCAATTCACACATAACAAGATAAGAAACCAAATGCACAATAAATCACACAATTTTCTAGAAACAGTATTCTTATTGAGGTGGGTACAGGACAATAGTTATTGCTATCATAGCTCCATTTAAAAAAAAAAAAAAAAAAAAAAACAATAAAAAACTGTGATCAGTATAAAAGCTGAACTGCCTTTCTTGCAATAACTGAAAAGGGTTATCCAAATACCCAACTTAATCAGACTTATGAACTTAGAAATAATGCACTAGTTATTTGTAACTATAGGGAAGGCGGGCGATGGCTGTAGAAATGAATGGGGATTTTACCCCCAGTGCAGGAGAACTGTCCTAGGTTTGCAATATACAGGTATTTGCAAAAACAGCAGTGCAATGAAACATTACAGTGTGGAAATAAGCACGGGTTTTGCTAAATTGGTGTCCCCTCACTGAGTGGAGAGCTTTTCACAGTGTTGTGCTTAATGAAAGTCTAAGTCCCTGCTTTTCCCCTGGACAGGATTACAAATGACTAGTGCATAAGAATTCAAAAATCATTCAGAAGATTTGCAGGAAAAAAAAGTGTTTGCTTTGTAATTGATTTGATTCTAAAACATCCCAGGCAACAGTTTTTCAGAAATGTCTAAACCAAGCCATTTCTTCCTGGGTAATATAAAAGGGCACAAAATTCAAAAGGTACAGGACGCAAAAGCAGAATTGGGAATGCAAGTTAAAAAGCTCTAGTTATATGCTGTTTACAGGACAAATTTGTTCCGAACCAGGACCGGACCTGCTTCGGTCCAAGTGTTTAGATGAACACATTTGGTTCGCTCCAAATTTTTGGCACGGTCCAACTTGGCCCGCTACATAACCTAGGACGTGGTCCAGTCCAAATCTTGTTCCGATCCTGGTTTGGTACAAATATTCCGTCTAAACACTTTGGTTCGGTCCAACGCAGAATTAATATTTATTTTAGACAATCATGAAATCTGCACAAAATTATGATAATAAGCTGAATGCATTCGTTGAGCCATTGTTTCTGAGTAATGAAAATGCGCCAATTATGGGCTGTGTATTTACTCAGTTTCCTGCGGAAGTCCAGTTTTAGACATTTTTCTGACTGACATACGCCGGTACCATGAAAATATACTGAATAAAGGAAAGATCTTGCAAAGTACTTGCAATGAAATTAAATCAAATTTAATAATAATGTTTACCTGTTTACAGACAGTCATGATTATTCTATGCACCTATATTTATTTGTCTATGTAGTTTAAAATGCACCGCTTAATACCGAAGTAAAGCTGAGCGTTTTCCCGCGACATACTTTGATCTAGTATATGAGATATGCATGTCATACATATACATGTATCAAAATTAAGAGGTTATATCTAGTGCGCCTAATTTACACAAAATGGAAATGCCATGAATATTGTGAGTCATTTGTTCCGATCTAAATAATTTAATGTAAACAAAAAGATAGATTTATTCCGGACTAACTTGGACCGGTCCAATATAGATCTGACCTGGTTCGAACCCATCTAAACAGTCTATTAGACTCCAAATATCTACTATTTTTTTAAGCAAGGAATAAGCTATGTTTATATCAGATGAATATTACTTAATTTGTTCTGAAAGGATTTTCTTATAATAAAATTTATGTGCACAAGCATTAGTAATTTTCTGTCCGGAAAACATGTCCATGTAAAGTATACCCTCTTGAACACCATTTTTATATAGAAAATCTGGGGTTTGAAGGGGTACACCTATTTTTTGCTCCAAAACATAGATTGTGGGTACTCATTAGAACCGCCTTGCCAAGGGGGTTCTAACGTGTACCTACAATCTATGCTTTGAGCAAAAATAATAAAATATCAATTTGTACTGAAAATTTTCATTTTGAAAATCTCTGTTTATTGCATGGGCATGTTTTCGTAATGATGATTTGAAACTTCAAAGCATATGCATTGTACATTGTTAAGCTTCATAAGGTAAACCTTTAACATGTAGACTGTATATTGTACCATTGTTATTAGGCTGTATACTGTATCATATTTCAGATGATAAAGAAATAGTTAAAGAAAAGCAGAGACAAAATGTGTCATAAATCGTGATGGCGCACTACTAAGAATTCAAAGACATTAGATGTTTGATTAACTCTCCAATAAACAAAGAAACTTAAATAGACCAGAAAGTTTTATGCAGTATTGCAGTATACCAGTGATTAGAAATTACAACACTGAAAGCAAACTGAAAGAAAACTGTCTAAGAGCAAAGCTAACAGTGACATCCAGATATACCTTTACGCATCGGTGTTGAGGGCAGGGGACGACCCGCCTGATCAACATGTACATTGATATTGTTCGGGGATACTATTTGATTTTGTGTTCCTGCCGACCCTCCCAATTCATCCTTGGCGGGAGGCGGCTTAACGACCTTTTTATCGTCCGAACTGACGCAACCACCCATGTCTACATTTGTTTAAGAGTATCACTGAAACAAAGCAAATATTACATTAAAACAAACATGACGATGTAAAACTTGACCAGAGACCAAGAGTATCTAATGAAAATTAAAGGATAAATTGATACATCTCTCCATAAGTCTATTACTCACCAGTCACATCAGGAAAACATGTCCGTGAAATGTGTACCCCCTCAAACCCCACTTTTACATAGCAAAACTGGGGTATGCAGGGGTATACCTGTTTTTCTTATTTCTGCTCCAAAACATAGATTGTGGGTACTCGTTAGAACCGCCTCGGCGAGGCGGTTCTAACGTGTACCCACAATCTATGTTTTGAGCAAAAATGAGAAAAATATCAAAAATTTTCCTCTGAAAATTATCGATTTTTGACCTGAAAAAAATTACTGTATATCATATGGGCATGTTTTCGTAATGATGGCCCCTATGTCTTTACAACTTTCAATGAAGCAAATTAGAGGTAGGGAAAAACTATCATGAGATTTGGAAATTTTGAGATGTATTTTATTCTAAGGCAGTAACAAAAGACTGCACAGAGGAGAAGGCTGAACTTGCAACTTTATTGTTTTCCCGTGTTATCAGGCAATTCTCACCTTCTTATGGAGAAAAGTTGATTATTATCCTAAAATTATCATTTTATACTCTAAATTCTGGTCTAACACCATAAAACCCCTAATGATTGAGACATGGTCAAAAAGGCAGGCCTTCAATTTTCCTGTCTTTTCAGGGTCTTTACTATTACTATTAGCCTTTGTTGATAGTATTTGTCACTTATTCTGTAACATTAGTGTCAGTTAAAAACTTAGCTGAACACTATCGTTAAGCCCTCAATTTATTAACTATAAATCGACTTCAAAAGCAAATAAACTGTTATTTTTTGTTGACAAAATGAGAGAATCCTTTGCATTTTGTTTCAAAAATGTGAGAATCCTTTGCAGATTCTGCAAAGGATTCTCACATTTTTTCAACAAAAAATAACAGTGTATTTGTAATATTGCCATTTGAAATTTTTAATGAATCATTAACTAACGATATCTGACATCGTTAATTTTGAACAACTGGCCCCAGAACTTTAGAATTCCAATAACAGGCCCATGATAGACCTTCAACTGTGTGTCTCAATCATTAGGAATTTAATGGTGATCCATTTTCTTCCGGATAAACTTACCTTTGATTTGGGGTGTTGAGGGCAGGGGTCTGACCAGACCTGGGTTATTCCCTATCTGTAGACTGACAGCGCTAGGGCTCACGGGGCCCGATATCTGGGCCCTGGTCAGGTCCTGCTGGGAAGGGGGCTGGTTCACAGGCTTATCATTAGGGTCTGGGGGACATAGGATATTCCCCATCACTTAACTAGAGGGATTGTGCTATAACTGAAACAAGGTGGTAAAAGATAAACATAATGCACATATTAAGTGGATAATTGAAAGACGCTGTCTCTTCCTTTTTAATTTTTTACATCCCTTCTACTAAATTTCACTTCTAGGAGAATTAGGAGGCAGCCTAGAAAAGACACTGACACACCTGCAAGAAGAACTTGACTCACATGACATATACAGCTGTGAGGACATTTTCTGATCAATTTCCGTTTTTTGTTGTTGTTGTTGTTGTTGTTGTTGTTTTTTCAAAGTGTCTTCTGATAGCAAAATGGTACCATAATAAAAGTACAATTTTCACAATTTTGACTCCTGCATGTATAAGCTATGGGGTATAAAGAAAATCTTTCTTTTTGGGTTTCTGAGCAGGTCTGACACAAACTGGGCTGCACAAACAGCCTAAAATTTGTTTGTATTCAGGTTTAACCTCCCAGTCAACAAGCCGCCAGTCACGTTGGGATGAAGCCGATGCTTCTATGGTATTAAGCACTATTATTGGGAGTTTTGTCTCGTTCAAGAACACAACACAATGCCTTGTGTAAGGATCGAACCTAGGACCTCTCTGATGCTCTAGACAGTAGAGGGTTTCTCGTAAGTCGTATCTATGAAATTTATATAAATGAGATAGGCATTGATCAACTGTGCAGTTACGGAGCAGCTGATCGGTGTCTTTGCAGAATTTAGGTTCTGTCTTGATGTCAGCTGTCCCTTGGGCATTTCCTTCTATTCTAAATGAGCCTGTGCGTGAGAAAACCAACAATTTGGGTTCCAACCAGGTCTGACACATACCGGCCTGTACAGTCACAGAAGAAGGCTAGAAGCTTGAAATTTTGCATTTAAGAAGAAGAAGGATTCTGATCTGCAGCTTTGTTTTCGCCTAAGCAAATTGTTGGTTTTCTCATGCAGTGGCTCAAATGATACTAAAAGAAATTTTAGAAATCAATACTTGAAATTAATCAACACACTTAAAAAAAGCAAAAACTTGGGAGTTCTAACTAAAAAAATGCACCTTATATGATCTTATATTTGAGAACCTTTATGAACATACCAAATAAGAAAAAAAGAGGCAATTTAGATGCAACAATGCTGATCAGCTCCTTTGTTTTAAACAGTGCAATGTTTCTAGTTTCTGCTGTCAAAATTTCAAGAATTTGTACAGTATCTAGCAAGATTTTATAGCTGTACTTCTTTGTATGTGATCAGGAAGAAAATCTCAAAGTCAAGATTTCTCGCGAAATGACCTATTTTATTTGTCATGGATTCTGCATTAATGTGTGTAATTGCATTTCAATAACAAGGAATAGGATATCACCATGATACATCATTTGACCCGTGACGAAAGAAAAGCAGTCTACGGGGTTTCCGACCAGGTCGACACAAACCGGTCTGTGCAGCTACAAAAGATGGCTAGAAGCTGGAAATTTTGGATTTACGAAGAAAAGTAATTGTACTATCAGAGTATCGAAAACAAAGGCGCTGATCAGCTGTGCATTTACTGCACAGCTGATCAGCATCTTTGTTTTCGCATAGACAAAAATTCAGCGTTTTCATGACGCTGCTCATTTATACATGGTAGCTTACACCCACTGAAAAAGACCAAGTGTTACTAAATAAAATCATCAAAATCAATAGCCTTACCACATGAACCTTTTGGCAGTGTTTGGGAGCCGAATGATCCCACATTCAGACAGTAAAATTGGTGATAATTTTTCAGACAAAACAGATACCCTAGGTCAACATATGATTCTGGTCACAGTCTCACAGAAGATTTTGTGTATGACATGCATTAAGGGTGGTTCTTTCTACTGATAAAAGCCTGTTTACATGCTCATTATATTTCAGGAATTAAACTTCCTTCCTTGTACTAGTTAACAAATTGAGTGATGTCATGAAAAAACCTATTTTTACATATGCGAAAACAAAGACGCAGATCAGCTGTGTAACGGCACTGCTCCTCATTAACTGGCCTCATCATCACAAACCAAAGGGATAGCCTGTAGACAAAGTGAAACAAAGGTATAGCAAGAATGTCACACTCCATGAACGACATAACAGTACAGCAGAAAAAAGTAACTACGCCATCAATTCATCTTACCAACTAGAAGATTTCAACTTAGACGTTTTCCTCATTGGTATCAATAAACGGCAATTCCCTATATATTTTCATAACTAGAACTAGAGTTCTTTTTCCCTATTTTGGGAATGGGGCTCTTTGAATTGGGAAAATTAGCGATAAAAACAGGAAATTGAAAAAAGGTCAAAAAAGGTTAAACCAGAGGACCAATGGTCCTGTAAACGCTCACCTGAGATCTGCTGCATATACCAATAAACATGTTTGAATATTATGGTATTTAGCCCCAGTGCTGGGGCAGATGAAGCCCTTGGGCCATTTGTTTTCAGAATAATCAATATTCTGTCCATTTGCCAATTTCCCTTCAAATGACATGTTAACAGTTTTCCCCATTCAAATGCATAGGGACCCATGTTGACCTTGCTTTAAAATAGGTCAAGGTCATCACAGCGTCATGATTTATACACACATTGTAGTACTTTAGCCATTGATCCTTCATGCCAAGTTTTGTTGAAATCTGTCCACCGGTACTGGAGAAAATTTTTGTTGGGTTTTACCATATATGGGCATGTGACCTGGATTATTTATATACACATTGGTTACCCCATCTTATAGATGCTTCACATAAGATTTGGCTTTGATTGGCCAAGTGGTTTCAGAGGAGAAGATGTTTGAATATTATTGAAATATACATGTATACTGCCCAAGGGTGGGGCCATATGAGCTCCTGGGGACCATTTTTTTTTTTTCAGAATTATTCATATTCAGTCCTACTGCACATTTCATGCAAGGCTTTCACTTTAAATGACATTTTAAAAGTTTTCCCCATTCAAATGCATTGGTGACCTATGTTGACCTTGCCATAAAATATGTCGTCATCACAGGGTCATGATTTATACACACTTTGTAGTACTCGAGTCATCCATACTTCATGCCAAGTTTCATTGAAATCAGTCCACCGGTTCCGGAGAAGAAGATTTTAAATTTTTGAAGGGTTTTTACCATATATGGCATGGGGGCCATCTTGGTCATGTGACCTGGATTATCTATATATACATTGATAACCCCATCCTATAAATGCTTCTCATAAAATTTGGCTTTGATTGGCCAAGCGGTTTCAGAGAAGATCTCTGAAATTGTGGACGGACGACAGATGGACGGACGCCGGATCATGGCCATCCTATAAGCTCACCTTGTGAGCCTAATGGCTCAGGTGAGCTTAAAACGGAAAGAACTTAAGCCATGTATGAGGACATTGCAGACTGGAAAAATCACTATTCTTTCACTATTTTTGACACTTTTGCATCTCTCAAAACCCAATAAAAAAACTATGATTTTTTTGTAGAATTTTTCAGTTTTCCAATGGGGAATTTTAGTCAGCAATTCAGAGTAAAAGATACTTTTTGGCATTGGTAATGGGGCCCTATTTCAACCCCAAATTAAGCGTAAAAGGAACACTGTGGGAGCAATTAATTACCAAATCTCATGAGGGCTTAGCCTCAAAGGTCACCACCATTATTGTTTACATTCAGCGTTTTCCCTCAGTTTTGTTTCACAGGGGTCTTTAGGAAAGTCCTGGAGAAAATTCTTTGAGTACCCTTTAAAACAATGGCAACACTTCTGACTGGCAGTGGTAAAGTATTAAATTGGAAATAAAGCTTGCAATCACATTGCAAAGAAACCTTTAAAAGTTACCTATATAATAAGATTTTTTGAAATCAAGATTTAAGGTTTACTATCTTTCTAAGCAGACCCAACTACTATTGGATATTTTGGGGATCCCAATGGATTCTTACCATTTCATTTTGAGAGTCCCTGACATGTTTTGGGGAGTCTGAGACTCTCATTTTGGAGTGAGGGAATACCCTATATAATGTTTGAATCTTGGATAAATTCAGTTTCTTGTATGTCACTGGTTAATTTTTGGCTTTCGGTTCTGACTGCTTTGTCCATTCAACCACTCAATGAATTTATACTATGGATCTGGTTTTCAGACAGTCACCTTCTAAATGACTTAATTCACATTTCCAGAGTGATTTACTGGAAATTACTGCGTCATTCTCCCGTGAGAGTAACAAGATGGCAGGGATGGTAGATGAGGGAAATGACAGAGAAAAACCATGGCATAATTCTCCAATCAAAGGGATGCAACTTAAGTTTATACATTACATAAGTACATGGACATGAATGTTTTGGCTGAGGCTATCCACACGACGGTTGTGCCGATAACGCTGCTTATCCGCACGACGGTCGTGCCAATAAGTGGTGTTATCGACAAGTCAGTCACGTGGATAGCCAGTGCTACAGGGACTGAGGCTATCGGCACAACAGTCGTGCCAATAACGGCAAGACTGTCATGTGGATAGCCACTGCTATAGGTATTGGCCATCAGCACGACGAGAGTATGAGATTTTCTGACAAGCTTTCACATGCATTAAAGTTTACACTATTAATTTGCCATTAAATAAATTTATTATGTGTTTAGTTCTTGAAATACATTAATAAAATTTATTGTGTTTAGTTATTGAAATACATTCGAATTTAACATTTTGTTAATTTTGACTAGGAAAACTATTTGTCAACATTACAGTAGATTTCTACAGGTCAGTAACCTGTAATAATCAGTACCGTAAACGCATTTTTTTTGTGTGTGTTACTGAAATGTTTTCATTGTTATTAAATCAAAGGTTGTCTATTCTTTTTGATTACCACATTCTTTTATTATTTAGGTTTCGATAATTACTTTCTCATTTACGCATGGCTGATTTTATACAGGTAAAGCTTCACAGGCAAATCAAGTTTAGCAAAACAATAATTGTGCTAATTAAAATGTAACATTTCCTGCATGGGTAATATTCTGTTTCAGTTTTGAAACCATTATGCATAATATTTATCAACTTAAAATGTATCCATTTTCTAAACATTTAACATCTGAGCCGCCCCATGGGAAAACCAACAATCTGCATATGCGAAAACAAAGACGCAGATCAGCTTCGCGGTAACCGCGAAGCTGATCAGCGCCTTTGTTTTTGCTACTCGGATAGTACAATTCCTCCTCTACTTAAATCCGAAATTTCCAGCTTCTAGCTCTTTTCTGTGCTTGTACAGGCCGGTTTGTGTCGGACCTGTTCGGAAACCACATTGTTGGTTTTCCCACGAGGCGGCTCATCTGAATATCGATTCCGCTGCCATGTGGATAACGCCGCTTATCCTCACGACGGTCGTGCTGATAAGCAGCGTTATCGGCACCACTATCATGCGGAAGCCAGTGTTGTATGTACAGTTTTTATTGGAATTGCCAAACCAATTTGAATGATTATGTCTGGAAATGATAATTTCCATTTGCAATTGATGTCATGATTGGGAGATCCTTGCTTTAGGTCTGTCCATAACAAGGAGTGGAACTGTGTAACATTTGTGAAGCGCACTGTCGCGAAGTCTTAGTAAGACAGTCCTGAGTGGAGCAGACTGGCACAGGGGTACCGTAGTGTCCCACTCCGGTCTCAGAAATTCCGGGTTAGATCTTCAGCCGGGTGCCGTTCATTGTGGCCTTGAACAAGTCACAATTCTACAGACCGGAGGTAATGGTCGGAAATTTATCAACTCGGAACAAAAAAGGGATAGCCAGCATCAGATTTCACATGCAACCATGGGTCACAAGACGTTTCGCCCCCAAGACGTTTCCCCCCTAGTCGTTTCGCCTCTATTTTCCACCCTAGTCGTTTCGCCCCCAATACCCTAGATGTTTCGCCCCCAATGCCATTTCCCCCCTAGTCGTTTCGCCCCCAATATTTACTTATTTTTTTATTTATTTATTTATTTATTTAGGTCAAAGTTTATTATGATAGACAAAACGAATAGATAGATAGATAGATAGATGTCGGCATGCGGCAGGCTTTGTCTTTAAAAGAACTTAATGACTCAGTGGAATTTTAAATCTAATTATCTTTTATTCAGCGATTTCTTTTAATCTCGAAGGAAGATCACATATTGCTTCGAGTTTTAATAGACCGATTATCGGGTATATAAGATGTCCTAAGTCATTAAGCATCATTCATATTTTTGTTTTTATATATTATTTATTGACGTCAATAGCAACGTTGCCAAACATTTGTCGAAAAATTCTTACATTCTCTTTAATTATTTGCAGCTTTAAAACTCATTGATGGGTCCTTCTGAGATAAACTGCAACATTTCTGGACATTTATTTACAAATTGAAAATCTACTTTTTTGCAACAATTTCTACCTAGAAATATTGGGCAGTTATTCATTTTGCCTTAATTTGTCATAAAAAGATAGTTCTTGCTCCATTAAGCTCAGTTTTTTACATTTTCTTCAGCAGTCACTGATCGTTATGGATGTTACATTGACATGTCAAAATGCTGAAAATTAGCTGTGATAGTTCGTCTCTCACTAATGAGAAAGACCATCATTATTTCTTGAATAGTGCTGATGTGTGTTGGTGAGTTCTTTGATGGCTGACTAGGCCAATTCTGGCTCTAAACTGTCGGTTGCAAGTAGAGCAAGTCAATGTCATAGAGTCTGATGGTGGCACATTTGTTTTGGCTTTGCGCTCTCTTCGCTTTCTTTCAGCTTCACAGATTCTCTTCTTTTCATAAAGAGCTGCTCCTTTGTTGATGAGACCTCGCCACTTTGATCGCTCCTGTGCAGTCTGTTCCCAGGACCCCATTGGTATTTCGAAATCCTTCAGAGAGGCTTTGAGGGTGTCTTTGTAGCGTTTCTTCTGGCCACCTTGAGAGCGCTTTCCCTCCTGTAGTTCTCCATAGAAAACTTTCTTTGGAAGTCGCGCATCAGGCATTCTTATAACATGGCCAGTCCATCTTAGCTGTGCTAGCTTTAAGACTGTATGCATGCTTTGCATCCCTGCTTTCGTCAGGACCTCTGTGTCTGGAATCTTGTCCTGCCACTTAATTTTTAACAACTTTCTCAAACAGCTTAAGTGGAAATGGTTAAGTCTCTTTGCATGGCGTTGGTATACTGTCCAGGTCTCACATGCATACAAGAGGGTTGGCAGTACCACAGCCTTGTAGACTTTCAGCTTGGTGTCAAGCTTGATTCCATTTCGCTCCCAAACATTTGCACGGAGTCGTCCGAATGCCACACTAGCCTTTGCAATTCTGGCAGTGATCTCATCATCAATATGCACTGCTCTGGAGAGAGTGCTTCCCAGGTAGGTGAACTTGTCAACAACTTTCAGTTTTTGCGTCCATCACGACTAACAGTGTCAATAGCTTTGGTGAGGTCAACAAACGTCATGTATAGATCTACATTCTGTTCTTGGCATTTCTCCTGAAGCTGTCTTGCTGTGAATATCATGTCTATTGTCCCTCTGTCTTTTCTGAATCCACATTGACTTTTGGATAAGTCCCGTCTGATCAAGATGAACATTCAGACGATTCAACAGAATTTTTGCAAGTATCTTCCCAGCAATTGATAGGAGGGAGATGCCTCTGTGATTGTCACAGACTTGAGGATTTCCTTTCCGCTTGTATAGGTGGATTATGGATGCATCCTTAAATTCTTGTGGGATAGCCTCCTTTCTCCACATACAGTGAAACAACTCTGTCAGTTTCTCTGTCATGGGTAGCCCCCCAGCCTTGTAAATTTCGGCAGGAATTGCATCTGCACCTGGGGCTTTGCCAGATGATAGTTGTTAAACTGCTTTTCTTGTTTCCGTAACGGTAGGAAATTCATCTAACAGAACATTGCACTCTATCTGTGGAAGTCTGTCGATTGCATCCTCATTGATGCTTGATGGTCGATTAAGCACACTATTGAAGTGTTCTGCCCACCTTTCCAAGATAGCTTCTTTATCTGTGAGAAGAGTGTTTCCATCTGCACTGAGCAATGTGGTGGCTCCAGAACTCTTTGGACCATAAATGGTTTTCAGTGCATCATGAAATTTCTTCATGTCCTTTCTATCCGCAAAAGACTGAATTTCTTCTGTTTTCTTCCTCAGCCAGGAATCTTGCATGTCCCTAAGCTTGGTCTGGACTGTCTTACAAATGTTGCTGTAGGCTGCTTTCTTTGATACTGAGCTAGTATCATCTTGATGTGCCTTGTGCAATCGGTGCTTTTCTTCAAGAAGCCTCTGAATTTCGTCATCATTCTCATCAAACCAGTCTTGATGTTTGCGAGATGGATGGCCTAAGGTGCTTGCAGCTGAAGAAAGAACTGTTTTATGGAAAACTGTCCAGTTTTCTTCGGGGTCCTCTGAACTGAGATTCATTGCATCCAGTTGGTTGCAAATGTCTGTTAAGAAATCTTGTCTCATGCTGTCTTTATTCAGCTTTGAGACATCCAGTCTCTTAGGAGCTTTCTTGCCTTGAGGTCGCCTCGCAGGCTGTATTCTTAGGTTGAGTTTGCTGACAACCAGTCTATGATCTGTCCAGCAGTCCGCACCACACATAGTCTTTGTCACTTTAACATCCTGCCTGTCTGTTCTCCGCACTATGACATAGTCTATGAGATGCCAGTGTTTGGAACGGGGATGCATCCAGGATGTTTTGTTCCTATTAGGTAGACGGAAGACTGTGTTGGTGATTAGAAGGTCATGTTCAGCACACTTCCTGAGAAGTAAGAGACCATTGCTGTTGCACTTTCCAACCCCTTCTGGACCTATAACTCCTTCCCAGGTCTGGTGGTCTGTACCCACTCTGGCATTAAAGTCGCCAAGAAGGATAAGCTTGTCTGTGCGGGGTGTTGCAAAGATAACATTGTCTAGGTCATCATAGAACTTGTCCTTGACCTCATCTGGATTGGTCATTGTGGGTGCATAAGCACTGACAATAGTTGCATGTTTATTGCCTGACAGAGGAAGTCTCAATGTCATTAGACGGTCATTAATGCCTTTTGGCAATCCTGACAGCTTACCAACAAGTTCTGTTTTGATGGCAAAGCCAACTCCTGCTTCACGCCTCTCTTCACTTTTGCGTCCACTCCAGAAGAAGGTGTATCCAGCACCAACTTCTTTGATCTCCCCAACATCTGCGAACCGAGTCTCACTCAATGCAGCTATCTGTATATCATACCTCCCAAGTTCTCTGCCCACAAGGGCCGTTCTACGCTGTGGTCTATCTGACCCAGCATTGTCCATTAAAGTACGCACATTCCATGCGCCAATCCGTAAGGGAATTACTCTAGCTTTTTTCTTTGTATTTCGACCGCTTAAGGGGATCCCCGCTGATCGCGGTTAACCAGCCAGGGGGTTTGAAGCAGGCAATTGTTTAGGGCACCTTTTCTAGCCCCTTCCCCATGCTACGGGGGTGAGCAGTGCGGTCCTAAATAGGTCTGCTCAGTCGCTCAGCCGACTGCCGAATTCTGCTTACTGCTTCTCCTCACAGAAAGCGACCATTAGAACTGAGCCGCCTGTGTGCAGGTCTGCAACTACAGCTCCCAGTGTGTCCTACACCTGCTGCTTCGCCACTCGCCCATCGCCACAGGACTTTGTAGGTATGTGGGTGCAAGTGTGATGAAATTGTTGTGTATGCAAGTGCTTGTGTGTTGAGAAATAAGATGACATGCGCTATGAAATTGGATTATAGTGAGGAAGAGGTGCGCAACGTCAACCTCACTCTCTAGTCCTCGCCCAGCTGCACCCAGAGGCAAGACACAGGTCAAGACGTCTGGAGTTGGGTTTGGATGCAGTGGATGACCGTAACATCTTTAGTGCCTTGTCACGCTCTGCATGTTCCACAACATGTTGCTGTATCGCTTTCTGAACCGTTGAATCAGGTGATTTCTTCCGCTCCATCTACCGAAACAGTCTTTGCATATCTGGACTAGGCATATCCAGACACACAGGTTTGATTTTGGAGTTTCCTTCTCCTAGATGAATTGCTGGCCACAGCTGAAGAGCTCCATCTACCCTTCCTTAGGTTTTGTTTAGAGACCTGTAAACTCCTAGGAGGACTGTCAACCAAGACTAAAGAGTTCCCCCTGCCCAGCTAGATTTTTGTGTAGAGAACTAGCTTAACTCCTAGATGAGTTGCCTTCCAAGGCTAACGAGCCCCATCTGCACCGCATCACAACAGGTAGTACTGATTACATGTTACAGTAGCAGTTAAACTGACCTGACCATTAGACCATAAGCTGTAAACATTATACAAGCACTCCATTCTGTGCTCAAGTATGTAACTCCCAAACATATGAATAAATTCAAAGCATAGTTTTCTTTGCCATACAAGAATTTCATATGCAAATAAGGTTTTGGTCTAGTGTTACGGACGTCACCCAAAACACGAACTTAAATGATTTTTTCTGAATGTGTCAGAGTAGGTTTTTTTCATAAATACAATGTCCAAAGCTATTTTTCAATTATAAAGCATAGGTTGTGAATATCTGGTGTGCATCCAGCTGCAATAAATTGATGTTTTAAGCAATGACATTTTGGCACATAATTGTCAAACTTACGTCCATTCAACCTGTCAAGCAGTAACATCCGCAACATTTCTTTCTCATTTCATCCTTCATTATGCAACTATTAGCTGCTAGTCGCCCTCTAAGTAAGAAACTGCAGTTGTTTTAAGGGATACATTGTAAACAATATGATCATCTCTGGTGTAAATGCAGAATATATTTAATCTCGGTATGGACGTTACATAACTTGTCAACAACAACATCCGTAACACACCATTGCAGTGTCAAATACAACGTCCAAATGAAAGCAGCCAACAAATAATGACATTATAGAGATCCCTGCCTGATCGTGGAAACAATAACCTTCAAAAACGTTTAGCATTTGATTGAAACGTAAGACTGAATCCTTGTACGTTTATAATGCTACCAAACTCACCCATTGTGTTTCAGACGTAACAGTTGATGCGTGATAATCATCTCGTAATTGTCATCTGATGACATCCGTTTATTTTTCAATCAAACTGACATCGACAACATGTAAACATACCCATTTAGTACAAAATTCACCAAATTAGCGTAATCCAAGCACGCATGAACAGTCATCCCTGGGCAGTTTGTCACCAAACTGTCGTAGCGATTAAAAACAAAACTCGATACGGATGTAAATTCCAATAAAACATTTGACCGATCGTATTGTACTTTCGTTTTGCAACAGACGGCAAGGAATGAATGCCTCAAAAAGTGATGACGTAGTACACAGTTTTATTACGTATATGCACAACATTCGCGCATCGCTATTTTCGGCCCCAAGGACGATTTAACGGGAGAAGTTAAGTACGTAATATTATGACCGACACTCATCGTAAGTTATGTAGTTCGTTTTTGCAAAGTTAGTATCGCTTTCCCGTTGCAAATGACATATTACATTGCAAGGAAGAGTGTTTAAACGCACCTTACAATATCAAATGTAAGAAAAAGCAGCATGATTAAGGAGATGAATAAGAGCTGTCGCAGGACAGCGTGCTCGACTGCTTCTGACCTTTGTCAAACATAAGGCCAAACCCGACCGGTAACCCAAAGCATTATGCTCATACATCTTTTTGGCTTGATGCAATAAGGCAAAATCACTGAACCATGAAAGTTAACTATAACTACCTAAGATTTAAAGGTCTCACTCATATTGTGAAAGAAGTGTGTTCATATTCCAACTGAGTGCCAAGACACAAGGCAAAATCACTGAACCGTGAAATAAGGTCACACTGACCTATAAGTATTTCAGGGTCAAAGCCTCAAAGGTCTAGTGATACTTACTCATAATGTGAAAGAAATATGATCATATACCCATTCAGTGTTGAGATATAAAGCAAAATCACTGAACCATGAAATTAGGTCATAGTGACCTATAAGTATGTTTGGGTTAAAGGTCTGGTCATACTCATTCATAATCAGAAAGAAGTATGAAAAAATACCAACTGAGTATCGAGATATAAGGCAAAATCACTGAACCATGAAATTAGGTCACAGTGACCCAGGAATACTTTACGGTCAAAGGTCTTGTCATACTCATACATATCATGAAAGAAGTATGTTCATATACCAATTGAGTGCCGGGATATAAAGGAAAATCACTGAACCGTGAAATTAGGTCATATTGACCTAGGACTACTTTAGGGTCAAAGGTCTTGTCACACGCAAACATAGTGTCAAAGAAGTTTGTTCATAAACTACTTGAGTGCCGAGATATAAGGCAAAGTCACTGAACCGTGAAATTAGGTCATAGTGATCTATAAGTATATTGGGGTCAAAGGTCTGGTCATACTCACTCATAATCTAAAAAAAGTATGAAAATATTCTAATTGAGTGACAGGATCTAAGGCAAAATCACTGAACCATAAAATTAGGTCACAGTGACCTAGGACTACTTCAGGGTCAAAGGTCTTGTCATACACAAGCATACTTTGAAAGAAGTTTGTTCATAAACCATTTGAGCACCGAGATATAAGGCAAAATCACTGAACCGTGAAATTAGGTCACAGTGACCTATAAGTATATTGGGGTCAATGGTCTGGTCATACTCACTCATAATCTGAAAAAAGTATGAAAATATACTAATTGAGTGTAAAGATATAAGGCAAAATCACTGAACCGTGAAATTAGGTCACAGTGACCTAGGACTAATTCAGGGTCAAAGGTCTTGTCATACGCAAACATACTTTGAAAGAAGTTTGTTCATAAACCATTTGAGAATCGAGATATAAGGCAAAATCACTGAACCGTGAAATTAGGTCACAGTGACCTATAAGTCTATTGGGGTCAAAGGTCTGGTCATACTCACTCATAATCTGAAAAAAGTATGAAAATATACTAATTGAGTGTCAAGATATTAGGCAAAATCACTGAACCGTGAAATTAGGTCACAGTGACCTATAAGTATATTGGGGTCAAAGGCCTGGTCGTACTCACTCATAATCTGAAAGAAGTAAGAAAATATACTAATTGAGTGTCAAGATATAAGGCAAAATCACTGAACCATGGAAAGTAGGTCAACCGACCCTTACCGTCATGACACACAAGTCAGTGTCACAAAGTCAAAAGATGAATGACCAACCATCTTCCTAAGTTGTTTCTATTAAGAAATAAAAAGAAAAAAAATTCGGGGAGTTCTAGATTTTGACCTCTAGCCCCGCCCCCCTGACTCCGACCCAGAGGTCCGATGTCATGGAACCTAAAGTGTATGAAGTATGAATGCTTTATGATAAGTTGTTGTCAAGATATGGACTCCTTGTAAAAGTTACACAGTAGTACATCAATTTTTTACAGTGTTCTAGTTTTTAACCTCCAGCCCCACCCCCCAGGCATGGACCGAGAGACCCGATGCCATGAAATGAAACTCAACCCTACAGGGTACCTATGGTCCGAGTATGAAAGCCCTCTGATAAAAAGTTTTCAAGATATAGACTTCTAGAATACTATATCACAGAAAAGCCATTATTATTAATGGTGTTCTAGATTTTAACCTCTAGCCCCACCCCCTGGAATGGACCCAGAGATCTGATGCCATGGAATGAAAGCCGACCCTACAGGGTGTCAATGGCCCAAGTATCAATGCTTTCTGATGAGTGGTTGTCAAGATATGGACTTCTAGAAAACTTTAACACAAGAATTGCCATTTTTGAAGGTGTTCTAGATTTTAACCTCCAGCCCCACCCCCTGGCCTGGACCCAGGGGCCCGATGCCATGGAATGAAAGCTAACCCTACAGGGTATCTATGGTCCAAGTATGAATGCTTTCTGATGAGTGGTTGTCAAGATATGGACCTCTAGAAAACTTTAACGCAAGTGTGACGCGCACGCGCACGGGAACGGGAACGGGAACGGGAACGTGGACGACCGGGGTGACTGCAATAGCTCTATGCACTTCGTGCAGTCGAGCTAAAAACGGTAAAAATACACATTTTTTGACCGACAGCATAACGTCCGATAAGCATATTTCAAACTCCTCGTAAGTTTCAAGGAAGATATAATAGCCAAATTAGCAGTGCTTAAATAACAGAACAGTTCATTGTTAACAGTTTAATAATAAAAGAATACAGAAAAAGCGTACTGGTAGTCTATTTTTGATGCTTAAAAATTCGTGCTAATTTTTGTCACAAAAAAACGTCCGAAAATTTGGCTTTTTTGGAAAAAGAAAATTAAAAAAAATATAGAAAACGACCAGATAATACTCTAAAATTGTTTATTTTGTCATTTCAACATATCTTCTTTCATTTGCAACAGTCTATTTGACCCCACCCACTTTTGAAAAGTTATTTTTATTGCATCAAAATTTCCACTAGTGCTGTTGCAGTTTATCTAAGAAGGACCCTGATAGAATTTAACGAAAATATGTGGTTTGTTGCATAATTCATTTGCCTATCAAATGATACCAAACTCATGAAAATAAGTTTAAAATAAGAAACAGGATAGTTTAGTACACATTAAAATTCATTGAATTCTATGGAGGTTTCGTCGTTGCGGAAATTGATTTACATGAAGCAAAATGATGTACATAAGGTAATTATACTATATCTATATATTAGGGGGCGAAACGACTAGGGGGGGGGGGGGGGGGTGAAACGACTAGGGGGGCGAAACGACTAGTGGGGGCGAAACGACTAGGGGGGAAACGACTAGGGGGGAAACGACTAGGGGGAAACGTCTTGGGGGCGAAACGACTAGGGGGCGAAATGGTTTGGGGGCGAAACGTCCCGGATTCCAACCATGAACCAATCATTTTGATTATTACTTACAAGACCACAGACATCATTTGGATCTTATGGTACCATACTTCTCTTACAGTTGTGTCTACTCATAATCTTAAACACGTTTGCTTATTTAAGTTATTCATTACGCACCTGTGAAATTATACCCCACCCACTTACCACTAACAACAGAGAAAACAGCCCAGGTTTCAGTTGAAAAAAAGTATGACCCACTTTGCTTTGAACCAAGATTACTGGGCTAATAAAAATAAGCGTCTTTCTCCTATCGGGAAGCAGTGAATTTACCTTCTAATTTCTTTTCAAGACATCATAATTAGGGATTTGTTAACGGCTTGGATTTCCCGACAAGGAAGTCGCTTTCGGGCGAAGGGAGATAATCAATGCTAAGTTTAACGATTTACCGAAATGAGCGCTTTAAACCGGACTCTTCTGTGTGAGTACCGGAACCCCCAGACAGAATCTTCATAAAATGACATAAGTTACTGGTCAAACGCTGAACCTCTGGCTATGTATGTTTGTTATTATACCGCTTTTGCATACAGCCGAGGCCATGGTGGTGGAGTGAGTTATCCCAAACTCATTGGTCCAGGTAAACTGTTCTGTTTCTGATTTTCCACGGTCAAGCCCCATTCTTGAATTTGTTTACAATCAACAATTTTTAGTCATGTCGGGATTGGGATGTGGCCACCCCTTCCTGGTACTTACCAGACAATGTAGTGTCCTGCTCAAGGAACTAACCTGGCGCCAGTGTTTCAGTAATTTTATATTACTGATCGTTCCAAGGCAATATTTCGGTGGTGGTTCCATTTGTTTTTCCCACCTCAGTTTTTGGAGTGGGAATCTCTTTCTAAATTGCGTGTTTTCCTGATCATTGCCTACTTGTACATTTTTAAACCAAGTACCTTCCTAGTCAGTCTGACAAATTACAACTAGGCCACCACGCTCCCCTTGTGTGATAGTGTCTGTTTAGCATTTCACTTCACAACTATTCTGCTTCTGATTCCAGGACAGTTTACCAGTGCTTGGTATATTCTCTTTTGCAACACTGACGACAAATCTTCTCGAATTATCACAGAGGATGAATAGTTGAAGAATTATTTTCATAACCATGTACTGTCTGTCCTGGACATTGGATTTGATTTTTAATTCAAAGATGGATAGCTGTTCATATAGACCAGTAAACACTTTGCTGAAACACTCATCTTTTTTACACTACTCAAAACAAGTAGCCCAGGGGCAACAATCGCTCACCTGAGAGTCAACAAGTACAGTCACTGGACAAAGTAATTGGTTTTTTTTACCATATATGGGTATGGTGGCCATCTTGGTCATGTGACCTTTAAACCCTACTTACATCAGCAGAAGAGCGCTTGTCTGGATTGTGTATCCTCTTTTCTGCCATTTTGGTTCACATGAAAAAATCATCTAACAAGGTCAGGGTCCTATAATGACCCCCGGGGTGGGGCCATATTTGGCGCCAGGGGCAAGATTGGCAGGATTTATGTAGAGCTACACATGACAATGTTGTATATCAAATATACAAGCTGTGTGTCATGCTGTTGCAGAGAAGATTTTTTCATATATTTCCATTATAATTTATAAGTCTATGGTAGATAATGACATGCCTGGGGCGTGGCCTGTATGGACCCCAGGGGATTTATAAAGGAGAGGATTATACATTGGTTCACACAACATATGAAAGCTCTGGGCCATATGGTTTCGGAGAAGATTTTTTTATGTTTTTCCCATGATGCCCCCGGGGCGGGGCCCGTATGGACCCCAGGGGCACAGTTGGCAGGATTTATAAAGAGGACCACTATACATTGCTAAAAACAAAATATGAAAGCTTTGGGCCTTGTGGTTTCGGAGAAGAAGATTTTTTAAAGTTTTTCCCATGACGCCCCCAAGGTGGGGCCCGTATGGACCCCAGGGGCACGGTTGGCAGGATTTATAAAGAGGAACACTATACATTGCTTCCCAAAAAATATGAAAGCTCTGGGCCTTGTGGTTTCGGTGAAGAAGATTTTTTTATGTTTTTCCCATGACGCCCCCAGGGCGGGGCCCGTTTGGACCCCAGGGGCACGGTTGGCAGCATTTATAAAGAGGACCACTATACATTGCTACTGACAAAATATGAAAGCTCTGGGCCTTGTGGTTTCGGAGAAGAAGATTTTTTTATGTTTTTCCTATTGTAAGTCTACGGGAGCTAATGATCCCCGGGGCAGGGCCATTTTTGACCCCAGGGGCATGATTGGCAGGATTTATATAGAGGACCACTACACATTGCTACATACAAAATATGAAAGCTTTGGGCCTTGTAGTTTTGGAGAAGAAGATTTTTTGTTTTTCCTAATGACCCCCGGGGCGGGGCCCGTATGGACCCCAGGGGCACAGTAGGCAGGATTTATAAAGAGGACCATTATACATTGCTACACACAAAATATGAGAGCTCTTGGCTTTGTGGTTTCAAAGAAGAAGATTTTTATATGTTTTTCCCATTGTTAAGTCTATGGGAGCTATCTGTTGCCATGGAAACCAGAGTTCTGATCCGACCTGGCCCAAAACCTAATACAACCTTTCCCCTTCCTCAATTATGCTTTAGATAAAATTTGGTCACGTTTGGCCTTGTTGTCTTAGAGATATTCAAGTTTGAAAATGTGGACGGACGCACGGACGCCGGCTCGACTACTATACTATAAGGTCACCTTGTGAGCCTTCGGCTCAGGTGAGCTAAAAGGAGGACCATTGGTTCTAGAATGCTCACCTGGTCTGAGGTTGGTTGACCATGGTGTAAATAGGTCAAGGTATCCCAGGTCATGGTTCATATAAACTTTGTAAAACCATTTAAACTGAAACCCTGATGCTACGAGCCAATTTTCAAGAACATGACTTCAAAATCTCAAGATTTTTTTTTAACAAAGACGCAGATCAGGTTCCGCGAAGCTGATCAGCGCCTTTGTTTTCGCTACTCGGAAAGTACAATTCCTCTTCTACTTAAATCCTAAATTTCAAGCTTCTTTTTTCTGTGCTTGTACAGGTCGGTTTGTGTCGGACCTGTTCGGAAACCACATTGTTGGTTTTCCCATGAGGCGACTCATATATGGGCTTGGGAACCATCTAAAAATGTTACACCCTTTGGGTGATTTGCTTTATTATGTCACAATGAACATTTGTCACCGTATGGCGGGAATGACCAAGTGCTGGCCTGATAATACTGAGGGCCAAACAAGGTAGCCTCTGATACCATTTTTACATCTTTGGAAGATTTTTTAGGAGTTTTACCATGATTGCATGTTGGCTATTTTTTTTACATGACCATTTGTGTAACTTTTGCCCTCTTCTGAGGCTCATCATGAGCTTTGGCTTCAGTTGGCCAAGTAGGTTCAGTGAAGATCATGGTGGACAGACAGAGCATTGGTGTACTATAATGAAAATAAAACCGAGATCCTTTAATAGCAGTGAGCATACTAATGAGAAAACAGATGGACCATACCGCGGTTTCGGCTACTTAAGCCTCTTCAGAGACCCTTTAGATTTAGAAGTTCACTTTGTGAGCCTTCCACTCAATTGAGCTAACAATCAACCATTTTTCATGGAATTTTCAACAGAAGTAATTCCAATTTTGCTCTGACACTTTTTTTTATAGTGACTTATATGAAAGAAACTTTTCCACAGCCTCGGAAGCTTTATAAAATGCAGAGTAAAATGCTTATGTTCAGAAAATACCAAGATCAGACTATTCTAGCATGGCATAAGGTTGAAAAGGTAGCTCCTACCAGTGACAGTCTGGTCTGGGTGTGAACCCAGGTATCTTCATAAAACCTTAAGGCATAACATGTAGTCTCCATTTGTACAAAGGAATCAAATGCAAAGAAATTAGCTGTGGCAATTAGATCATGTGTCATTTAAGGATAGAAGAAAGACTACCAGATGAAACTTTTAAAGCTTTACTTGCTTTTACATAAATAATTTAAATTGTTCTTTTTACACAATTTGTATTTAAAAATGATGATAACTTCGATATGTGAATGAATCTTAGATATCGAAACCAAAATACATGTTTAATCCTGTTTTTTACTTGACAAAGCCTGTAACTCCTGAAATGGTACATCATACATATATTGCTACACTGTTTAGAAACATACAAGTGCATAAATGATATTGCAGAAAAATGTAAATTTCTGTTTGCTTCTACCAAATGAGCCGCATCGTGAGAAAACCGGATTTTTGCCTATGCGAAAACAAAGCCGCAGATCAGCTTCGCGGTAACCGCGAAGCTGATCAGCGCCTTTGTTTTCGCTACTCGGATAGTACAATTCCTCTTCTACTTAAATCCGAAATTTCAAGCTTCTAGCTCTTTTCTGAGCCTGTACAGCCCGGTTTGTGTCGCACCTGGTCGGAAATCCCGAAGACCGGTTTTCTCGCGTCGCGGCTCAAATCATACAGGTCAAAGTTTCTGTTCAGGAATGTCAGAGGTTCTTATCAGGTGTCTAGATGTGCCAGTGTCACTTTCCACCTAATCAAGGAGCTGCTTTCTCAAAAGCTGACATGTAGCTCAATCACTATTTTGAGCATATGTAACACATGTGAAATCAAACAGACATCAGAATTTCTTTTACAGTCTGAAATTTCAACCCTCTGTTTTCTGTAGCACAACAGCTGGGTTTGACAGAGCTGGTCAGAAACCACTAGAACAGACACATGTTACATACTCAAATTAAAGCAAATAAAAAAAAATTATACAAATTCAAACATGAAACCAATATTCTGAGAAAAATAATTATCCAGACTCATCTTGCGATGGAAATTTCTCATTCTGATATTCTCAAATTAGTTTACACAATTAGTTCTCTGCACAAATAATGTCCATCCAGGGAATTAAACAAAGGTTTGATTTTAAAAATGAGCCACTGTGTGAGAAAACTAACAATTTGGGTTCCGACCAGGTCTAACACAAACTGGTCTGTTTTGTCACAAAAGATGGCTAGAAGCTTGAAATTTTGGATTTTAAGAAGAGGCATTGTACTATCCGTGCAGCCGAAACAAAGGCGCTGATCAGCTTGGAGGTGGTCTGCGCCTTTGTTTTCGCATATGCAAATTGTTAGTTTTCTCATGCGGTTGCTCAAATAGTATTAGATAATCCATATTACATGTCATGATTACCCACTTTGTTTTTAGAAAATGAAATAAAATCATGCATGCCTAACTTGCTTCAAAAGAAAACTTGCCCTAATAAGTTCTGACAGTACTATCACACATGCATCCTATAACTGTTTTTATACCATTTTAGTAAACTACATCACTCTTGGTCTTTTACACACAGATAGATGTCATTTTAAGTCCGTAATATTGCTAAAAATGGTATGATCACTCTTTTTTTTCTTCAAAACCTCAAGTTTCAAACCACTAGCATTCTTTTCAACTGTTGTAGTCTAATGAGCAATGACTTTACTCATACAGAATTCATGGAAAACAACCTAATATACTGTTAAACAGTCATTTCAAGGAGAACAATGCATCTAAAGCATAAATGATAGAGAACATGAAAATTATCAGTCAATTATCGCTGATCCCCAAACAAGATCACCACCTAATCTGGCCGGGAGGTTATACAACTTTTTTCATGCTCAGCTCAGCTGAGACTAGAATTAATCAATTTGTCCTGCTCATAAATATTAAAATGCCAACAACTGTTGGCATTTTAACATTTATTAGCAGGATAAATTACAGGCTTTGGTGATCTAAACCCGAAATTATTTAGACTATTTCAGTATTTATGGACTATTTCACAATTTCAGTATTTAAATTTCATGCTCAGCTGAGTTGAGCTTGAAAAAAGTTTTATAACCTCGGGACCTGGTCTCTCAATCAACATGATCATGGTCTGAACAATAGAAATCTTCTTTCCCGCAGGACACCAAGTGATGTCTGCGGCACCTTGGCTATTCGTTGGCCTGCTCACACGCATCTATCCACTCACTGTAGACGTCTATAGCTTCTGAAAGATCTTAATAGGAGTCAAGGAAAAATATTTGTCACCTCTTCAGACTCTAAGTGATGATTAACATAAACAGTTCAGAAATTATTCACAAAAACGAAACGAAAAAAGTGGATACATGTAATTATTAAGCCACGAAAAGTTTTTACATAGCAGACCAGCTGCACAGCTGCTGACTGTGCAGCTTATCAATGGCTGTTTTCAATTCATCCAATCTATCAACATCCCAAATCCAAACTTGTTTTAAGGCTTAACATCCCAGTCAACAATTTTTCAGTCATGTCGGGATGAAGCCACTGCTTCCTGGTTATTCACTGGTACTCTAGGGAGTTAATGTGCCTTGCTAAAAAGCTCAACACAGTGCCACCAGTGGAGATCGAACCCTGAGTCCAATGCTCTGCCACTACACCACTGCACTCCCCTTGAATTGAAACTTTAAAGCCTCTATAAAAAGGTAAATGCAACAATCAGGAAATGAGCCGCCTCGTGGGATAACCAACAATGTGGTTTCTGAACAGGTCCGACACAAACCGGCCTGTACAAGCACAGTAAAGAGCTAGAAGCTTGAAATTTCAGATTTAAGTAGAAGAAGAATTGTACTATCCGAGTAGCAAAAACAAAGGTGCTGATCAGCTTCGCGGTTACCGCGAAGCTGATCTGCGTCTTTGTTTTCGCCTATGCAGATTGTTGGTTTTCCCACGAGGTGGCTCAAATGGTGCAATCAGCACAAAAGTCCCACTCCAAAAACTGAGGTGGGAAAAAAGTAAACTGGAAATCAAGAACATATTGAAAGACAAATGAGCAGCTATTTCCCGATAGGTGGCCACTCAGTTACCCGAACTTAACTAAATATTGTGTACATGAAAACATACATAAGATGTGCAAACAGCATAAAAATTCTACTCAAAGCCTCTTCTGTGGCTGTAAGGTCGGATTTGTGTTGGAAACTTTTGAAATCCTTTAAGACAGTATTTTTTTTTTTTTTTGTGAAGCAGCTCAAATCAAATGTGCCACATCATGAGAGTAACTGCACAGATGATCAGCACCTTTATTTTCACTTCACGGATAGTACAACCCTCCTTCTTCATAAATCAAAAATTTCATACAGCCCGCCAGGCATGTTAAGTTACTCTGTAACAAGGATACAGTTAATAGTGGTCTGAAAGTCTTCCATACAAACTCCACATGATATCATTCCAGTATTCCGTGTTCGATCCCTGTAAAATAAAATCAACAGATAGATAGGGGGTGGGGGGTTATGGCTATAATAATGAGGTGAAATGTCCGAACAGACATGTATTATAGGGCAGCTGTTGCTTCAATGTCTTCAATGTTCACAACTTTGTTATCAGTAACTATGGTGCTTCTTTGCCAGTATCCTAACCTACATTTACACATACATTGGCATAAAAAAATCTGAAATCTGCAGTTAACTTACTACAAGTATCAGCAAAGCAGTGGAAAAGGAAAAATATCATAAATGTGAATCTCTGTCATTCATTTTTCAGGTAAAAATGGTGTAGAGAACTAAATGAGCTGCCAGTTGCTACTCTATGCCAGTTTGCTACTCTTTGCTATGAGCCGCCCCATGAGAAAATTAACAATCTGCATATGCGGAACCAAAGGCACAGATTAGCTTCACAGTAACTGCGAAGCTGATGACCACCTCGATACATGGATAGTACAATTCCTCTACTTTCTAAATCAAAAATTTCCAGCCTCTAGCCATCTTCAGTGTTTGTACAGCTCAGTTTGTGTTGGACCTGTTCATAAACCACTTTGTTGGCTTTCTCACGAAATGGCTCATATGCCATTACTACTGCCACATCCACTTGCATGTATAGGCAACCTTCGTTATAACGCTATCTTTTGGGTCCATAGAAACAGACTGTGTTATAACTTATTAGTGATTAGCGCTATAATGTTATTTACTACAGGGTGTTAAGAAAGTTCGTTCCACACTTTACCACATGGTTTGAAAGTATTTTATAGGCAAGAACAAATGAAATGATGCATTTTCCATGAATCAGTTGTTTTCTCAGATACAATATAGCAGTTGAAATGCTATCTTATGTCGAGTTGTTTCACACGTATATTTTCTAAGGGTACTATATTTTACAAATTCAGGAATAATTCGATTTTCTGAAAAAAATTGTAAAATTTTTGACATGTGATTTTTCTTTTCAGGTTTATAATTGAATACATTACACAACTATTATAAATGACAACTAAGTAGTGTATTTAGGCTTTATTCATTAAATTATACAGGATTCTTATGCATCTGTCTCGGCATGGCAAAGATATTTACATGTATACCCCCATTTTTGTCTAAAAGTTCAAGGGTAAGAAAATGGGTGCCAGTGTTTGATGGCCATTTTGTTCATGATCAGATATCTGATTGAAAACATCTTTGCTTTTATCTTTTTATATACATGTACAACCAAATTAAAGTCTGGTTATGTTATTTTTAAGTTTTGAAGCATTAAAATCAAGCTTCAAGGAAGGCAATTTTTGCGTGGAACGAACTTTCTTAACACCCTTTATTAACACATAGCAAAATAATCAATTTGGGAGCCATTACACGGTCGTGATATATTGAAAACAGCATTAAAACGAGGTTGAAGTGTACTTACAGTTTAACCTCACAAGATTTCTCGTGGTTACAGAATGGACAATTAAACATGGTATCCAGTGGTTCTATGATCTTCCTTTTTGCTGGAGGCTTCCTCTTTGACTTCCTTCTACCCATTTCTTCTCTACAATTAAACAATTCTACCTTGAAAACAGGTTTTGTGAGGACTGAAAGAGAACTTATTTTGGTGTGCATTACAACCATTTCTCAGTCTAGCCTAGTAGATTAGATCCCCCACATACACAGCGGAAGCAAGCATTATATTAGTCCTATTTCAAGTTCGTTCATAAACTGTATGGATAATAGGATGTGGGACCCAAACGACATTGAAAACATTTTTTCTTGTACTGTTTTTGTGTTTGTCTCAGATATAAACCAATCCCTAAACTTAATTTCTGCTTCCTGTTTGCCGAATTCAGCGAAATATTCGAAGTTTTGAAGAAGAAAACTGCCAAAATAGTCGAAATTTAAAGCAATATCTTGCTAAAACATGTGCATTAGGTAATCGGTTATTTCATTTTGCTTACTGATAATCCTTTTTCCATTGTTTATTGAACGCTTTTAAAACTGCTATTTTCATTAATCGCACCAGCACTAATTAACTTATGATTTTGTAACATATCATTATCTATATCAAGCCTGACTTGGGTCAAACTAAAGCCAATCAGAAATCGTAAATATTTTCTTATGATGCGTTATTGCTTGTTGTTTGGTTCTAAGATGAAACAAACTAACAATTTTATAATGTACTATTATCTACAGTCGAATCCGGTTTGTGTCAAACCAGGTCGGAAAACCTACAGAGAGTTTCTCTTGTGACGTAGAAAATTACAGCACACCCGAGCAGTCAAGTTAATTGAGTTGTAATAACATCCACACGGCTAGCCAATTCCTATAAGAAAGGCCAATCATACTGAGACGTATATTTAGCCTGAATAGGCTAGAGATACAGGCACGTATCTTTAACGGGGCCATATCTCTAGCCAGTGCCAGCCCCGTATCTCTAGTCAGTGCCTTTCCTTAAATTTCAGCACTGTGTCACTGGATTGATCGGGTCGGCTGAGAAAAAATCAATATTGGTTACAGGAATTGCTCCTTTCCCGCCTTTTTGCTCATTTGGTCAAGGGTATAACTTGGTCAATATCCATACAATTAAATCATTTTTAGATGCCTATAAAATCTTAATTTGTCAGAAATATTAAGGGGTTCATACATTTAGTAGAAGAAATAATAACAATCTAAAGATATTTTCAAAGCTTTTAAGAAAACTTTGATTTTGTTTTCATATTTTCTGCTTTGAATTTAATAAGGTCATAGCGAAAAACGCATTCATTCACCTCGTACGAATGACCAATGACGTCTATCCAAACGGATCAATAAATATCTCTTTGCCTAGTGCGCATACACGAGCGGTCACGTTGAGAAAGTATACAACCAAGCAGGAGTCATACACACGTCAGGTAATGTGTGTCAGGTAAACTAAAAATTAAATCAATCCGCTATTCTTCATTCAGATTCAGACAGTGCGTTCCTTTACCGGAATGGACTACCCGAATGGACATTTATATGTGTACTGGTGTAATTTTCATTTAGTTTTCAATGACAGGGTGGCCTAGAATATGCACAGACTGAGATTAGCCAAAGAATTGTGTGGATTAGGTACCGCAATTTCGTGTTCCATACAATGGGGTAGAAGCCTAGCTCATGTGCTCACATACGCTTGAGGTACTGTCACAGTGCCAGCATGTTTTACTCATTTCTATTTGCTCCTATGATGTAGACTAATCCGTGAGATGTCTATTACTTCTATCAAAGGAACCTCTGAGCTCTAACCGCACTCTCGTTGTGAAACCTCACTCCACTATGTTCTGTTGCGGACCTTGATGGTTCTATTTGATCTAAACAATTTCCGACTGAATAAAACAGGATTACACATGGTTGACATGGTGAGTAGTGTTTCCCCTAGCCACTTTTACTATGGCGCCACGCCATGCCCTTTTTCTCCAGCGCCATGCCCATTTCCCAGCCTTATGCCCTTTTTCTAAATCCACATTATGTGCCCTACATTTTGGTAAAAAGTTTGTGTAAATCGAACAAAAAATAAGGAAGTTACAAGATTTTTTGCTTGAAGTCTGCAGAAACAAATTTGGCAAAATTTATGATCATGACTTCCATGTAGTTGTTGCTTGCTCTAATCTCTTGTTTATTGTCACTTTATTGCAGTGGCAAATGTTGATAATAACTCAATTACAGTTACCCAATTTGACACCAAATGAGCTGTTCAATAATCTGAAAAGGTGTGAAAAATGAATGTCCTACCTGGTAATATAAGTGTGCCAGTTAATTAGTTTCAACTATCAATAGTTTACTTTTCAAAAACAAATCTTGAGTGAGGTTATCTCTTATTTTGACAAGCATGGTTAAATTCAGTATTAAAGTAGTGTGAGACAGAGGGAAAAGAAATTTTCGAAGTTGTCTCTGGTAAAAGTGAATCCTGAAATTGAGGAAAGAACAATTTAAGCTGAAAAGCAAATTTATTAATGCAGAGAAATTATAATAAGTGTTAAATTTAATGACCTGTGCTTAAATGTGCCCTTAAATAGCATGCTATGAGCCACTTAAAAGTGCCCTTTTGACATGTTGCCACGCGTTAAAAAGTGCCCTTTTTTAGCAATCTTACCATGCCCTTTTTTGGGACTAGGGGAAACACTAGTGAGTGCATCCAAACTCGACCTTGTTGACTTCACGGGTGCCTTGACGTCACGGCGTACGCTTTGTCGCTTGAGCATGGAGAGCTTCTTTCTGATTGGCTTAGCCATGCGTACCAAAAGTAACCGCAAATGAGCTAGCTGAATGTGTAATTCTCACAGAAATTTTGAAAATAAAGCAGGAATCCGAGACTTTTCTTATGGAACATCATCTAGAGACGAAATTTAATATCTCTTCTAACAGTATGCGAAGAGAGGCAGTATGCGAAAAGAGGGTGAGCAGAGTTTAGTTTTTCACAGTGAATTTTGTATTTGAAAATGTGATGTGTAAAGTAAAACATTTTTTCCCTGTTAGTACACCCTTGGCACTGAGGCTGTGTGACACATTTGGAATTCTTTTGTGTATACATGCATGGAGATTGTAAGCAACAGCTGAAGGTCTGAGTCTGGTACGTGGACAATTCGGACCTTGGCTAATTCAGACCTGATTCGGACCTCAGCTGTGGACAATTCGGACCTTGGCTAATTCGGACCTCGACCACTAGTCAATTCGGACCCTGCAAAATCATATAGCTTTTCATATAGCTTACCATGGATCGATAGCTCGATCAAATGCTTGTTAAGGAAACGTGATAAACTTTACTTTCGTGCTCGCAAGTCAAGCAGCCCTGACATTAAGAACCATTACAAACGGTTCAGAGCACATGTTCAAAAGAGCATTAGAGATGCATATTGGAAGCATATTACCAATATCTTCTCCTTTGAAAATGATAACCCTGATCCCGATTGTCCCCGAAAAAATGAAAAGGCAAAAAAGTTTTGGTCATTTGTCAAGTCCCTTAAGAAAGACGCGTCTGGGATCAATACTCTTAGAGAAAATGGTATCTTGAAGACTGACACTTTGGATAAGGCCTAAGTTAAAAAATTGTTTGTTTGTCCTTTACCTACCCAGCATTTTAGACTTGGGTAGGTAGGTAGGAAAATTATTTTACTATTTTTTGCTTCCAGTAGAAAGTGGACAAAAATGCCAACATGTCGCGTTTTTGTCTAATACTGCTGGCAACACAGTTACTATTGGTTTTCATGTGTATGATCAATTGATCTTTCAGATTCATTGCAGTATAAATGTGCACAACCATGGTTTTGTCCCAGGTAGACTGACAGGATGCACTTGCAGGATCATTAAACCACTAAACAATGTTTGATAAAAACTGCATTTCCTGGGCCAATCCTGGCAAATTATCTAAAGTCTGCCACAACAAAAATAAAAATATTTTGTCATACAAAATTGCAATATAATTTTTTGGGTAGGGGGTAAAATGTGGGTAGGTAGGTAAAGGACAAACAAACAATATTTTATTTTCTGCCTAAGGCTAATATTTGTAATAGGCAGTTTCAGTCAGCCTTCACTCGCGAATCAGATGATGAAATCCCCTCCAAAGGCACAAGTCTTTTCACCGCTATGGGTGAAATTACAGTTGACCCCAAAGGGGTCGTTAAACTGTTGAATAATTTGAATATACATAAGGCGCCTGGGCCAGATGGCCTGAGTGCTAGGGTGTTGAAAGAATGTAGTTCTGAAATTGCTCCTGTACAGACCTATATCTTCAATGAGTCGCTTGCTCAGGGTGCTGTACCAGACGATTGGCGACAGGCAAATGTAGCCCCGGTATTTAAGAAAGGTGAGAAATACGATGCAGCTAATTATCGACCGGTGTCGCTTACTTGTATCTGTTGCAAAACTCTAGAGCATATAATAGTCAGCAACATAAACAAACACTTGGCTCTTGAAAACATTCTTGCTGACTGTCAGCATGGGTTCCGAAGTCAAAGGTCTTGCAAAACCCAGTTAGTTCAGTTTTATCATGATTTGGTTAGTAATCTGGACATAGCAGTGGGTCGTGGCCACAGGCAGACGGATGTGATTGTCATGGATTTCGCTAAGGCCTTTGACAAGGTCCCACATAAAAGGTTATTATACAAACTTGACTTCTACGGGATTAGAGGATCTACACACAAGTGGATCGACTCATGGCTCTCTGAGCGCTCTCAAAAAGTGGTATTAGATGGCCGTGCCTCAGATCCAGTCCCGGTTCTTTCTGGTGTCCCACAAGGATCCATCTTAGGACCGGTCCTATTTCTTATTTTCATTAATGATCTTCCTGATAACATCAGGTCATCTGTTCGGCTATTTGCTGATGATTGTGTTTTATACAGAAATGTCAAGTCACCATTGGATTGTCAAATTTTACAAGATGACCTGAACAGCTTGGCCAAATGGGAAATGGATTGGCAAATGAAATTCAATGTTAGCAAATGTCATTCAATGAGGGTGACGCGGCTACATCCAAGCAGGCATATAGATTTCAATTACACACTGCATCAGCAAACATTAGAACAGGTTCAGTCCGCTAAATACCTCGGTTTAACTATCACAGATGATCTTGATTGGGGTCAACACATTTCTGAAATTACATGCAAGGCAACTAAGACTTTGGGTTTTCTTCGGCGCAATTTGGCACTGGCACCTAGGCATACTAAGGAAGTTGCATACAAAACATTGGTTCGGCCTTAACTTGAGTATGCAGCTCCTATTTGGCATCCCTATCATGAAACTCAGATTGAGATGGTGGAGAAGGTGCAGAGGACTGCTGCCCGGTGGACCTGCAGGCGATGGAGGAACACCAGTAGCGTCGGTGAAATGCTAGACGAACTTGAGTGGCCATCCCTGGAGTCTCCCAGGGAGCGGTCCTCCTTAACCTTCTTCTACAAGATACACTCCGGTACAGTGTCTCTTGATAAAGACAAATACCTGACCCCAGCACCCAATCTAAGGCATACTCAGGCATCACATGAATCACAATACACAAGACCATTTGCCTATAGTGATGCCCTGAACAATTCCTTTTTCCCCAGAACTATTTCGGTTTGGAATAGCCTCCCTTCTTCAGTGGTCCTATCTAAGATCATTGAGGAATTTAAGGCTTCTATTTAAATCAATAGCCCAGAGGCATGCGTTTTAGTATGCCTCTCATCTATATCTTGTAAATAGTTTTAATGGTCCACCCCAAATGTTATCTTTTCCCTTGACTAAATTCTAAATTTAGCCACCCACCCCACACCTGAGGTGATGATCAGAAATTGATCGACTCAGTATCAGAAGATAGATAAATCGAGGTCCGAATTAGCCAATGATTTTTTTGAAATAGGGTCCGAATTAGCCAAGGTCCGAATCAAATTAAGGTCCGAATTAGCCAATGTAAGAATCTGCTTAGGGTCCGAATTGACCACATGTGAAACAGAAATAAGGTCCGAATCAGCCAATGCTTGAATCGATTCAAGATGGAAGGATTGCCCGTGTCTTCAAATCATTAAATTAAAAATTCATTGCAGTACCCATGCCATTATTTCATACAGTATTCGCAATAAAATACTTTGTTTTTGTTGATTGATTGATTCATCATTGATTGATTGATTTGTGGTTTAGCATCCCAGTCTACAGCTATGGCCATGTCGGGACGTTGCCTCCATTTTGTAGGTCTTTTACCTGGAACATTACGATGTCATGACAGCCAATATGTGCTTGAAAAAATATAACCACGCGAGTAAACACTAGGGCGTATATGTATGGATGGTTTGACTTTAACCACTTTTCCTGGGCACGCTCAGACTTTCTGAGTGGTTAACCAGTGATCAGACTGTCAGTCAGTAGTGAATAAGCTTTGCCTGTAGGCCCAAGCAGCCCGTCTGTTTCTTACGGGTACTTTGTGTTTTGTAGTTCACAATCCTCTGGCGTATGACATGAAAACCCTGCTTAATACAACAATAAGAAGTATATTCAAACGACACAGCAGATTGTATGGCCTGTATACGGATTAAAGTCCCATTCTACTGAGATGTTAGGACAGCTCGTTTTAAGTCTGAACTTAGTTTTCTTTATGGAAAATACATGATACAAAGGTCCGAATTGACCAATGGAAAAGGTCCAAATTGACCAAAGGAAAAGGTCCGAATTGACCCAAGGAAATGGTCCGAATTGACCAAGAGAAAGGGTCCGAACTGACCAAATAATTTTTCGTTTTGAGGTCCGAATTGACCAATAAAAAAGGGTCCGAATTGACCAGTGGTCGAGGTCCGAATTGACTAGGGCCGAATTTTTTAGGGTCCAAATTGACTAGGGCCGAATTAGCCAAGGTCCGAATTGTCCATAATTCCTGAGTCTAACAGCATCCCAGACCCTTGAAATGATATCACTATCTTAGCCGTACTAGCACGGTAGTGATGGATCCCTATCTTTTTAATGTAACACTGGATACGTGAATCACGTATCACTCCAGATGCCGCCTTGCAAATATTTTCTCAAGAATTTTTTTGTCTAAAGTGTTTTAAAGTATCATATTTTCTCATATTTGAAACCAGTTTGATCCAATTTTTTGTTTGTACTTTGTGTTTAGACCATATTTTACCGCTATTTATGGCCCAATGCAAAATCACAAAATGGCTACCAGTTGGCTGTAAAAAATAAGAAAAATAGTCAAATTAAAGGGCAAATTAAGCATATTTATGGTAAACTTGTTAGATTGAATTTTAATAAAGAAGAAAACTTCAATTTATCATACTACCATCACAAGCCAGTCCAATAAGAGCTGTCGCAGGACAGCGTAGCTCGCCTGACTTGTGCTTTGCCACTAAATCTATTAAAATCTATGACCAATGACATTGATCTCAAGGTCACTCAGGTGGGTCGTGATGGTACAGCATAAAACTTCAGACCAATATCTACCAACATGCAAAGTATGAACTTGATCCATCAACATGTTCAAAAGATATAGACTTCTAAAAACTTTAACCAAAAACTTAAACACAAAATTTATAAGTCCGTGACCTTGACCTCAAGGTCACCCAGGTGGGTCGTGAAGGTACCGCATAAAACTTCAGACCAATATCTACCAACATGCAAAGTATGAACTTGATCCATCGACATGTTCAAGAGACATAGACTTCTAAAAACTTTAACCAAAAACTTTAACACAAAATTTTGAAGTCTGTGACCTTGACCTCAAGGTCACCCAGGTGGGTCGTGATGTTACCGCATAAAACTTCAGACCAATATCTACCAACATGCAAAGTATCAACTTGATCCATCAACATGTTCAAGAGATATAGACTTCTAAAAACTTTAACCAAAAACTTTAACACAAAATTTCTAAGTCCGTGACCTTGACCTCAAGGTCACCCAGGTGGGTCGTGATGTTACAGCATAAAACTTTAGACCAATATCTACCAACATGCAAAGTATCAACTTGATCCATCTACAACTTCAAGAGATATAGACTTCTAAAAACTTTAACCAAAAACTTTAACATTTGAGCAACGCCGACGCCAACGCCAACGCCAACGCCGACGCCGACGCCGACGCCGACGCCGGGGTGACTGCAATAGCTCTTCCTGTACTTTCGTACAGGCGAGCTAAAAAATCCAAAATGATTTTGTTACATTGTAGTGCATGGACACCTTCTCCTAATACCCAGACCCCACTCCTACTGATCTACCCTAAACCATCAAGTGGAGCAAATTTTGCTATACTTAGATGAAACTAATCTTATCCAAACTAATTTATATGACTTCGAAAGTACTGACCCACTGACCCGGTCGGCAAGCTACTCTTTCGTTAGAAAAAATCAATATTGGTCACCAGAGCTGCACCTTTCCCGCCTCTTCGCTCATTCGGTCGAGGGTACAACTCGGTCAATATCGCTGAGATTTAATCATTTTCTTATAAAATCATAATTTGTCAGAATAATAACGGGGCTCATAACTTGAGCTGAATAAATAGTGAAGATCTAAAAAGACATGCAAAGCTTTTTATCAATATTTTTATTTTGTTTTCAAATTCAAATTTTAATTCACAGGCCTGTGGAAATATTAAAAAAATTCACTTGTCCAGGGACAAGTAAACTAAAAAAATTTACTTGTCCTGACCAAAGTTCACTTGTCCAAAAACTAATCGTCAAAAACCATATTTTTCAGTTTCTTACCCTGTTGTCTAGATTGCTGGCCTGACATACAATATTAAAACTTAAAAATAATGACCAAGAATTGGCACAATCATGCACAAATCAGTCCTTGAGACTGTGAAACTTATAACCAAAAAATATCAAAAAATAAAGCAATGATCTTAAACTGTGACAATCAGACAAATAAACATGTCCTTAAAAGTCAAGTGTGCTTTGACCAGGATCTGACAAAATCAATCAAAAAACATTCCGAAATCACGCATAGATAAAAAAAATGATAAGAAATGAACACACTGGTAAATGTTAAAGTACTGGAGCTGGTTGCAACGAACTGGTGCAGTCTAAATTTCGCACTGGAGTAAGATTAAAATGGCGGAAAAGGTAAATAAATCTTATACCTCTCATCATTACCATTCCATTATAAACATGTGTGTATTTTATTTGTCATGTCACCTAGCGCAGAGAAAGGCGGAATCATTGCAGTTTATGATTTTATCACGCAATGTGTGATTTATTTCATAGGTTAGAAGCCAAATCCGTTACAGTTCTACCAGCATGACCGATGGCATGTGTTTTCGTGCCAAAATTGAGAGGAAAATGCATGTTTGGGCATAGTTTTTGTTGTATTGTCATATACCTATGAATAAACATTCAAGAAACACGATTTCCGATCGCCAATTTTTTTCTTGGTATCGAAGAAAATGTTTTATTGAGGAATTTCTATTACAACGCACTGGGAGCATTTTTTGAATCATTGGTACAACGCACTGGTGGTTGCACAAACTTGCTTCAGGGTTGCTGATTTCACATAAACAAAGCATCTAACTCGCCCAATCATTAAGCAATCTTATATAAACATCAACATAACAAAATGTACCTTCGGACATTCTAACGTTTCTAGCAGAAAACTCCCAAATTTTAGCAGGACAATCATGTAATATATGTTTTAGAAATGAAACTGTATTTTGTAATCATTGAACACTAGGCTATCGAATAAATGGGTTTTAAAACATATTTATTTTCAATATTTGAAGTTATCTGCTCATGTTTTAGCACATAATATACTTAAATTTCCTATATGTATCGTCAAACAGTAACCATAGCAACCAGGATGTCACAATATTAGACAAAATAATTCCGACAGATTGCTTGTAATGATGAAATTTTTGTGCTGTTTGAGCCTTATGCACGTTTTTCATATTTTAAGTTCAGTTCGGGTAACTAAGTGGCCGCTTATTGGGGAATAGCTGCTCACTCTGCTTACGATATGTGTTCTTGGTATAAGTACTTATTGCCTGCTTGTACCTTTCCATCTGTAGTGCAGATTATATTTCCGTTTGGTCCTTTGAGATCAGCGAGGGTATTCTAAGGGATCAGAATTCATTATCGGTTAAGAGTATTTTTCTAACCAACGTTTTAAATATTTGGTCTGTTTGGATAATACAAGTCTTTGTATCGACTTTTCTGTTGAAAGTTGCAAAATTACAGTATTTGTCTTTGGCTCCATTTTGCCAAATTATAAGGGTCACTGAAGAGGCTTAAGTAACCGAAACCGCGGTAGGGCCCATCCCTTTTCTCATTTATATACTCACTGCTCTTAAAGGATCTAAGTTTTATTTTTATTCAAACTAATCAAAAGTTTCTGGCCAGTACTTAAATAATTTTAAGCGTATGTCTTGAGTTTTGTAGGCACGTCAAACATGCAGAAATGCATTACGCAACTTTGGCGTCATTTTTCGGGACAATGACCTCTGTATGGGTCATTTGATAAATGTGTCATAACTAAAAAACTAACTTGAGTAATCTTGTCAAATAAAGGCTATTAGACTCAAGAAAACAATATACACTAAAAAAATTTCTAATGCCCAAAATATTGTCCGAAGGTACATTTTTTGTGTCGTAGCCCATATGCGGAGATTTATAAGACTTTAAAGATGATAGTTGTTAGACGAAAGTTTGATTTTTGTTCTATTTTTCCTAAAACATAGATGGTGGTTATATGTTAAGAGTCGATTCTTAGAGTACAGCCACTCTATGTGTTGAGCAAAAATAAGAAAGAAAGAAAAAACTCATCCAACTCAACGTACATTGTTTAGTATCCATGAATAGTTCGTGCTACACATCAGCTACTATTTGTTATATTAAATGCAACTTTAACAACTTATCCTACTCAACTTACATCTTTGATCATACCGTATGGTATAAGTATCTTCAATATACCTAAAAAGGCTTATATAAGGAATATAACAGTCCACAGAATAAATACGGTAAGCTGTAAGCTGAGCTGGATGAGTTAAGCTAAGCTGAGAATTCGTTGCGTTTTCGCCTCAAGAAAGACCCGAACTATCAGCCAAAATATGCATACTTTGGTCCCTATCTGATGAGCATGATGAGCTGAGTTGAGATGTAACACTGTACCTTCCCATTGTGTAGATATTCGGGACCGGGAGTATGGAGTATAAGCCCAAATTCTTTACAATGCGGCCAGTGCTTGCACTAACTTTTTGAATCAGGAAGTCATGACTTCCACCCTTTAAGATTTGGAAGTCACAGGCCCAAAATCTGGAAGTCATAGATTACTTGCAGTGCCGCGTGTCAAGTGTGCATCAGCACATAAAATTAATTTGTCACTACATCTAAGAAGACTTCCAAGGTGAAAATTCTGTTGTGGTTCTATTTGTTTCATGTTTTAGTGTCGTTTTTGTAATGTTTGCACCTTTGATGCATGTATTCATATGTTACTAGTTCATGTAACTTAGTGGCCACCTTTAGGGGAATAGTCTCTCACTTTGTTCAGACAGGGTATGTATTCTTTGTACCCGTCTTTGTACCAATACAGCTAATGACTTTAATGACTTTAAATATAGCTCATGAATATGTGAAAATTATTATTAATTTATGTATTTCATTTTTTTTTATTTTCATTATTATTATATATAGTTTATTTCTTTTATTTTCATTATTATTGTTATTAAATTTATTTCATTTTTATTTTAATCCTTATAATAGTAGATCTATGTTATTTTTCATTTTCATTATCATTATTTGCTATTATTATTATTATTAGTGTCTGTTCAAGGTATTGAGTTACCTCCCTTAAATATTATTTTATTGAACATATTTTATTTTTATTTATTTATTTTTTTTTTTTAATTTTTTTTTATATTTTTTTTTTATTTATTTATTTTTTTTATCCTCAACTTGCTTAATAAGTTTTGAAAAAAAAAAAAAATTGTGCCAATTAGTAAGATGGAAATATCTAAGTTCAAAAAAAAAAAAAAATGCAAAGTTTAAATGTTTTAAAATTGTGTTTTAATTAATTGTGATGAAATTCCTTCAATATTCAGTGGACTAGTTCAATTTTACCCAATATTTTACCCAATATTACAATGGATTAGTCCAATCTACCTCTCTAGCAGTAAATATTGATCACACTTGACCTTGATCTGTTATGAATAATTGTTTTGACACAAATTACTCTTCTCAACACTTTAAATGAGACACCGTTACACCCTGGAGGCATGGTCTCGCTGTCACTAATCCCTGAATAAACAGTTTTAAGATGGTTTTCAATACACTTAAATAGGTAAATTTTCATCTCTGATGATACGTCGCGTGCCTTGCTGCAGGACGTAGGAGGATTTTTGTGGAAGTCAGCTGACGTCTGCAGTGTCATTTTTCGACGTACGGGAGTCATTTCAGGACGTAAAAACGCCCAAAACGTCCACTAGTGCAAGCACTGCTTGAATGCGAAAAGTGCTATAATCCAATTTACCCTCGCTGACCTCAAAGGACCAAAAGGAAAATATAATCTGCACTATGGATGGAAACCTTTCATCATTGCAAGCAATCTGTCGGAATTATTTTGTCTATTGTTGCTATGGTTACCGTTTGGTGATGCATATAGGAAAAGTAAGTATATTATTGGCTAAACAAGGGCAGATAATTCCAAATATTGAATATAAATATGGTTTAAAACTCATTTATTTGATAGCCCAGTGTTCAATGATTACAAATACTGCTTATTTCTAAAACATATATAACATGATTGTCCTGCTTTTTGGCACTGTTCTACTAGAAACGTCAGAATTTCTGAAGGTACAATTTATCACGTTGATGTTCATATAAGATTGCTTAATGATTGAGCGAGTTAGATGCTTTGGCTATTGGAAATCAGCAACAATGAAGAGCAAGTTTGTGCAACCACCAGTGCGTTGTACCAATGATTCAAAAAATGCTCCCAGTGCGTTGTAATAGAAAATCCTCAATAAAACATTTGCTTCGATACCAAGAACAAAACTGGCGATCGGAAATCGTGTTTCTTGGATGTTTATCCATAAATATATGACAATATAACAAAAACTATGCCCAAACATGCATTTTCCACTCAGTTTTGGCACAAAAACACATGCCATGGGTTATACTGGTAGAACTGTATCGGATTTGGCTTATAACCCATGAAATAAATCGCATATTGCGTGATAAAATCATAAACTGCAATGATTCCGCCCTTCTCTGCGCTAGGTGACATGACAAACAAAATACAAACAAGTTTATAAGGGAATGGTTATGAAAAGAGGTATAAGATTTATTTACCTTTTCCGCCATTTTAATCTTACTCCAGTGCGTAATTTAGTCTGCACCAGTTCGTTGCAACCAGCTCCAGTACTTTTACATTTACCAGTGTGATGAACAGCTACCAAGGATACATGATCAGTATCATTACATGCACACAATCACATGCCCATTACAAAATATTTAGTTATGCACAACAGAGGGCTCAGGAGTACCCCTGGTAGGTGATTTTCTCCTGATCCATCTTGTCCATTGATATATATTGGATTCTTTAACATACATGATAGGAATCAGAGAGATTTGTCTTCCATTTCAGGGAGGTTTTTGAAAAATGTATAGTATATCATTATGGGTAAATAAAAGATTCTTTTCAGGGAGATTTTGAATTTTTGTTGAAAAGTGGTTCATTTTAGAAGAATTTTTAAAAATTTTGTTGCTCATTTCCTGGAGTCTCCCTGATGATGAGGTTACAGTCTGTCCTCCTAAAAGATAAAGAAAATATTGAGACAACCCCTCCATTTCCAATATTGAGTGCTTGGTTAATATAAAACCATAATTTTGTTTTTAGACGAAAAAATAGCAACATTTTACAATACACAAAACGAATTTAAAAAGACACAAATGATAAATTTATGCTCTTTGGGTAACTTGTTTACAGCTTCAATATTTAGGTATACTTTTTGTGATTCTTTTGGATAGTTGCTGCAATATTGGGCCATGAAAGCCAAGACAAGAAACTATCAATTTCGTCCAAACTAAATTTGGTTTTTTTATTTACCCGACCTGTGTTTTTCTGCACACAAAATTATTGGGTCAATAAACAGCTGACATGACACGCTCATTTCATAGAAAATATGTCATATTTTGTGGAAATAACTAATATTTAGTTCACTTTATTGGATAGAATGACTTATGCAGCTTCTGACCTGGTGAAAGTAAGATTGTTGAGGATTATTTTTTCACTTGTCTGTGGACAAGCAGATCTTGAAACATTGCTTGTCCGGCACTTTCACGTACCGAGTCAGGCAAGTCGGGCGTGGTATTTCCACAGGCCTGTAATTCAGTAAGGTTACAGCGATAAACACCGAGGAATTCACCTCTTCGAATGACCTATGACGTCACGCCGATCATATCAATGTTTCATGCAAATAAAATGCATTCAAAGTATCATATAAATGTCCATTCCGTTCATTAGGTCCATTTCGGTAAAAGTCCTCGGAGACTTCAACCTACCCAACCTTCCCTGGACAGACAGATCCCCATCACTGAAATCTGACAGCTCACTGACAAAAACTTATGATACATTTCTGGACTTACTCAATGACTTTGGATTTACTCAAATGGTTACCTCACCGACAAGACAAGACAATATCCTTGACTTGTTTCTGACAACAAACCCGACACTGGTTGATGAGGTTGACTGCCGGCCTGGCCTAGGTGACCATGACATGGTCACTGCTTCCTGTGCTCTTAAACCCTCCATTCAGAAACAGAAACCCAGAAAAGTCCCACTTCTCAACAAAGCGGACTGGCCCAAATTAAAATCTCTCATGAGGGATTACCAGAAAAAGTTCCTGCTCAACCATTCAAATAGATCAGTTGAGGAACTCTGGTCTGATTTTGTCACAACACTAGAGGCTTTTACCTCAAAGTGTATCCCCACCAAGACTATCCAGGGTAAATGTTCCCTACCTTGGATTACCCAGAGCATTCGCAGACAGATTAGGCGCAGAGATGATCTATACAGGAAATTCAAGAAGACTGGAGACTCGTGACAAGTTCCTTGCCCTCCGTAAAAACATTAAACACAACATTAAGTCTTCTTATAACTTATACCTTGAAAGTCTCCTTGGTATATCTGATGAAAACTCTGTCTGCAGCAATAAAAAGTTATTCTCATTTCTTAAGAGCGCTAAGCAGGATCAGACTGGCTCACCCCCTCTCCAGAACAGAGAAACGGACTTGTAACTGACACCGCTGAAAAAGCTGACATACATAACCAACAATTTCAGTCAGTTTTCACTACCAAGGCACCCCTGTCACTCTCTCGACTATGTAAGATACAAATCAAGGACATGGCAGATTGTGGTACATTGCGTCATGACGCAGTACCAGAAGGCATTCTCACCTCCAATCCCAAAATGGAAGAGTTTACCATCTCCTGCAATGGAATTTTAAATCTCGTTCAAAACCTGAAACCCTTCAAGGCAGCCGGTCCAGATAAGCTCAAACCATTCTTGCTCAGAGAACTGCGGGATGAAATTGCTCCAATTATTCAAATTATCTTTGAGCGCTCTCTCCATACAGGCAGGCAAGCTCCCGGCAGACTGGTGTAAAGCACAAGTCACCCCAATCTTTAAGAAGGGAAATAAATCACAGACCCATATCCTTGACTTGCATACTTTGTAAGGTCCTCGAGCATATTATCGCTTCACATGTGGTAAAGCACCTCAATGCACATGATCTCCTGTATGATTTACAACATGGCTTTAGGGAGAAGAGGTCATGTGAGACACAGCTTACCATGTTGGTCGAGGACCTTGCCAGGAATGTGAGTAAAGGTAAACAGACTGACTTGATACTGTTGGATTTTTCAAAGGCTTTTGATAAAGTGAATCACTCCAAACGGCTTTGGAAACTCCACCAGTATGGAATCAGAGGACATGCACTTGCCTGGATCCGTGCCTACCTGGGGAACCGGTCACAGACGGTGGTCCTTGATGGAGAGGAATCAGAATCGGTCCCTGTGACTTCTGGGGTACCCCAGGGCTCAGTCCTTGGACCGATCCTGTTTCTAATCTATATCAATGACCTGCCGGATGAACTGTCATCACAGGTCTGACTATTTGCAGATGACACGGCCGTGTACCTGACAATTGGAGACACGGAGGATGGCAAAGTGCTACAAAATGACCTGGACAGACTATCTGTGTGGGAGGACAGGTGGGACAAGGAATTCAACTCCTCTAAGTGCCAGGTGGTACGGGTGACAACATCCAGGAAACTCATAAACGTAACATACACTTTACATGACCAAGTCCTGGAGGTTGTCACAAGTGCAAAGTACTTGGGGGTTGATATCTCCAGTGGCCTATCCTGGAATCCCCACATAGACCGCATAACTAAAACTGCCACCAGGACGCTAAACTTTATCCAACGGAACATTAAGACAAAGAATCAAAAGGTACGAGAGACTGCCTATAACACACTGGTCTGCCCTCAGCTGGAGTATGCCGCCCCAGTTTGGGACCCACACACTAAGGAGAAGGTACTCCAGCTGGAAAAAGTACAACGCAGGGCAGCACGCTGGACCACAAGTAATTACGACTACCGGTCAAGCACTACTGCCACTGTTAATAACCTTGGATGGAGAACGCTTGAATAACGACGGGCAGATGCAAGTCTAGTACTATTCTTCAAAATAGTACATGGCCTTGTTGCTGTACCCCTTCCTGATTATATCCACCCTCCAAATAGAATTTCTAGGCATTGCCATTCAATGACATTCCAACAACTCCAGACTGCCCAGAGCAACAGATAAGCTGCGTATCTGCGTATTTTACTCATATTTTAAAAGCAAAAACTCAATTATTTTCAAAACTCTGCGTATCACGTACGCTTGACATTTTCTTGATACCCAATTGTGAGTTTTTGCCAAGCGTATCGTTTGTTTACAATCAAAACGGTGCATGTATAAAAATGTCCTCGCAGGTAAAACCCAATTCTACGATCATTAAATTATGCCTTCCTAAACCGGATCACCCCGTTATCGGCTATTGGAATGTGTAATAAGTCCGGTATCCCGTATTACCATTACGGTTTGTTGGTACTGGTTTTTATCTGCATTTTATCCAAAACACCGGCAGTGTGCAAAGCCGTGTGCAAAAAATATAAAAACGAAAGTAGAAAATTCGCCACCGTTTTAACGTGTCACAGGAGCCTTACGGTTGAAAATCCATGGCAAAAATTCAATGATCTTAAATGAATGCATGCAGAACTGTATGCAGGGAAATTACTACATGTTTTTCTAGTCTCGCATAAGACGCGCGTTAGGAAACTGGTCAACTCGTACCCAAGTCATCTCCTACACATTTTGCATACAGGCTTGGATCTAAGAATACATGGCTTTTGTCAATGACTTGACAATTTTACTCAATTGCATCTTTTTTCTTGGGGTAACGTTACCCAATTTCTGAACAAGAATTCTGATTTCACCCAATTAATCATGATTTTGTGGAGTAAAATACCCAATTGCTTGAAAAATTATCTGTTGCTCTGCTGCCCAAAACTACTACAAATACTCCTTCTTTCCACTGGCGATTGTCCAGTGGAATGCCCTCCCTGCAGATGTTGCAAGCTTACCAGACCTTGACTCCTTCAAGGTTGCAGTCAGTAAGCTGCAACATTCCAGGCCGTAGACCCAGAAATAGTTGTTTTTAACCTGATTTAAACTTTAACTTAGCTATTTTAACCTATCATCTTTTATCGGGTCGGTCTTATTACCCCAGGACGCCCCAAACCACCGGAGGACACCCCAAGACGCACCAGGACACCCCAGGACGGTTCTTTTTATATGCCAGGGAACAATTTATACCATTTTATAACTTTATTTTAGTGCTTATAACATGTTTTTGGTCTATTTCTGTCGAATTCAATTATTTTCACAAGAGTTTGTGTCTCGGTAAGGTTTTATGTCAGTATGGGTGTCATTGTTTATCTACGGTTTTGGTTCAGTATGAATATACTAGTATACTATTGCAGTGAAGTGTATCACTGCATGTATTCATCGCCCTGTCAGTTAGCCTAAGGATAAAATTTTATCCTTAGTTTCCAGCTGGTACCGCACAGCTTTTACTCAGAAACCTTAACTGGATCTGAGCAAAAACTGTGACTCGTGGAGGTGTGACTAGGACTTGCTGTCATTTTTATTGGATTTTTCCCCAAAACGTTTCCAAAGATAATCAAGTTGATGACAGCCATTAACCAGTCTCTTTTTTTTCTTTTATTTTTTATTATTTAATTATTATTCTTTTATTTTTATTTATTTATTTATTTTTTACTTGTCTTGTTTTCTTTTCTTTTCTTTACTCTTCTTTTTTTTTTTTTTATCTTTTTTTTTTTATTATTATACTAAAACATATACCAAATTCGTTCTAATTAGTGCACATGCTGTTTTCTTTCTTTTTTTTTTTTTTTTATCTTAATGTCATATTATCTTAGAAGTCTAAATCACAAACATATAAATGGCTTAATATTTCGAAGGCAATGCCCTCTTTGTGTTTTAATGCATTCTATAATAACAGCTATGCACCGTACGTGGTGAAGCGATGGTAAACCCATGCTATATAACATGCGTATGTCGGAAAACTTGACAAACGCTGTAATGTTGTCGTTCGTTTATTTATTTTTTTTTTTCGGTATTTTATCCTGGTCCTTTAACTTAACACGATATCTATTTGTTGTGAGACCAAATGTAAATATGCGAGAGAAACAATAAATGTGTCCTGGGGTGCTCTTTCAAAATCAATAACCTATACGTGGTACAATTAAAATGAGTTTTGTACCTCTATTCGAGAAGAAGTACCTAAAACATGTTCACATTTAACTATTTTCATAATTTATGAAACAGTTTCATGTGTCCTATTGTATAAAAATGAGTCCTGGGGTAACACAAAATGAGTCCTGGGGTACTAGAAAAATCGATAATAATTGTATGACAAACTGGTACAATTTATGTACCTGTAATCGCTTTCATTGAGAAGAAGTATCCAAAATATGTTCATATTTAACATTTTTATTGTCTGTAAAGCATTTTTCATGTGTATTTATTACATTAAAAAGGAGTCCTGGGGTGTCCTGGTGTGTCTTGGGGTGTCCTCCGGTATATTGGGGCGTCCTGGGGTAATAAGACTGACCGATCTTTTATCCGTCTTCCTGAATGCTTTTAACCTGTCTCTTCATTAATTTTCAGTCTTTTTCTTTTTCGACAGCGCATCTGCCTAGAATGTCCGTGAGGGCGTATGGCAGTATACGAAGATAGATAGATAGGAACGCACCCAGATTCAGATCTCGATGTCGCGAAAACATGTGACGTTTCAGGAAAGCAAATATGTCGTACATAAAAGCTAAAAAATTATCATCGATAATGTGTAAAAGATATGATTTAAGTAAAATATACTCAAACCAAGCGCCATTCTGCACCAATTACCTTTAAATTTTCTAAGGAATTGTTTTTGCAATATGTTGCGAATACCGCGGAAGTTGGCGAATTTTGTTTAATTTCTGAAACGAATCTATTTAAACAAACGTCGAGTTTCTACCTGGACCTGGGGTGCCGATGCCGAGTTCGCCCCCTTGGTGTGGTATTGTCAATTTGACATTTCACCAGTAAATTATTCTGATTCTGTATGCCGAGCCAGGTTTTTGGCTTATAATCGCCAGTTTAACTTGAAATACACAGATGAATGGTTTCATATAATTATGAAACAGATAAAATCGAACAGATGTGAACAATATTTTTCGCCATGTTCTAGTTCTAGTTCTAGTCTTCTTAGAGTTCCCCCGTTGATTTATCGAGGCACCACCTTTCGGTGTAAAATTTCACAAAGAGCTCGTTAAGTGTTTAACTGGTGGAATGTTTTATATACAGAGTTTATATACATCACAACTTGACCATTCCTTATTATGAATACTGGCGATTGAGGCTTGCAATTCTTTTCCTGTGAATCTGTGATATGTACTCCCTTGAATGTTATTCTAACAGTTCCAGGTTTTCTCGTTCACTGATGTAGAATGAGGCATCTAGGGTGAGCTGAGTAAACAGTTCTGGGTTCAGCAGATCACATTTGAGTTCATCAGGGAGAACTGGATTATTTCGCAAATTCTCTGAGAAAGCTTCTCTTTCTGCTTCAAAGGCTGGACATTCAGCAATAAAGTGTTGCCTAGTTTCCGGTGCAGCTAGACACAATTTACATGTAGGGTCAAGTGTGTACTGATTAAAAGCAGCCCTGTTACCTTGCAAAATGTATGTGCCCGTAAGAAGCTTACACTTTAACTGAGCTCTCTTATTATCAGTTAAACAATTCCTGACTGTAGACCAAACATGATGTGATTTTCCTACTTTCAAAAAATTTGGATTTACATACTTCAGGGATGACTTTTCACCAATATCAGCCCGCCACATGGCTTCAATATGACTATGTACTGTATCATTCAATGTTTTCTTCCATTCTTGTTTTGACATTTGACTATCAAACAAGGAAAAAATTGAAGGCAGGTCGTAGGTCATTAAAATAGACCTGACCTCATTGAACCAACTTTTCTCCTCAGGGGTTTTCACTGCAAGTTGCCTCATTGCTATGTCATATTCAATAAGATTACTACTGCGAGCAATACCCATGAACAAGTTTAAGGTGTTCTTATGTATTACTGTTTCAAGAGGTAATATGCCCAGCAATGCCAGAGTAATACTATTTGAAGTCTTATCCGGGAGACCCTGAATTTGTCTGAGGGATTTTCTTTGGAACCTTTCTAGATTCTCAAAATCTTGCTTTTTAAGAAGTAAAGTCTCTAGTCCATAAATAACCCTTGGAACAACAAAAGTACTCCATATGTGACCATTAAGGCAAGTCTTTAGACCATTTACACTATGGAACCCTGCCCCCATGAGAGAGTATGCAGTCTTTCTTCCCAAACTTAACTTTTCCCCAATGTTAACCTTATTCTTATTGTCCCTAGTGATTCCAAGGTGGACAGTGCAATCTTCGCATGGAATTCTATCGCCCGACATGACTAGTTCAACCCCTTGCCTATCACATTTTGGTAGGTTATAACACAAGCAGCTACTTTTCGATGGGTTCACACAGTATCTCTCTCGCTGAGTATTGTTTTCAATGTCCCAAACCATAACCTGCATATCGCAGTATCTTCTAGCAAGTACCGCCAGATCATCTGCTACAGTCACATGTGGTATACTGATGGATCCAATTCGAACCTCTGAGTAGTGGTTCTCCATGATCACTTTGAAAACGACTTTGATGGTGAACTACAAGCATCTACTCAGACGTCTCTATCACATTGGTATTCAAGACAAACACTTGTCACTAATCAACAGCCTGCAACTAGCGCTGTGAAATGGTTTGGGGAACAGTCGACACTATTCCGTGTGGAGAGAGGGGTCCGTCAGGGCGGAATATTAAGCGCGGATTTTTATAAAGTGCATCTTAACGGAAGCGGGTCAACTTGCCAAACGCCAATTAACTGTAAAAATTGATAAAAGTAACAGTTGGTATATACATGTCAAAAAGACTTTGATGAAATATGAGTTTAACGACATTCAGGATTACCTAGAAACGCCGCTAAAGAAGATTACATGGAAAAAGAATGTGAATGACACAATTAATAGATTCTGGGAGAAAGATTTCAAAACGATTATTCCTTTCTATAAGAACTTACAGTACCTAAAACTGGGACAGTTACATCCATTACTGAAAGTTAATGTGTATTCATAACGGGACGTTATAAGATTGCCAGCGAAACTGAAATTGATGTGTGGCAGTCTTGTTCTCCAAACAAATAGGCAGAAATTCAACTATTCGCAAGTCGATCCTACGTGTCTGCTGTGTCAGAGAGATCATGAGACTCTTGAACATTACATCCTCAGATGCTCGGCTCTGGATACTATTAGATTACTTATACTACAACATATTAGCATCTCATATGAAAACCTAACTGGAAACATATTTCAAGAACTGGATAACGCATCAAAGCTTCAGATAATCTTTGATTGGTCGGTTCTCATCAACCATGAAAAATCTAGCAAGAGAAATATCAGAATTCAGGATCAACAGATATAAACTACTGGATAGGGATACATCATTAAACCTCGGCTGTATAGATCCTGATTTTATAAATTATGTATTTACATGTATATTCTGGTGAAGGATTCTAACTACAACAGATGGTGGATATTAAATATACTGCCCTCTACCCTGTAAATTTTAATAAAGTTTTAATAAACTGTCACTAAGAAGATTGTTATTCGCACAAGCGTGCTGTTCTCCATGAATGGAGGTCAAGCTACAGAAAACAGGAACAGGAATACTTGGCCTAAAACATGTTTGAAAGTGAAATAAAAAAGTACAAGTAGGCAAAGATCAGGAAAAGGCGCAATCAGAAAAAGATTCCCACTCCAAAAACCGAGGGGGAAAAAAACCAAACTAACAATCAGGTACTTATACCATGAAAACATTTCGTAAGCCAAATGAGCAACTATTTTCCCAATAGGTGGCCACTCAGTTACCTTAACTTAACTAAAAATATGAAAACATACATAAGGCGCCAACAGCACAAAAATATTTTTAAACAATATTTTAAAAATATTTTAAAGCTGTAAAAAGGATTTTAAAACGTGAACAAATATCAACAAAATGCTGTCAGTGCATGCGACGCGCAAGATAATAACATGAATTCTGCTGAAATTATGACGAATTTCGCGCCATTTTTATGACGCCATCTTTAAGGGATTATTTTGTGACGTGCTTAGTGACGTTTTGTAAATACTTTCACAACTTTTGACGTCGTTGCCGTTCGACTTGAAGTCTTTGATGGACAGTTATCGTTCAAGGTTGCTACAATGCTAGAAAATATCATTCTGTATATTATTTTCCATGAAGAAATCGAGCTTTTAGATAAAAAAAACCTGGCTCGGCGCTCGAGCTCGCCAGCTTATTAGATATCTGATTGTCGGTGCCAGCCAATTCAATTTGCTATTCTTCAACTTTTTGTCAGCTAAGTACAACTTATATTCGCCAGTATTACGTGTAACTTCCACTATAAGATTGAGGAGAGGAGCTCCATAAGCTTAGAGCTTCCGTTCCAATCCTGTTGTATTGTATAGAAACTTTGTAACGTATATGCAATTATGTTGAAATAAATATGTTTAAACTAATTTGAAGAAGTGTATTAGATATCCTAATTATGATATAAGATATTCGATATGCTAAATAAGAAACCTAGATATCTTCATTAAGATATATCTATCAGATATCTTATTTCGATTATATAATATCTAATTTGATTAAGTCGATATCTGAATATGCCGAACAAGACGTCTTTTAGGCCATACCCTTATTTAGATGTCTAATTTGCGATTCAAGATGTCTAATAAGTTTCATAAATAGTAAAATGAAACTGCATCAACCTGCCTCATGTTAACTGCATAAACCTGCCCCAACTGTACCCACGTGACATCTAGTCAGGTAGACAACTAATTGCGAATGATTTTTTTTTCTGATAAACAGTTTAAATTCAAGATGAATAAAATAAACTTTATAAACCTTTGTACATTAAGAAATTCTGACCAATCAGGAATAGATGCGCATTATATGAAAAAAAAAACTGTAATACACCTGTAAATTTACTTTTATTATCCAAAAAACAATCTTTTCTTTGCCATTTTTACATTCCACAAAATTCCCGGAGAAGATAGAGGAAAGAAAATGACATTCTGACGGCAATACAGTACCTAGTTGTTCAAAAATTGGCCATCAACCAGGTGGGGGTCAGATGTTAGTCAGATAAAAAATTCACCGTTTTTCATCCTCCCTTGGGTACTTACTTTAAATGTTTGGGAAAAGGTACAAGTAGGCAATGATCAGGAAAGGCGCAATCAGAAAGAAATTCCCACTCCAAAAACCGAGGTGGGAAAAACTAAATTAACGTAAGGTACTTATACTTAGAAGCCGAGTGAGCAGCTATTTCCCAATAGGCGGTCACTCAGTTACCCGAACTTAGATAAATTATGAAATTGTCAGTACTTTGGTGGCCAAAAACTTAAGTTTGCTGGTCTCAATTAATCTAAATTGAAATTTAATCAAACAAGCAAACAAATAAAACAGAGCTTCACGGGTGGGTTATGAAAGCCCCAGCCGAGCCGAGCCCGAGCTGCCGAGCCAGGAATTTTACCTCCGATTTTTTTTTTTGCAATAATAAGTGGGTCAATACTGAACAAAATATATTTCCATAGTAAAAGCAGACAAAATTAAATCGATTGTATGAATATTTTTACATAATTTGATAAATAACGTTTTCTCCCTTACATTGTGTCTGTCTATTCGTTTTCTCACTTTACATGTAAAGATTGGTTATCGACGAAAACGGGAAAAAGTCACTTAAATTTGTATATATGTCAATTTTCTTCAATAATTTGTGATGATTATGATGGATTTAACACATTTAACATTTAGACTCGACCAAAAAGGTATTCATTTGCGCCAAATGAACTGTCTGAAAATTTGATATTTCTGTCAGCTGGGTCTTTCATACCCCTGGCGGAGGTGAAAATGAAAATAAAAGCATACTTTCCCAGAAATTCAAGAAAATTCCACTGCTGAAGCTTTTATTTAGTGTATAGGAAATTACCAAGAACATCTTTAGCTCTAAATGAACTAATTGACTGAAAATCGATATTTTTGTCAGCTGGGTCTTTCATACCTCTGGCGGAGGTGAAAATGAATATAAAAGCATCCTTTCCCAGAAATTTAAGAAAATTCCACTGCCGAAGCTTTTATTTAGTGTATAGGAAATTACCAAAAACATCTTTAGTAAGATCCAAAACTTAACTTTGACAAAAATACGAATTCAAAATATCCAGCTCGGCAGCTTGGGCTCGGCAGCTAGGCAGCTCGGCTCGGCTGGGTGTTTCATACCCCACCAGCTTCACGCCGTACCGGAAGCCAGTCGATCATCGGTAACTGGTCATTTCGGCACATAACCATTTCGACCCATGACAATTTCTGCCCATAACCATTTCGGCAAATAACCATTTCGGCCCATAAATATGTAACCAATGTCATGTATTTGTAATGTTAGATGTTTGTTATTTATATGTAAAAAATAGATAAATAAATTAATTTAGAGTTAATATCAGTTTGTTATTTTCTTATTTGTAAATTTTGCCTGTTTTAAAAGAAAAGTTTATCTTTGCGATTTAGGGTCAGACATTTGGATTTTTACAACTATTTTGAATAATATTAGGGCTTCTTTTGGAGATTTCAATAATCATAAATAAAAAGTACGAAGTTATTTTAAAATAATGAAATAGCCATCTCCAGTTTGCTTCAATTTGGTGTTGATGCAGTTACTTCTCATACCTCCATATGACCCAAAATTGCAGAGCATCAAGCTCCACTAGCTTCTTATTCTGCGATTAAATTAGTAAAAAAAGCCCCGAATATTGCCTAGTTAACAATAGGACACAAAAGCTGAGGGTGAGGTTAGGTACCTGTAAAACCGGTTTAAGCCCGTTCCAAGGCGATACTTCTGTGGTGGTTCTTATTGTTTTATGTCTTGGTGTTTAAATTTTTTTGTGCTGTTGGCGCCTTATGTATGTTATCATATTTTTAGTTAAGTTTAGGTAACTGAGTGGCCACCTATTGGGAAAAATAGCTGCTCATTCGGCTTACGGTGTGTTTTCATGGTATAAGTATCTGATTGTTAATTTAGTTTTTCCCCACCTCGTTTTTTGGAGTGGGAATCTTTTTCTGATTGTGCCTTTTCCTGATTGTTGCCTACTTGTGCCTTTATAATAAAAGAAAATATAATGGGCAGAACTGGTCATGGGCCGTAATGGTATGGGTCGAAATGGTTATGGGCGAAATGTTCATGGGCCGAAATGGTTATGAGCCGAAATGATCCGGAACCGATCATAAAAATAATTATTAGATCCTTTGGAAGCAGTAAAACATTCAAAGCGAGAAGATGGGCCATGTTGTACAATTTCGGGTGATGAACCTTCATCAGTGACCCTTTACAAAACTGGCAGTGAAAGTCATACCTGTTCATTTTGGTTGGGTATGAAAGCCCGAGCCGAGCTCGAGCTACCGAGCCAGGAATTTTACCTCCGATTTTTTTTTCATTAATAAGTGGATGTATTGAACAAAATGTAATAGCAGACAGAATCAAATCGATTGTATGAATATTTCTGACATAATTTGCTTAATAACATTTTCTCTCTTATATTGTGTCCGTTTCGGTCCATTTCTGCCCATTCGTTTTCTCCTTTACCTGTAAAAAATTGTTATCGACAGAAACGGGAAGAAGTCATTTAAATTTGTAAATATATCAATTTTCCTCAATAATTTGTGATGATTATGATGGATTTAACACATTTAACATTAAGACTCGACCAAAAAGGTATTCATTTGCGCCAAATGAACTGTCTGAAAATTTGATATTTCTGTCAGCTGGGTCTTTCATACCCCTGGCGGAGGTGAAAATGAAAATAAAAGCAAACTTTCCCAGAAATTTAAGAAAATTCCACTGCTGAAGCTTTTATTTAGTGTATAGGAAATTACCAAGAACATCTTTAGTAAAATCCAAATCTTAACTTTCACAAAAATTCGAATTCAAAATATACAGATCGGCAGCTCGGGCTCGGCAGCTCGGCTCGGCTGGTGCTTTCATATGATGAATCATATCCCATCTTTTCATGATTCTTGTCTTGTCTTGTCGATAGTATATTCCTCCACACAATTGGAGCACCATTCATATGAGTGTAGATAATTAGAAAATAACTGCTATCTACTGAAACTGCTAGAACATCTATTTACACATTCGGTTGATGAGGACAGCCACCATTACCCTTGTTGTAATTGAAGTTTCTTTACATGTATTTTATAGAAAAGTTCTCGTGAAATCTGTTCAATGTCTTTTATATGGTTCTTTAAGTCTGGACATACATGCTGGATAAAGTCAGGACACGCCAAAACTCGAACAATGTTCGACCAATTTGTGAAGTGACAGTCCCACACTGAGTATTCACATTTCTGCAACACAATGTATTTAAGGATGTTCGCTGCTAACATTTGACATTTCGGAACTTCCGGTTTTTCTTTTGTTGAATATCTCGAAAACGGTTGCAGATATTTTTCTAATATTTTATATTTGGATACATATTGATGATATGCATTGAATGAGTCATGAAAATTGTCAATCTAAGGAACTTCATTTTTTCACCCCATTTTCTGCAACTTTTCAGAAAATTTTAGTTGTCAGTAAAATTTAGGGGGTAGGGTAGATTAAAGTTGAATATTACACATCTTCAAATTAATTGCACGATTTCGATGTTTGTTTTAGCAGCAGTATATGTGTATATGGTCTTCTAGGTCGGTCTTTCTGTCTTTGGTGTGCTAGTTTTGAAATTTTGGGTGGTTTTATGAAATGGGCTTTAAGAAACAAAACAGACGAAAAAAGGCTTAAAATGGCGATTTTCAAGTTGTTGGTGCTCTCTTATATGCACACTACCCTATATATTTCTTTCTTTTATTCGAACAATATAACAAAGTTCTATCTTGTGTGAAAATACAAGAAAAAGTTTGAATCAACAAATATGGGTTTGGCACATTTCAAAATATTGATTTTTTCCGACTTTTAAAGTATGGGGGTAGGGTTGGAAAACGACTCGTAAAATTTTGTCATCCACTTCAAGTTGCAAATTTTTCATTGCTTTTGGTCCAAAATAGTCTGCATTACGTAAATATAATGAATTTTGAAATCACTCTAGGTGTATTTTTGTTCAAGACAGGTATGTTTCAAAGAATTGAAAATTAAATTAATTTTTCTAAATTTAAAACAAAGTGTTCAGAGGACTCATTCACAGGCCTGTAGCTCGAAAAAATGCACACTACCCTATACTTATTTTGTTTTCAAATGTCTTGTGTTGTAATTTGGAATCAAAAAAGAGTGGTTAGAAAAAAAGTTTGAATACTTTTTCATTGGCAGCGAACATCCTTAAGCTGTTTAACGGCTACATTTTTATATTCGTAGAAAACCGGACATCTGCAGACCATATGATGCAGATCCTCAGCCTCGAGTTGACAGTGGTTACAAGTAGAATCTACCGTTTTCTTTCTGAATGTGTGTCTGTTCGCCTGAAGGGTGTAGGTATCCGTCAGTATACGAGCTCTCACAATACTTCTTTTCACCTGGGCAACAGTTTCCAGATCTCTCCACACAAGGCACGCGTCGTACCAACCCTTAGACTGCTAGTTTCCAAATACTTCAGCGACTTTTTAGATTTAACGTCTTTCACAAACACTTTAGTCCAGAAAGAATGAATTGCTTTGGTGCATGTGCGTTTCCACTGAAATTTACTTATATCTGAGATTACAAGTTCATTTAGACTGGGTAATTCGTACTTCAGAAGAATCTGACCTGCCACGTTGAAAAAACTATGTAGGTTGTTGAAGCTGCAGGCTAACTGCCTTTCTACTAAATCCTGTAGACATTTATTTTCACTTTTGATGACACTGTAGAGTAAACTCAAAGGTCTTTTATGAAGTTCTCCTTCAATAGGCAGGGCACCAAGGAGCAAATATACTGCTGATGTTGCAGTCCGCTGAGGTAATGACTGTAAATTTCTCAGTGTCTTTACATGATACCTATTAACCTTTTCTAACTGAGTTTTTTTTTAATTAAAATCCAAATCTTAACTTTCACAAAAATACGAATTCAAAATATCCAGCTCGGGCTCGGCAACTCGCCCATTACTAAAACCCGGAACGGAATACGGAATGGAACACGGAACAACGGAACAATGGAATGGAATGCACGGAACGTAAAACGGAATTGTTTTGGAACAAATCAAATTAAATACTCATGGAACGGAAGTAATTTATAATGTAGGAATAGCTTTATTGGAACGGAAATAGATCCTATTTCGGAACAAACTAAAATAGCAAAACACCTTCTAAAACGCGGAACAGAAGTTACACACCATCTCGGAATGCCCTAGAATGCATGGAACAAATACTGATAGAATCTAAAAATAGCAGAATTTCTTCTAATTACGGAACGGAAATTAATTATGTCGGAACAGTGAACTTGGAACGGAAGTAGCTCGTTTCTCGGAACATTTCTATTTACGGAACAAATGTTATCATCAAAGCTAAAAATAGAAGAAAACCTTCTAAATCACGGAACGGAAATTACTGACGATCTCGGAACGTTCAGGATGCATGGAACAAATTGAAAAACATTCTAAAAATAGCAGGAAAACTTCTAAAATGCGGAACGGAAGTAATTTAAATCTCGGAACGCTCGGAACGTTGTTGCTACGAGACGACGTCAAAACTTAATATTCAACGTCTCATGATTAAACACACTATGTTATCTGTCGAAAATAACAAAAAAATATTAAAGAACGACGCGCTTGGCATACAAGAACTCCTTACATTGTTTGAATATGAACACACTACTCCTAATGTACAACTTGGGACGAGAAACGGAAAAATACATGGAACAACACTTAGAACAAGACACGGAACGAGACAACTTGGAACGAGAAAGGGGAAAACACACGGAACAACACTTGGGACAAGACACGGAACGACGAAACAGGTTGGAACGAGAAACCGAAAAACGCAGGGAACAACAGTTGGAACAAGGCACGGAACGACGAGACAACGTGGAACGAGAAACGGAAAAACACACGGAACAACACTTGGAACAAGACATGGAACGACAACCCTTGGAACAAGACAAGGAACAACGAAACAGCTTGGAACAAGAAGAAAACCTGCTGCATGTCACACCTGAAGAAGAAAAAATACAACAACTTTCTGACTTTTTAAAAGAAATGTCAGCAGATAAGACCATGTTATCTCAGTTCATAAGACAAACAGATTTTACTTTTGAAAATATTATAACATCAACTCCAAAATCAGAGCTGAAGAAAGACATTAGGTATAGCCTGGAAGTATGGGTCCCAGCCGATAGAATAAAGCTCCACCACAATTTAAACATTCAAGAAAAAAGGATTTTGGAGAGCAAACAGTGGGTGAATGATATCATTATTGACAGTGCTATGAACTTACTAAGCTACCAGTTTCCAGACCTGCAGGGATTTCAGTCTTGCCAGTTGGCCCATCAACTGGATTTTGACAGACATGAAAAACTTTTCATACAGATCATAAACAGGTCTCCAAAAGATGGAGGCTCACATTGGCTGACGGTCAGCGACATAAACTGCATGGAAAACACTATCAAAATATATGAATCTGCCTACTGTGACCTCCCTCACGAAGAGGAGCTTACAGTAGCTAGTTTGGTGGCTGTAACTTCAGATAGGCTACAGATCATATTTCCAAATGTTGCTTTGCAAACAAATGGGTATGACTGTGGCTTATATGCAGTTGCAAATGCCACCGCATTAGCTTATGGCAGGGACCCAACAACACAGGTTTACATACCAAGAATGATGAGAAGTCATCTGTACAAATGTTTCGAAAACAAACACATAGAGCCGTTTCCAGTGGCAAACACCAAGGCAAAACGAAAAAAGCAAAAGAAAGTGTTTGATGTGCCTTTGTATTGTGTTTGCAATATGCCTGACACCCGAACATTGTACATTTATTGCGATACATGTGGCCGGGAATACCACCCTCAATGTGTTGGATTCGAAACATCCAGAACACAAAGTACAGAATTTGTTTGCCCAAAATGCAAAAGTAATGATAATTAAATGGCACCACTCTAAATTTCCATTGTATTTAATTAACAAATTATTAAGTTAAATTTGTTCCGTGTTTGTTCTCCGTTCCATTCTTATAAATTCATAATTTCTGTTCCATTCCATATCTGTTCCATGTTCCATTCCATATTCCGTTCCATCCCGTATTTCGTTCCATTCCGTATTCCGTTCCATGTTCCATTCCATTTTTACGGGCATGGCACGAAGTGCGCGAAGCGCACTGAGGCTGGGCCGAAGGCCCAGCAGCGTGCCCGCCTATAGGTAACGCGTACACACGGGTAAATGAACTCTGATGTTGTTTACCTAACTAACTTTGTGCACCTGAACGTCCGGTCCTAGTCTCGGGGGATATCGCTAATTTCCCTATCTCGCGATAATTCGCTATCTCATCGGCAGTTCTAGATAAAATATACATACCTTTTCCACCCATGATTATACAGTTTAGATTCTTTGTGGACAGTATATTTTTTCGTTTCACTTGAGATCAATTTTGTTTGCAAAATTACAAAAAAAAAAAAAAAAAAAAAAAAAAAAAAAAGCAGGTTACGTCACTTTCTCAGCGCGCGAGAATGCTCGATTATCGCCATAATCGGGTATCACAATTTAGCGAAAACGGTGCGTCTTAATAGCGAAAGTGGGTCGATTCGGCCGCGAGTCGTTACATCCATCGGAGCCCTACGCCAGTGATGCGATTTACAGTCAGGTCCCCAACGGGTGGTTTCGGTATTGAGTCGGATAATGTTCAGATAATGTCCCAAATGGTATGCATACAATTCGTTCCATTTGAGATCAGCTTTCTTTCTAAAGTTACAAAAAATAAATAAAAACTACGTCACAGTCACGCGCGAAATTCTTCTAATATCCGGTGTTACTATTTACCGGAACCAGAACGGGCCGGAACGATGCGTCTAAATAGCGAAATCCGGTCGTTTCGGCCGCACATCCAAATGTAAGTAACTGGTCGTTTCGGCTCCGTAAGTCGTTCGTTCTTCAGTCAGCTACCCGAGGGTTTTACCTGGCGCACAAAATGAACGTTTTGGCCCAAAATGACCCCCCAAAACATGCAGTTCTGTCCAGAGAGGGGACCATGATGTCCCCCAAAATTAACAAATATTTCTTGTTCCTGATATTGTCCTATTTTGTCAGAATGTTGTTTAGGAGTTGTCAGTGGTGGGACATTGGTCCCCTAAATTAATACTCTGAGGTCGAGGGGAACACCCTGGTACTAGGTAAAGTAGGGATAGTGAAAAGAGGGGTAGGAGTAAGGGTACGGTAGAGTAATGAGTAAGGGTATGGTAGAGTAGGGTAAGTAGTAAGAGTAAGGATAGGGTTTGATAGGGTAGGGTTAGGTGGGGTAGGGCACGGCAAGGCAGAGTATGGTAGGAGTAGGAGTAAGGGGATGGTAGGGTAATGAGTAGGTGTAATAGAAACTCGCAAGGTTGGATAAGAATATGAATACTGGTAGGGTAGAAGTAGGAGTAAGGGTATGCTAGGTTAAGGAGTAGCAGCAATGGTAGTAAGGGTAGCCTGGTAGGGGTAAGAGTTTGGGTAGTTTATGGTTAGGAGTAGAAGTTAGGGTACGGTATTGGTAGAGTAAGGGAAGGAGTAAGGGTAAGGGCAAAGAGTATGAGTAAGGGTAGAGTATGGGTATGAGTAGGGTAGGGTAGGAGGTTATGTGTAGGGGTAGGAGTAAGGGTATGGTAGGGGAAGAATTAGGAGTAGGGGGAGGGTAGGGTAGTCGTAAGGATAGGGTAGGAGGTAAGGTGTTGGGTAGGTGGTTAGGTGTAATGGTAGGAGTAAAGTTAGGGTAGGAGAAAGGGTAGGGTAGGGTAGGGTAGGGTATTGGATAGGGGAGGACAGAACAATGACACAACATATACTTTTACAGTAAGTGCAGTTTAGAAGTTGTTTAATGAATAATAGTTTCAAAATCATGATTGCATGCCCGTTCTAGGCAGTGCCTAAGTTCATATTATTCCATTCCATGTTCCATTCCGTGTTCCATTCCGGGTTTTAGTAACGACCCGGCAACTCGGCTTGGCTTGGGCTTTCACACCCTATTGTTCATTTTGAACGTTTAATCAAATACCTACACCTATATTTTAGTTGGTTTTACCATTTACATCCTACCTTTGAATCCAATATGTCAGCTTACAGCGATAAACAACTGATGTTTCAGCACAAATAGACATTTTGTGTGAAACAAATGTCACATATGAAGAATTTGATATTTAGTTAAAATAAGGAATTAAAATGTCTTTGCTCGATTATGAAAAACAGATTTTCTTGGACGCCTTTCACGACGACGGGCTTTTGATTACGGCTAAGTACGTTCATTAGAACACAAGTAATAGCTTTATGAAGAATGCAGTTTGATTCATATTCGGGGCTTTGAACTTCCGGTTTATTTGTTCAGTCACGTGACTATTTGTTGCTACGGTATGAAAACAAATGGTCGCCGTGTATGACGACTGCATATAACAGGTGGATAATTATTTGTAAAATAATAATTTGAACGAGTTAATGTGCTTTAAAACTGGTGTATTCAAGTTAATTTATCTGTTTTTTATTTGGAAATCAAGAGAAATATAGGTGACATGTTTATTATTGTTGTTTTTCTTCCTTCTCTTTTGAACTAACGAAACGTAAACAACGACAGTAGCAGACTGTGTATGTCAGAGAATTGGAATAGTGCAGCAGTTGGAAAATGTCAAAATGACAACACCACACCATGCAGCGACCTGAGAAAACATTAGCTCCCATATATAAACTAAGTTTAAGACCCCACTTAGACGCACACTCATCTGACAATCCCGCTGATGAAATGAGAAATTCTGGAAGGTCACTCAGGTTGGTCACTGTCCTGTCATTATTTTAAATTCAGTTTACAGAAAACAAAATTTTAATAAGACTATTGGTCACACGATTTTGTTTTGGAATAGAGGAGCTGAAGTATTGAACTAAGCCTCCGAGTGATTTTTCATGAAAATACATGGAAGTCTATATGTTGTTTTCCAAAGGTGGCGAATAATTACCAGCCAGGGTGGTTTAGTGTGAATGACCAGAAAGAATATGACCAGAAAGAATGTTCATCGGCTTCAAATTTTCATACCTAGATTATGTCAGTCTCTCAATTATTTACACATAGAATATGTTGGTCTTTCTTCCTAACCAGAAAAGATGTGGTTAAGTTTGACTGACCAGATAGACTTGTCATCTGCTTCAATTATTTAGAACTTGAATATATTGGTCTCTCTTCCTAACCAGTAAAGGCAGTTTAGTTTGATTCACCAGATAGACTCTTGATCAGCATAAATTATTTAGAACTTGAATTTGTCGGTCACTCTTCCTAACCAGAAAAGGCCGTTTAGTTTGATTCACCAGATAGACTCTTCATCAGCTTCAATTATTTACAACTTGAATATGTCGGTCACTCTCCCTAACCAGAAAAGGCGGTTTAGTTTGATTCACCAGATGGACTCTTCATCGGCATCAATTATTTACAACTTGAATATGTCGGTCACTCTTCATAACCACTAACCACTAGTAACCAGAAAAGGCGGTTTAGTTTGATTCACCAGATAGACTCTTCATCGGCATCAATTATTTACAACTTGAATATGTCGGTCTCTCTTCCTAACCAGAAAAGGTGGTTTAGTTTGATTCTCCAGATAGACTCTTCATCAGCTTCAATTATTTACAACTTGAATATGTCGGTCTCTCTTCCTAACCAGAAAAGGCGGTTTAGTTTGATTCACCAGATAGACTCTTCATCGGCATCAATTATTTACAACTTGAATATGTCGGTCTCTCTTCCTAACCAGAAAAGGCGGTTTAGTTTGATTCACCAGATAGACTCTTCATCGGCATCAATTATTTACAACTTGAATATGTCGGTCTCTCTTCCTAACCAGAAAAGGCGGTTTAGTTTGATTCACCAGATAGACTCTTCATCGGCATCAATTATTTACAACTTGAATATGTCGGTCACTCTTCATAACCACTAACCAGAAAAGGCGGTTTAGTTTGATTACCAGATAGACTCTTCATCGGCATCAATTATTTACAACTTGAATATGTCGGTCTCTCTTCCTAACCAGAAAAGGTGGTTTAGTTTGATTCTCCAGATAGACTCTTCATCAGCTTCAATTATTTACAACTTGAATATGTCGGTCTCTCTTCCTAACCAGAAAAGGCGGTTTAGTTTGATTCACCAGATAGACTCTTCATCGGCATCAATTATTTACAACTTGAATATGTCGGTCTCTCTTCCTAACCAGAAAAGGCGGTTTAGTTTGATTCACCAGATAGACTCTTCATCGGCATCAATTATTTACAACTTGAATATGTCGGTCTCTCTTCCTAACCAGAAAAGGCGGTTTAGTTTGATTCACCAGATAGACTCTTCATCGGCATCAATTATTTACAACTTGAATATGTCGGTCACTCTTCATAACCACTAACCAGAAAAGGCGGTTTAGTTTGATTCACCAGATAGACTCTTCATCGGCATCAATTATTTACAACTTGAATATGTCGGTCTCTCTTCCTAACCAGAAAAGGTGGTTTAGTTTGATTCTCCAGATAGACTCTTCATCAGCTTCAATTATTTACAACTTGAATATGTCGGTCTCTCTTCCTAACCAGAAAAGGCGGTTTAGTTTGATTCACCAGATAGACTCTTCATCGGCATCAATTATTTACAACTTGAATGTGTCGGTCACTCTTCCTAACCAGAAAAGGCGGTTTAGATTGATTCACCAGATAGACTCTTCATCGGCATTAATTATTAAGAACTTGAATATGTCAGTCTCTCTTCCTAACCAGAAAAGGCGGTTTAGTTTGATTGACCAGATAGACTGGTCATCAGCTTCAATTATTTACAACTTGAATATGTCAGTCTCTCTTTTTAACCAGAAAAGACGGTTTAGTTTGATTGACCAGATAGGCTCTTCATCGGCATCAATTATTAAGAACTTGAATATGTCAGTCTCTCTTTCTAACCAGGAGAGAATTATATAATTAAAGTAAATTGAACAGAAAGAATATTCATCAGCTTCAATTATTCATACCTAGAATATGTCGGTGTCTCTTACTTACCAGAAAAGACGGTTTAGACGGTTTAGATTGATTGACCAGATAGAAACTTACCGGGCTTCATTTATTTACATATATAGAGTCGCCTAAGTTTACTTGACTAGATAGGATGTTCACCGGCTTCATTTATTTACACCTTGAATATGTCGGTTTCTCTTACAAACCAGAAGATTGGGAGAAAAGTAAGAACAGAAGGCCCATGCAGGGGTACAGTTTAATAGTAATTAATAAAAAAAAAAAGAAGAAGCAATCTGATTAAAACCAGATGTTTCTTCTTATTTACATACAGTTATTGTGTAGATAATGTAAATAACATCGGATTTTAATCAGATTGAAAAAAAAACAAAGAAACATAACAACAACACAGACACATGGCGATGTCTTCTTTCTTCTGATATACCTGCAATGAAAATATAAAATTTAATTAATTTGTTCTTAGACATGTTTGATGTATTTTCAAAACAAAATTCTAGTGCAAAAATACAATGGAAATACCGCTACATCATTAGAATTACCAACCACCAACCTCGCTTGAATTATTATTTGTTTTGATTAAAATTGTAGTTACTTTGGTAAAATATCAAGTTCACAATGCAAGGAATACCATATTTCTACGTAATGAATGTAATTATGAAGGAAAAATACGAGAACATGAACTATTGTGTGCTTTTTTCATCATTTTTCCTTACACAATAATGCAAATATATGGTCTGTTTTCATATCGACGCCATATTGTTTTGATAATTTCCAATAGCAACCAACGCTGTGACGTCACAACATTTCACCGAATTTTGTCAAATTTAGGAGTAAAGGTGGTCTATGCATGAACAAACATTGGAACAGGTTCAATCCATCAAGTACCTTGGAATTCCTATTACAGAATCCCAGAGCAAGTTTAATAGCAGCTACCATGTTGAACATATTTGAAAAGGGTCGTTGGGTCCGTAGAAATACCAGCACACACCGAAACACCAAAATGCACCTGTATTTACCAGAACGCACCACAAATAACGGGTTATCAAGCACATTGAGTATGTTATTAATAATTTGTGACAGTATTATGCGCTTATTAAAAGCTAGACTGAGTCAACATCTATTTACATCTATTTGTACAGTTCCTTGTATATCCTTGTACAGACTTTTTAACACTATCACCTCTGATTTTATCTTTTTCCGTACACTTTATGCACCAGGCTTTGAGACGCAATCCTGCACGTAATCCTCGCGAGGGGGTGTTGCAGTATATAAAGAAAGAAAGAAACATAAGATGGATTTTTGTTTTCTTTAAGCATTGCTTAAATTGACAAATTTATTGTGCGTTCCTGTGAATCTTTGGACTTGAAATTCATTCCGAATGGGTGATTCTCTACAGGTGTTCAGTATTAGCTTCAAAGGTATATAGTGATTAATTAATTATCAATAAATCTCTAATTTGTTAAAAAAAAGAAAGAAAAAAGATATGACTGTCAGTACCTTAATTAGGCTGCGTATTTGCGTAATTACCCAATTAAAATATGAAAAAACGCAATTAATAATGATCTGGTAGCGTACGAAAACGCAAAAGAAATCACCGATACGCAATACCGGAAAAATCAATTGCGTACCGGTTTTTATCGGTGTGCGCCGCACAACGGCTTACGCCGTCTACATTAAACAAAAATGTCATTGGACATGCGCAAATCGATCGATTGGAAGCCATTTCTTTTCTGTTTTTTCGTTGGTTGACTGCAATTTTAGTTAATTCTCTCAACCAATCAATGTTTCCCTTTTATTTTATGCTATGCAAAAGCGAAAGTAGAAGAAAATAAGGAAAGTACACATCGAACATCATTTTTACCAAATTGTTTTCCATTTTACCCAATTGATTGAAAATAGAGTGCGTAACAGAATTGAACTTACCCAATTAAAATTCCAGATACGCAAAATTGAATGAAAAAGGGGTGTGTAAATACCCTATAGGCTAAAAAATCAATTAAGGTACTGGACCGTGCACAGTACTGTTAAATTAGCAATACACAAAGTCAGCGCTAAGTTTTCTCTTGACATTGGGCTTTCTTCGGCGCAATTTGGCATTGGCACCTAGGCATACAAAGGAAGCTGCATACCATCTTCAGTGGGGATACTTGACAACATCCACTTGTAGACATCAATGGCGAGTAAAAAGGCTGTACATCGTTTAAGCGTGACAGGCTCCAACATCTTCCTAGTAAATTGATGTCAAACAACACCATAAAACAATCCAATGACCAACTTGAGTGGCCATCTCTGGAGGACCGCAGGCTGAAGTCTTCCTTAACTTTCTTTTACAAGATTCACTCCGTGATGGTACAGTGTCTCTTGACAAAGATAAATATCTGACCTCAGCACCCAGATTAAGATATACCAGGGCATCTAATGATCCACAGTACATGGCATATAGTGATGCTCTGAAGAACTCTTTTTCTCAAGGACCTTTCCACTGTGGAATAGTCTTCCTGGATGTGTAAGAAGTGTCATACAGTGTTACTGGGTGCTTCCTTCGTCCCGATATAAAAAGGTTTTGTTTGATTTTTACTATAGGTCCCGATTTGTTTGATTCTGGTATCAGATTTTTTTCTACAATAATTCTTAGAATTTGGTCAACGATTTGATTTGATTCTCATTTATGATCATTTATGACGTCATTGAAAGAATTTCAAGTCATAAAGTAGTGTTTTGAATGCAATTTTATAGTAAGTTTTAATTTGATTTGTTAAGAACTGATATAAATTGTGAAATTAATTTTATTGCAGACTCTGTTGAGATTTAACATAGTAGAAAAAAATCCTGTACCAAAAAATCTAACAAAACCTTTTTATATTATGACCAAGGAAGCACCCAGTGAGTGTATACTTACGATAAAAGTCTTTGTACTTTCCTCGTTTCATCCATGACATCAGGAAAACATGTCCGTGTAATGTATAGCCCCTTGAACCCCACTTTTATATAGCAAAATTGGGGTATGCGGGGGTATGCGAGGCAGTTCTAACGTGTACCCACAATCTATGTTTTAAGCAAAAATAAGAAAAATATCAAATTTTTTTCGTAATTTTTCAATTTTTACAGCTGAAAAAAATATATATTGCTGTACACTGTATATTGCATGGGCAATTTTTCCTAATGAGAATCGGAATAAAACGGTATGAATGTACATGTACATACTACTATAGGAGACGGAAGGACGGACGCACGTACGAAAAGACGGCAAGCCGAAAACTATGTCTCTTCGCTTTTCGAATCCCTACGCTTTTTTTTTCTCCATCACAGCAGTTGTATCACAATAAATGAGCCGCCTCGTGGGAAAACCAACAATGTGGTTTCCGAACAGGTCCGACACAAACCAGCCTGTACAAGCACAGAAGATGGCTAGATGCTTGAAATTTCGGATTTAAGTAGAAGACGGATTGTACTATCCGAGTAGCGAAAACAAAGGCGCTGATCAGCTTCGCAGTTACGGCGAAGCTGATCTGCGTCTTTGTTTTCGCCTATGCAGATTGTTGGTTATCCCATGAGGTGGCTCAGATTGTGAAGTAGCCTGTCCTGTCTCCATTTAACTGTTTTCATTACAAAAACTGGCCCATGCAATGTACAGAGATTTTTAAAGTTGTAAAAAATGCAAATTTTCAGTAGAAAAAATTTGATATTTTCTTATTTTAGATTGTGCCGAGGCGGTTCTAACGAGTACCCACAATCTTTGTTTTAGAGCAAAAATAAGAAAAATAGGTATACCCCTGCATACCCCAGTTTTGCTATATAAAAGTGGGGTTTGAGGGGGTAAACATTTCACGGACATGTTTTCCTGATGATAACTTGTGAAGTAGCCTGTCCTGTCTCCATTTAACTGTTTTCATTACGAAAACTTTCCCATGCAATGTACTGAGATTTTTAAAGTTGTAAAAAAATAAACCCTGTAAACCCCCTGTAAACCCCTGTTTTGCTATATAGAAGTGGGGTTCAAGGGGGTATACATGTCACAGACATGTTTTCCTGATGGTGTGCTCCCACTATTAAGTGAACATGATCTGTACAAGTTATTTAATGGCAATTGTCCTGTATTGTGAATTATGTCTCCCCCCGACAGGGTCGGGAGACATATTGTTTTTCCCGGTGCGTCTGTCCGTCTGTCTGTCTGTCTGTCTGTCTGTCCGTCACAAATCGTGTCCGCTCTATAACTTGAAAACCGTTAGAGATTTTTCAATGAAACTTGGTACACTTGTAAACCACGAAGAGACGATGTGTCATGCACAAGAACCATAACTCTAGCTTGAGTATTTTTGGAGTTATTTCCCTTTGATTATTTTCGATACAATTTCGTGTCCGCTGTATAACTTGAAAACTGTTAAAGATTTTTCAATGAAACTTGGTACACTAGTAGACCTTGACGAGACGATGTGTCATGCACAAGAATCATAACTCTAGCTTGAGTATTTTTGGAGTTATTTCCCTTTAATTATTTTCAATACAATTTCGTGTCCGCTGTATAACTTGAAAACCGTTTAAGATTTTTCAATGAAACTAGGTACACTTATTGAGCATGATCAGATGATGTGTCATGCACAAGAACCATAACTCTGGCTTGAGTATTTTATGAGTTATTTCCCTTTGATTATTTTCCATACAATTTCGTGTCCGCTTTATAACTCGAAAATCGTAAGAGTTATTTCAATGAAACTTGATACACTTATAAAGCACGATGAGTTTACGTGTCATGCTAAAGAACCATAACTCTTGCTAGCATATCTTTGGAGTAATTTCCCTTTGATTATTTTCCATACAACTATAACTTGAAAACAGTAAGAGAAATTTCAGTGAAACTTGGTACACTTATAAAGCATGATGAGACATTGTGTCATGCACAAGAATTATAACTCTTGCTTTCATATCTTTGGAGTTATTTCCCTTTGATTATTTTTCCATACAATTTACACTCTATAACTTGAATACCATAAGTAATATTTCAATGAATCTTGGTACACTTATAAAGCACGATGAGATGATGTGTCATGCTAAAGAAGCATAACTCTTGCTTGCATATCTTTGGAATTATTTCCCTTTGATTATTTTTCATTCAATTTTGTGTCTGCTCTATAACTCAAAAACCATTAGAGATTTTTCAATGAAACATGGTACACTTATAAAGCATGATGCACAAGAATCATTACTCTTGCTTTCATATCTTTGGAGTTATTTCCCTTTGATTATTTTCCAAACACTTTTGTGTCCCCTCTATAACTTGAAAACCGTAAGAGATATTTCAATGAAACTTGGTACACTTATATAACAGAATGACAGGATATGTGATGCACAAGAACTATAACTCTTGCTTGCATATTTTGGACATGCACTTAGAAAGGGGGGAGACATCAGTTTTCACATAGAAAACAAATTCTAGTTTTGATTTGATTTCAATAATTGGAATGAAAGTTTTATAATTTTCTAGTCTTCTCAAGAATAATCATTTATAGCAAATGCATTCTCAAGAACTGATAGGTTTGCCAAAATTGTTAAATAAACAATTTATAACTAAAGTTACTCTTTCTTCATATGAGCCGCCCCATGGGAAAACCAACAATCTGCATATGCGAAAACAAAGACGAAGATCAGCTTCGCGGTAACTGCGAAGCTGATCAGCGCCTTTGTTTTCGCTACACAGATAGTACAATTCCTCTACTTTCTAAATCCAAAATTTCCAGACCCTAGCCATCTTCTGTGCTTGTACAGCCCGCTTTGTGTCAGGTCTGTTCGGAAACCACATTGTTGGTTTTCCCATGAGGCGGCTCATATTGTTAAATATGTTTATTATTTCAGAGGACTTGGTTTGGAAAGGATTGTGGTAAATTTCCTCAAGGTGTACTGTGATCCCGGCAACCTAGTCCTAGTTCTCAACACCAACGCTATTGACGAGGTCAGTGTAAAGGAAAACATGTCTGTGAAATGAGCCACCTCGTGGGAAAACCAACGTGATTTCCCACCAGGTCCGACACAAACCGGACTGCACAGTAACAGAAAAGAGCTAGAATCTTGAAATTTTGGATTTAGGTACAAGAGGAACTGTACTATCCGAGTAGCGAAAACAAAGGAGCTGATCTGCGCCTTAGTTTTCGTCTAGGCAGATTGTTGTTTTCCCATGTGGCGGCTCAAATGTATACCCCAAAAGTGACAGACTTTAGAAATGCAATGTTTTACACTGGTTATCATTTGTTTCAAACAGTCAAGCTGGTGTATAAAATAAAATAATATTGTGTATCTTTACACTATATGCAATATTTATCCATAACAGCATCTGGAAAACATGTCCCTGAAATGTATACCCCCTTAAACCCCACTTTTATATAGAAAAACTGGGGTTTGCAGGGGTATACTTTTTTCCTATTTCTGATCCAAAACATAGATTGTGGGTACTTGTTAGAATCGCCTCGGCAAGGCGGTTCTAACGTGTACCCACAATCAATGTTTTGAGCAAAATTATTATAAAAATCAAAACTTTTTCAATGAAAATTTTGTTTTTTTGCTTTTGAAAAAAATCTCTATGTATTGCATGGGCAAGTTTTTGTAATGAGTTTGTCACTGTTTTGTTTGCTAAAGCTGTTTTCTCAGATACTATCAACATTCAAGACATTTTTTTCTGAAGAAAATCTTACAGTGGCTACAAAAAATGAATCTGTGAAAACAAATCTGGTCTTCAAGTTCTTACCGTAATAATGTTCCTGAACTTTTCTTAAAAATCATTCTTCTTAAATGTTGTAATGGTCATTTAAGCATGTGATCTGTAGCATGAAGTAAAAATAATCATCAAAGTGACTTTTGCAAATAACAAAGTAGTAATTTTACACCCTATTCAATTTTAGGAGTATTTCCGAGAGCAGCTGGAGAAAGATGGTGTCAGCCCCCTGCCAGAAGTTGTCACCAATGAGTTTAATGCTTCACAGAGGTATGTGAGCCTCTGCATGAGAAAACCAACAATTTGAGGTTCCGACCAGGTCTGACACAAACCAGGATGTTGTCACAGAAGCACGCCAGAAGCTTGAAAGTTCAGATTGAAGAAGAAGAGGGGTTGTACATGTACCACTGTGTAGCAAAATCAAAGATGCTGATCAGCTGTGCAGTTACTGCGCCTTTGTTTTTGCATATATACCCTTACGGAATTGCAGCGTATGCTGGAATGCAGCGTATGCTGATATCATACTGCATCCATACTGTTTTCATGCTTCTTAATTGCCCTATATCTGCAGCGCAGTTGCAGTATATATATGGAAGTATGCTGGTATTTATGCTTCTTATATGCTGTTGTCATACTTCTTTGCAGCATATGCTGGAATCATACTGCTTGATGTACGATTCATTCATACTGCACTGTCTTAGAATTTTTTACTTGGCTAGATCCATGCTGCTTTCATGCTGCTATAACTTAGCATACTATTATTGATTTAGGTTTATGCTGCATATACGCTGATTTCATACTGCACAGAAGCGTACGTTGCACAGAAGAGTATACTGCACAGAAGTGTACGCTGCAATCATGCTGCTAACTTAGTAGTTTACAGATATTGATTTATTGATGATGTCATAGTTTCAATTGCATTATGGGTAAAAATGGCTGCTAGAAGTGGACTGCTTTACAAATGCAAATTTAAAGAAAAATGGGCTGGAAAGAATCAAAGAAAGACAGCAGAACTTGTGAGCGCATTTAGAAAAACATTTTCATAGCTTTTAGGGTAAGCCTCTGTTTGACTTGCACTTCAATAAAGCAAAAATGTAGCTGTGACATATATTTGCAGACGACAACCAATCTGATGAGTTTTTTTTTTTTAATTTAAAGTATGCATCTGCATGCTGGAAGGCCCTGTTATTTACATACATGATTTTTATATCAAACTTGAATGCATGTAAGATTTCTGCATGTTTTTCCTCTAGCTTTTCATGTTTACAACTTCTTAGTGTATCAACTGAAATGGGTGGGGTAACATGACAGGCATGTAGAAAAAAGTGGTATGATTTCCAGCATGAAAGCAGTATGATTCCAGTATGAATTCAGTATACGCTGCATTACAGCATGAATGCAGCATGAAACCAGCATATATGCTGCATTGCAGCATGAATGCAGCATGGAAGTAGCGTACAAGGCTAAGAGGTTTGTAATTATTTTAGTCATGCTGCAATGCAGCATGGTTCCAGCATGATATCAGTATGATTGCAGCATGAAAGCAGCTTAATTTGCATAATTGATGCAGTATGTTTCCAGTTTGATTGCAGTATGATTGCAGTATGGTGACCATACTGTAATGCAGCATGATTGCAGCATGATTGCAGTATGAAGCCAGCGTAATTTGCATAATTAAAACACGCTGCTGTGCAGTATGATCCCAGCATGATTGCAGTATATGGCTATACTATATACGACCACGCTGCAATGCAGTATGATTGCAGCATGAAACAGCTTAATTAGCATAATTGAAACACGCTGCAATCATACTTCTTCCATTTAAATCACCATAGTACTTTTTTGCAGTATGATTGCAGCGTATGCTGCTATCATGCTGGGATCATGCTGCAAAACTATCGACTTCTAAAGCAAGTACACTGTTATTTTTTGTTGAAATAAAGTGAGAATCCTTTGCAATGCAAAGGATTCTCACATTCAACAAAAAATAACAGTGTATTTGTAATATGGCCATTTTAGATTGTAACGAATCTTAACTAACGACATCGTTAGTTTGGAACAACTGGCCCCTGGTGTCTTTCCAGACAGAGCCTGTACCTGAAGGGTGGTGTGCTGTTTATTACCTCTCGTATCTTGGTTGTCGACCTCCTCACAGACAGGGTACCAGTAGAACATGTGTCGGGGATACTGGTCTGTAGAGCCCACAAGTAAGTCCATGTGATCACCATTTAGTCAGCCCGTATGATTACCTAATCGGTGCTTTGTTCCAGACAGATTGTGTAGATCCTGATTAGACCCTGATTTGTTCCAGACAGAGTGTAGACCCTGATTAGACCCAGATTTGTTCCAGACAGAGTGTAGACCCTGATTAGACCCTGATTTGTTCCAGACAGAGTGTAGACCCTGATTAGACCCTGATTTGTTCCAGACAGATTGTGTAGACCCTGATTAGACCCTGATTTGTTCCAGACAGATTGTGTAGACCCTGATTAGACTGCTCATAGAATTTATTATGGACAGTGTCCCAGTAGAACATGTGTCAGGAATCCTGGCCCTGAGGTTCTAAAAATTGAGCCGCGACGCGAGAAAACCGGTCTTCGGGGTTTCCGACCAGGTCTGACACAAACCGACATGTACAGTCCCAGAAGCAGCTTAGAAGCTTGAAATTTCGGATTTAATAAGAAGAGAAAGTGTACTATCCGTGTAGCAAAAACAAAGGCGCTGATCAGCTTCGCAGTTACTGCGAAGCTGATCTGCGCCTTTGTTTTCGCATAGGCAAAAATCCGGTTTTCTTGTGACATGGCTCAATTTTTCAAGATCAGCTAAGCTGAGCATGAAATTTCAACTGCTCATCAATGCTGAAATAGTCAAAATTAGTGGAAAATTCAAGTTCAAACCTCAAAAACTGGTAATTTATCCTGCTGATAAATGTTAAAACAATTGTTGGCATTTTAACATTTATCAGCAGGATAAATTTCCAGCTCAGCTGAGTTGAGCATGAAAAAAGTTTTATAACCATGGGACCTGCTCTGCCGCGCCCACAAGTAAGTCAATATGATCACCATTACGAAAACATGCCTGTGTGATAAACAGAGATTTTATAGCTGCAAAATTGAAGATTTTCATTAGAAAAAATTTTGATATTTTTCTGATTTTTGCTCAAAACAGAGATTGTGGGTACTTGTTCGAACCGCCTCGACTCATCTGATCTGAGACTGAAATTTATCCTGCTCACAAATGTTAAAATGCTAACAATTGTTGCCAATTTTAACATTTAATGCACAGGATTATCAGCTCTGGAGATCTTTACTTGAATTTTCAATTAATTTGGGCTATTTCAGTATTTATTAAAGTAGTTTGAATTTCAGTCCCTGCCGAGTTATACCTTAAAAAGTTTTATAACCTTTGGGCCTAGGTTACTACTAAAATAAAAAGTGAGGTTAGGAAAAGTGACAATCTTAAGTTAGCAAGTAATCCAAGAAACATTCAACACATACAATAACATAGGTCTTAACAAAATTTTAATTTAAATCATGGTCTATATATCTGTACTTACTCATCTACAGTCCCAAACCACTCCTTCCAGGTCCCGAGGTTATAAAGATATTTTCATGCTCAAGTCAGCTGAGCATGAAATTTAAATTGCACTTAAATACTGAAAAAGCCCAGATGAATTGAAACTGTGGATTAATACCTCCAAAGCCAGTAATTTATCCTGCTCATAAATGTTAAAATGCCAACAATTGTTGGCATTTTAACATTTATGAGCAGGATAAATTTCAGTCTCAGCTGTGCATGAAAAAAGTTTTGTAACCTTGGGGCGAGATTTCAACTTTTCAAGAAATGTTATTCTTTAATATGTTTCATGAAGGATTGAATTTTAATTTGAAGGATTGCAATATGTTTCATGAAGGATTGAATTTTAATTTGAAGGATTGCAATATGTTTCATGAAGGATTGAATTTTAATTTGAAGGATTGCAATATGTTTCATGAAGGATTGAATATTAATTTGAAGGATTGCAATATGTTTCATGAAGGATTAAATTTTAATTTGAAGGCTTGTAATATGTTTCATGCAGGATTAAATTTTAATTTGAAGGATTGAAATATGTTTCATGAAGGATTAAATTTTAATTTTAAGAATTGTTGAGTCCTGTCAGGAGGCATTTATTCTACGATTATACAGGCAGAAAAACAAGGTAATCTTTTTTACCTATTCATTTAAAATGTTCATTCTCATTTCTCATTACGAAAACTTGCCCATGCAGTATACAGAGAAATTTTTTAGAAGAAAAAATTGAAAATTTCATTGGAATTTTTTTTTGATTTTTGTTTAAATTTTCACTCAAAACATACATTGTGGGTACACGTTAGAACCGCCTCAGCGAGAACCCACAATGTATGTTTTGGATCAAAAGTTAAGAAAATTAGATATACCCCTGTATACCCCAGTTTTGCTATATAAAAGTGGGGTATAAGGGGATGTATATATTACACGGACATGTTATCATGATGTCATGAGTTTTATGAGAGGGGAAAATCTAGCAAGCATGATAACAGTCTTGCTGACTAATATGAGTAGTATTGAAATTCAGAAAAGCATTAGTCGTTCTCCGACAGATATTAAAACAGCCTAATGTTTTTCATCATCCAGTGAAGGCTAAAAATCTGAATTTCAGTCCTTAAAGAAGCATTATTTATTTGTGATATAAATGTGTTATTCGTTTTGTGAAACTTCTGAATTTTTTTGAATACTCAATAAACAATCACCACAATGTTATTTGAGCCGCCGCAACAATCAGCATATGGGAAAACAAAGACGCAGATCAGCTTCGCAGTAACTGCAAAGCTGATCAGTGCCTTTGTTTTCGCTACACGGATAGTACAATTCCCCTTCTTCTTAAATCCGAAATTTCACGCTTCTAACCTTCCTCTGTGATTGTACAGGTCAGTTTGTTTCTGACCTGTTCGGAACCCAAATTGTTGGTTTTCTCATGCACAGACAGGCTCATTTACTTTCTACAGACAGGATTCATCAAGGCATTTTCCCACTCAGCCACAGCATTTACTGGAGGTTTCTGCCAGGTAGAGAAAGTCATGAAAAATTTGTTCGTCAGGAAACTGTTTCTCTGGCCGAGATTTCATGCCAGTGTCAACTCTTGCTTAGAGAAACATAAGGTACTGTGCTGTTTCTTCATATGAGCCACCTTGTGGGAAAACCAACAATGTTTCCGAACAGGTCCGACACAAACTGGCCTGTACAGCTACAGAAGCAGGCTAGAAGCTTGAAATTTTGGAGTTTTAAAAAGTAGAGGAGGAATTGTACTATCCGAGTGGTGAAAACAAAGGCGCTGATCAGCTTCGCGGTTACCGCGAAGCTGATCTGTGCCTTTGTTTTCGCACATGCAGATTGTTGGTTTTCCCATGAGGCGGTTCATATGTTACATACATAATATAGAGCTGTTACTTCTTTTAAATTTTAAATTACTTCTTTTAAATTTTATCCAAGACATTTTTTCCTAGGGCCACTGAGATGAAACAGAGCAGAGCCAGACTGAATGCGATTCTTTTTATCTGGAGAAAATATTAGTTTTGATAAATCCTTTTTATGCTAATTCTGTAAATTTGAATGACCAATGAAAAAAGACTTTTTATAAAAAAAATAACCGCATTGAACAAAATCATGCCTTTAAGGTTTCAATCCATTAGTAAATAAAAGGGGAAGCATATGCTGCAAAAGATGGTTTGTGGCCTGAAATTTAGGCTTCGGGAAGTAGGGATGTACCGTTCATGTTGTGAAAATTAATGTGCTGTCAAGCCTCATCGAACATGAATATAATCTTAAGTCCAGCTCACAAACAAATGGAAGCATAGAAGCTTGATTCTGCACAGCTGGCAATTGGCAAGCCTGTGTAACCTTGCTTTCATATCGAAAACGTGCCCATGCATATACAGATTTTCCTTAGTTGTAAAAATTGTAAATTTTCAGTAGAAAATTTTTGATATTTTTGCTCAAAAAATAGATTTTGGATATAGGTTAGAACTGCCTCACCAAGGCGGTTAACGAGTACCCGCAATCTATGTTTTGGAGCAAAAATAAGAAGAATAGGTATACCCCTGCATACCCCAGTTTTGCTATATAAAAATGGGGTATAAGGGGGTATACATTACATGGACATGTTATCCTGATGAATTTGCTAGGTCTCATTAACAAAGGAGCAGCTCTCTATGAAAAAAAAAGAATCTGTGAAGCTGAAAGAAAACACAGAGAACGCAAAGCCAATACCAATGGGCCACCAGCTGAGTCCATGACATTGACTTGCTCTACTTGCAACAGACAGTTTAGAGCTAGAATTGGCCTAGTCAGCCATCAAAGAACTCACCAACACACACAAACCTGTTCAAGGAATAATGATGGCCTTTTTCTTTAGTGAGAGATAAACGACCATCCTGATGAAATATTGTTTCTGTAGGTAGATGTAGTGGAAGTGCACACACAGCTCACACCAGCCATGACGGCCTGCCAGGCAGCACTGCTAGATCTCATCAACTCCTGTCTCAAAGAACTCAAGAGATGTACCACTGCTGTAAGTGTACACAAGTCATTATGAAAACATGCCCATGCAGTACACAGTAATTTTTTCATCTGTAAAATATGAAAATCATCATCATCATCATCATCATCATAATCCGTTTTATAGTCCATTGTCCTCTACTGGACTTGTTTGACTAGTCTCCTTCTTAGACAACCACTCCACTCTGAGTGATTCTGAGGATCAGCATTATCCATTCCAAGCTTTTTTCTGTCTAACAACACTTCATCCCATGATTTCCTTGGATTGCCAGATCTTTTCTGAGCAAGTATGTTTAGCTTGCGTACTTGAGAGATCCAGCCTTTGCTGCTCTCTACGTGTCCATACCATCTCATCCTGCTGGAGCGGATCACCACATCTATATCCTTGAGTCCAAGCTTTGAGAGAAGGGAGTCTGAGCTTCATCATTCGCCTTGACTTTACAAATCCAGCGGGTCATTGCATGGTCATTGGGCCGTAGGCGGTTAAGTGTAGCCCATGTTTCTGCCCCATGCAGCATTACACTTCTCACACAAGTTGAATACACTCGACCTCTGGTCAAAAGTGGCAGGTTGCGGGTGGTGAGGTGGGGAAGTAGCTGTTGGAACTTGCCCCAAGCTGATTTGCAACGTGTGACTGCAGCCAGTTCACAACCACCACCAGCAGAAATAATGTCTCCTAGATAACAGAACTCTGGAACAGCCTCAACTTTTTCGTCATCAACCTGAACCTCCTTCACTAGTCTTCCATCTATTGGATGTGCCTTTCCCAGGCAGCAAGCACATCTGAAGTCAGGATCAGGGCGTAAAGGGCCTTTGATTCCACTGCATTTTTTGTGGTTCCAGGACAAGCAGCCACCACAGCATTTCTTCCAACACCTGTCTGACAGATGCCGCAGAGATCCTTTCCAGATTGTTTCAGAAGGTCCAGATTGGGGCCAGAGACCATGATCTTTGTCTTTACCAAGTTCACCTGAAGGCCTTTCCTCTCCATCTCAGCTTTCCATGTCTTCAACTTTACCAGTAGTTCCTCCATGGACTCGGCACTGATCATCAATTTATCTGCATACAACAGCGCCCAAGGGCAGCCTGTTCGGAACTCCCTGGATAAAGCCTCTAGCACAATGATGAAGAGTAGTGGGCTTAGGACAGAGCCCTGATGAACACCTACTTTGACACAAAACTCCTCTCTGTATCCACTGCCAACTCTTACCCTACTTCTCACGTCTTTATACATGGAGTGGACAAGGCGAACTAGCCATTCGTCGATTCCAAGCTTTCGCATTGCCCACCAGATGACATCCCGTGGAACCCAATTGAATGCTTTCTCCAGATCAACGAAGGCCATGTAGAGCAGTTTGTTAGCAGCTAAGTGCTTCTCTTGTAGTTGACGGACAATGAAAATTGCATCTGTAATGCCACGACCTGACATAAAGCCACACTGCATCTCATCAATCTCAACTCTTTGCCGGATGAGTCCTTCTACTACACGCTCCAATACTTTCATCGTCTGTTCAATCAGCTTCAAGCCCCTGTTTAGTTGCCCCTGTTCAGAGATCCCTTTGCGAAATATGAAAATGTCATTGGAAAAAAAATGATATTTTTAATATTTTTGATCAAAACGTTGATTGTGGCTACGCGTTAGAACCGCCTTGGTGAGGCGGTTCTAACAAGTACCAACAATCTATGTTTTGGATCAAAAATAAGAAAAATTGTGTGCCCTTCACACCCCAGTTTAACTGTATAAAATTTGGGTTTGAGGGGTTATACTTTTCATAGGCATGCTTTCCTGATGGCGTGGGGGTATAATTTTCATGGGCATGCTTGCCTGATGATGTACCTTAGTCTGTGTACAAAGAAAGCTTGTATATGATGGATTTTATGTTGATGTGTGGGCAGAAAGCTTTGATATGAGCCTCTTTGCAAGTGAATGCTTAATCACATTTTCCATAGAAGCCTCTGTGGCGCTGTGTTAAAACTACATTTAAACCTCATTATAACACACCTCACTGCAATGTTCATTATAACAGGGTCACATTATGGCTCCCAAAATGATTGCATGTATTTTCCTATATGTCTTATGTAAATAACCTCATTATAACATGGTTTCGCCAATAACACGGCCTTTTGCCATGGACCAAAAAGACAGCGCTATAAAGAGGTTCACCTGTACTCATCTTGTGAACCAGGGGTCGTAGGTTTGATCGGGAATTTCTCCAGTCTCTCAGATCAGACTTAAGTTCAAGGGTGTACTACAGATAATATAAGACCATTATAGCTTTTGGTGGAATTTAACTCATTTAAGTCTGGCGTCCTTTCTATGGGACATAGGCAAACAGTATAGCCCCAGATGTGACGCCACAGAATGCAGCGTCCCATCTGGGGCTATTCTGTTTGCTAACAGAAAATTCTTCGAAAATTAAGATAAAAATTCAAAATCACTTCTGATGTCCCTGAAAATGAAAGTGGACTTATCCAAATGATAGTGATGGGTGATCCCATTCGTCATTAATAGGTGAAACTGGAATGCAACAACAACATTTGTTCTTTTATCAGGTTTTCCAATTCCAACAAAATATAAAATCTGTCATTTCATAAAATCACCCGATAAATAGAGGATATTCAAGTTTTTGGAGTGAATATGACTTTTATTTCATTGAGTGAAGTGAAAAATTTTAATATTTCATGAGTGCCGAAGGCACGAATGAAATATATAATTTTTCACTTCACGAGATGAAATAAAAGTCATATTCACGACAAAAACTTGAATTTTCTTTTTATTATATTGCATGTAGTCATTGTAACGTAGCGCGCTAAAGCATATGACGTCAAAATCTTAAATGACGTCATTACGTCACGTCATTACGTCGCTATTGTGTGTGAACGTTCGTTGCGTCAACAATAGCATAGATTATTAAATTTAGTTATGTATAAATTAGAAATGAAACGGTGGAATCGTAATTTGCGTATTCCCAAATCTTATATTTTCACATGTGAAAATATAACTTTTTTATATTTTCACATGTGAAAATATAACTTTTTCAAATATTGGTTATATTTAATACATATTTCTCTATATTTCATCACTTGCAATATAATAAACTGTGTTTTCTGTTTCAATTTGACAGATAGATTCAGAGGAAGTAACAGTGGAGAATGCTATAGCCAAGTCCTTTGACATGAACATCCGCTTACAGCTGGACCCTATATGGCACCAACTGGGACCTAAGACAAAACAGCTGGTATCAGATCTCAAAACACTCAGGCTTATACTCAGGTACATGCACTACCTCACCCTGCATACCATGAATCAATATTTGATCTGCGTCATGAAAAAAACGGATTTTTGCCTATGCGAAAACAAAGGTGCAGATCAGCTGTGCAGTAACTGCACAGCTGATCAGCGCCTTAGTTTTCGCTACTCGGATAGTACAATTCCTCTTCTACTTATAGCCAAAATTTCAAGCCTCTAGCCTGCTTCTGTGACTGTACAGGCCGATTTGTGTCGCACCTGTTAAGATACCCCGAAGACCGGTTTTCTCGCGTTTCGGCTCATTTAATCGACAGCTACCCCGTATGGCATAATGTTGAACAGGGTTGCCTGGGATGCCAAACATGAAGTGTTTTTTTTTAAGGTCAGGGAAAGGTCAGGGAATTTTGCAAATTGTCAGGGAAATTCAAAATTACTTATGAATGTAAGGGAATTGTCAGGGAATTTTGAAAAGACAAGATTCATGTTGACTTACTGAGTGAATTCAGCGTCATCCATCAATGTTTTCAGAGCTGTATTAACTCAATCAGAATCTTTTAGTGTTTTTTATGTACACAAACCTTAATTTTAAACATTATGCAACTTACTGGGAACTTCAGTTTTGCCTGTCGCAGTAATACATGTACGAATATATGACTTAGAAATATCTCATTGACAACGAGACCAAGTGCCACAATGCCACATTTCTGGGAATTTGAAATTCTGTCTGGGAATTTGGACCTGCTCAAGTGTGGCAACCCTGTTGAAAATCTTATAGCCAATGGCATTAACATTCAACTACAGATAGATCCTATATAGCATATATATACATGTTTAGATTAGAAAATTCTTAAATTCATTTAGGGAGATTTTCTTGAAAAATATGGAGATCCTTGTTAAATTGGGAGTTATCACATGCATGAGAATGCCTTCATGCACGACATAAAGCATAAAATAATATATATTTCTTGGGAGTTTTCAATTACATTTGAGCCGCCGCATGGGAAAACCAACAATTTGCATAGGCGAAAACAAAGGCGCAGATCAGCTTCCCGGTAACCGCGAAGCTGATCAGCGTCTTTGTTTTCGCTACATGGATAGTACAATTCCTCTTCTTTCTAAATCCAAAATTTGCAGCCTCTAGCCATTTTCTGTGGCTTCACAGGCTGATCTGTGTCGGACCTGGTCAGAAACCCAAATCGTTGGTTTTCTCATGCATAGGCTCATTTGTTATTGCACACTTGTAATTGCTTGACTAATACATTCTATTTTGATTGCAGGCACTTGACTCAGTATGATTGTGTGACTTTCTACAACATGGTCAATTCTGTAAGGTAAAATATTCAGGTCTTCTCATTCTGAAATAATATTTAAATGAACATCCCGATTTTACATTTAGCTTAGTAAAGGTAGACCGAAGCATTTGATTCTACTTTCTAAATTCTCTGGATGCAAGTAAGGTTTTGTTAGGATGTATATGCGATTATCATAAGGTTAACATGTACATGCAATGTATACCCCCATATACCCCTCATTTATATAGTAAAATTGGGGTTTACAGAGGTATGCCTATTTTTCTTATATTTGATTAAAAAAATAGATTGTGGGTACTTGTTAGAACCAGCTCGCTTAGGTGGTTCTAACATGTACCCACAATCACTGTTTGGAGCAAAAGTATTTAAATTAAATTATCAAAAATGTTCCAGTGAAATTTTCATCATTTCTGAAGGTGCAAAATCGCTGTATATTGCATGGGCGAGTTTTTATAATGTTTTTCAGCTCATAAGAGTGACATAATTTTGATGGAACAATTGAACAGAAAATAATCCTGAAACTTTTGGATTAAATTTAGCCCCTATCGAAATCCATCTATATTAGATCTTTGATACACCTGTGATTTGTATATGAGCTGTGTAATAAGAAAACTGGCATTCTGCCTATGCGAAAACAAAGACAGGGATCAGCTGTGCAATAACTGCACAGCTGATCAGTGCCTTTGTTTTCGCTTTGCAGATAGTTTACTCTCTACACGTTAAATTCCAAATTTCAAGCTTTTAGCCTTCTTTTGTGACTGTAAATACCTGCTTGTGATAGGCCTGGTACCGAGGTTATAAAACTTTTTTCATGCTCAGCTCATCTGAGACTAAAATTTATCCTGCTCATAAATGTTAAAATGCCAACAATTGTTGGCATTTTAACATTTATTAGCAGAATAAATTACAGGCCTTGAGATTTCTAAATCTTCAATTTCAATATAATTGAGCTATTTCAGTATTTATGAGGATTTGGAATTTCCAGCTCAGCTGAGTTGAGCATGAAAAAAGTTTTATAACCTCGGGGCCTGGTTAGAAGCCCTTAAGACCAGTTGTCCCACATTGCACTCATATAAGTGTTATTTCTTATTTCTAGAACTAGTGAGCGTGAGTTTGGTAAGAACACAGGTTGGCTGTTCCAGGACTCGGCAGACTCCCTCTTCATGGTTAGTTCTGTTAACCAACTTTAGCCTTCCCATGGGAAAACCAAGGATCTGGGTTTCAGACTAGATCTGACACAAACCAGGCTGTACACTCACAGAAGCAGGCTAGAGGCTTGTAATTTCAGATTTAGGAACAATAGACGTTGTTCTATATATGGGGTGAAAACAAAGGCGCTGATCAGCTGTGCAGTTACTGAACAGTGGCACTGTGCTATTATTTTCACCTATTATGTTGTTGGTTTTCTTATATGTCGGCTCATTTATTTTCGTGATTTTTTCCAAAAAAAAAAAAAAAGAATTCACAAAAATAAATCACTGCTGCCAAAAAATACACATGGAGACAAAATCACAAAATTTGAGCTGCCTCGTGGGAAAACCAACAATGTGGTTTCCGACCAGGTCCGACACAAACCGACCTGTACAGTCACAGAAAAGAGCTAGAAGCTTGAAATTTCGGATTTAAGTAGAAGAGGAACTGTACTATCCGAGTAGCGAAAACAAAGGCGCTGATCAGCTTCGCAGTTACTGCGAAGCTGATCTGCGCCTTTGTTTTCGCCTAGGCAGATTGTTGGTTTTCCCATGTGGCGGCTCATTTTATATTGATAGAAATAAGTATGGTTACAGTTATAGCAGCTACACTGTCTCTATAACAACAACACATCATCAACTTTGTTTTAACTACAAAAAAATACATTTCTTGCATTTCTCAAAACAGTCTTCTTCTGTGATTTATCAGACTGATTAGTGTCTGACCTGGTTAGGAACCTAGAAAGGCCAGAGGTTATAAAACTTTCTTTCATGCTCAACTCAGCTGAGACTAAAATTTATCAGTCTCATTAATGTTAAAATGCCAACAATTGTTGGCATTTTAACATTTATTAGCTCCTGCTCATTAATGTTAAAATGCCAACAATTGTTGGCATTTTAACATTTATTAGCAGGATAAATTACAGGCTTTGGTGATCTAAACCTGAAATTTTAATATATTTTGGCTGTTTCAGTATTTATGAGCAGTTTTAATTTTATGCTCAGTTGAGCTGAGCATGAAAAAAGTTTTATAACCTTGGTACCAGCTCTAGCTGTGAACTTTTGAGTAATAATTCACTGTTTGGATGTCAGTTGCCAAGAAGATCAAATGAAGATCACTTGACACGAGTGATTTATATTCTTATAACTTACTGACAAACAGTGAATTATTACTCAACAATTCACACACTTGAGCTGATCTATTTCGATGCTAACCCACCAATAAAAAGATCAATAAAGTCAATGAAAGTATCAATATCGTTCAGCTTCCCACTATTGCATTGTAGATATCCCGCCAAATGTTTGACTTTTATGTGGATATTTACACATTTATTACGTTTGGTATGTGCTTAGATGATGTTATGCTGTCTGTCATCAAGATTACACAGATTGATGGGATAGTTGAAGTCATAAATGACATCAATAGGGAGTGAAGTAACATCAGGCTAATTCGCCCAGTGAATTGTTGCACAGTATAACACGTTTTCTAACCATTAGCTATATAGGCAAGGTGTGTTGGAATTATGAATAAAGAACAGAAAGTTCAGAAAATTTCACTTGACTTTTATTACGCTCTTTGTTTGCAAGAAATTTAAATTTGTGATACAACAAATTTGCAAATATAATTTAGCTAAAAATTCAAGTTCTTTCAAACATATCAGAATTTACACTTTCGAATTATAGCAAGGCTAATGTCTGTATGCATGTGACATTGAGTTATAGGAATTTTCTAATATTGTTTTTAGCTTGAACGCTCAAAGTGCAAAGATCTATTGTAGTCACCTCGGTTGTCCACATTTCTGTGCATGTTCCCTTTTAGAAGTCCATAACTTGACAGCCATTGAGCAGATAGCATTCATACTGGGACCATAGGTACCCTGTAGTTTGGCTTTCTTTCCATGGCATTGAGACCACTGGGTCCCAGCCAGGGGTGGGGATAGAGGTCAAAGTCTAGAACACCCTAAAATATTGTTTTTCTTTTTATTTGTAAATTATATATAGAAACAACCTAGGAAGATGGTTGGTCATTCATCTTTTAACTTTGTGACACTGACTTGTGTGACATGAAGTTAAGGCTGGGTTGACCTAATTTCCATGGTCCAGTGATTTTGCCTTATATCTTGACACTCAGTTGGAATATTTTCATACTTTTAGTTTATGAGCGAGTATGACCAGACCTTTGACCCTAAAGTACTTATAGGTCACTGTGACCTAATTTCTCAGTTCAGTGATTTTGCCTAATATCTCGGCAGTCATTTGGAACACACTTCTTTTACAATGTGTTTGCATTTATCCCTCCTTGGTAGCCTCTGCGGCATAGTAAAACCACTAGATTGGTAAGCTAGGGGTAGTGGGTTGGATCCTTCATAAAAGACATTAAATAGAGGCCCAATCTCCATAAGAGGTGACCTCTTTTAATGTGTTGGTGAATTAAATAAGAATGTAGGCAAATGCTGATTGAATAATTCCCTTATGTCCTAGCAAACAATTTTTAGTCATGTTCGAATAGAGCCAATACTTTGTGTGTAGAACCATGATAATGGGAAGTAAATGTGCCTTGCTCAAGGGCACAATCCAGATGAGGTGGGTTTCGAACCCAGTCTCTTGATTTAGAGTTCTACTGCCTACTACTACGTCACTGAGCTCTTCTTAGGTGAAAAACTAGAAACATTGGAAAAGGTGAAACAGGAGTATATTATATGAGCCGCGTCATGAGAAAACCAGGTTTTGGCCTATGTAAAAACAAAGATGCAGATAGCTGTGCAGAGACTGCACAGCTAATCAGTACCTTCTTTCGCTACTTGGATAGTACAGTTCCTCTTCTTCCTAAATCTGATCAAGCTTATAGCCATCTTCTGAGACTGTACGAGGGTGGGTCAGAAAGTTCTGTCATATGTATTATAACTTTGTTAATAAACATGATAGATTGCTGTATTATACCTTGATTGAAAGGGCTACATTTCTTCTTTATAATGATGTCAAAATAATGCCCGAAAGACATAAATACCTAGAAATAGACGCCTTGAAAGACACCTTGGGTAAAACCAATGGCACGTTTTCTAGAATTTGTGAATATTATTGTGTGCGTTTCATGCTTCATATCTTCATAAATACCGATCAGACTTTCTCCAACTTTACAGTGATAAATAATTGTATACTTAGAAAAGCAATGTGATAAAAATTACCGTTATCGATGCTATGCCGACTTTATAGTAAAGCGATATATATGACGTCTTTAAAATACGTACCCCTATAGCATTTCTGGCACCGCTGAACCATTATATTAACTTGCTTTTTTACGAGTTTACGACAGGACACACTAGGATGAAACAATAAAATGGTTAAATGCATTTAAGGTCCCTGATCTACGTGTAGATGTCAATAAATGCCCTTTGAATTTAAACTGTAATTTTAATGTATGTACAACAAGCAAATTTCAATATTTCATTTTGCAATAACTCAATTAAATTCAATTGGATTATTTTGATTTTTGCAGGATATATTCTTGATTGAAAAATATATTGCAGGTATTATATTTTTTCGAAGTCGTTTTCTTTAAAGATATTCACAAATTCAAGAAAAAGTGTTATTGGTTTTACCCCAGGTGTCTTTCAAGGCGTCTAGTTCGAAGTATTTATTTCTTTCATGCATTTCTTTGGCATCATTATAAAGTAGAAATGTAGCCCTTTCAATCAAGGTATGATACAGCAACCTATCATGTCTATTAACAAAGTTATAACACCTATGACAGAACTTTCTGACCCACCCTCGTACAGGCTAGATCGTGTCAGACCTTGTCAGAAACCCATAAGATTGGTTTTCTCATGTTGCGTCTCATGCAAGCAGGTGAAACGTGAATCACCATGATTCTTTCTGTTTACAAAATGAGATAGAATGAAATGACATGATTAAGCACTGTTTAATCATAACAATATTTATATTTATACTTTCACATGCACATAAATTTCTACATTTCCATAGAGCGGTTTATTTTTACCATTTGAGCCGCGTCATGAGAAAACCAGATTTTAGCCTATGTGAAAACAAATGGGCTGATCAGCTGTGCAGTTACTGCACAGCTGATCTGTGCCTTTGTTTCCGCTACACAGTTTCTGGCCTTGTACAGGCCGGTTTACGTTGGACCTGGTCGGAAACCCCGAAGACTTGTTTTCTTGTGTCGCGGCTCATTTATCATTTGTACTGAGTGTTTGTTTGGTATACAAATTTTTTTTTTTTTTCTGACAATCACTATAGGTTCAATGTAAAAAAGATTTTTTTTTCTGGCTGTTTCCAGATCTTTTGTGACTGAATTTTATCTCTTCTTTTCGGTTTTATTCGATGATTTACTTATAATTCATGACATCATTTAAGAAATTCTTATCTGAAAAGGTAATGATTGATTGATTACCCTTTTAAAAGCACTCACTCACCTACTTAAAAGACTCATTAAGGCACTTACATTGTTGGTTAATAATTGGTATGGGTAACATGATATTACATAATATTATGTTTGTCAAATGGCATGAATTAAAAAAAAAAATCCTAATTTTAAATATCATACAGCCCCTTTCACTCGTGTTTGCCGTTTGAGCAATTGCATTACACAAGAAAACCATGTGTTCTGAAGATCTGAGTTTCTTTTCATGTTGCCCCCAAAGACATCTGGATTGATTGATCTGCTGATTTGATTGACAGCTTCAAACTAAATGACCTTTAAAACTCAAGTGAAATTTTTATTTTACTATGTGGAATTATGGCCATGTAGATACTGATAGGTAAGTGCTAAACTTGATAAAATTCTGCTTTTATCCCTATCCTATTTCAAATGTGTGTTCTTACTATGCATTGTATATGTTGTGCGAAAAAAAATGAAATAATAGTGTGCTTTAACCAAACAATTGCAATGTTTTTATCAGATTACCTAAAGATAAATACTGAATAGAATCGCCTGGGTAATTGTTTCAGTTCTAAAATAGAAAAAAAAGTTACCTCATTTACACGCAAACTTGATTGACCTAAATGCTCATACGGCAAACTCAAGTGAAAGGGGCTGCAATATCTTAGCTGTCATTATTTAAAGAACTTCCAACTTCTCATTCTTTTGTTTGAGTAAGCTTGTTGTTCTGTGGGAATTGATGACATGGTTTTATCATATGGTTGTATGACAGCGCTGGTCATATCATCTTGTAGACTGGCGACCCTGGTGGTATCATATGGTTGTATGACTGTGCTAGTCATACCATCTTGTATACTGGTGACATTTGTTGTTTGATATGGTTGTATGACAGTGCCGGTCATATCATTTTGTAGACTGGTGACTCTTGTTGTTTCATATGGTTGTATGACAGTGCTGGTCATATCATCTTGTATACTGGTGACCCTGGTTGTATCATATAGTTGTATGACAGTGCTGGTCATATCATCTTGTAGACTGGTGACCCTGGTTGTATCACATGGTTGTATGACTGTGCTAGTCATATCGTCTTGTAGACTGGTGACCCTGGTTGTATCATATGGTTGTATGACAGTGCTGGTCATATCATCTTGTAGACTGGTGACCCTGGTTGTATCATATGGTTGTATGACAGTGCTGGTCATATCATCTTGTAGACTGGTGACCCTGGTTGTATCATATGGTTGTATGACAGTGCTGGTCATATCATCTTGTAGACTGGTTATCCTGGTTGTATCTTATGGTTGAATGACAGCGCCGGTTGTATCATCTTGTAGACTGGCGACCCTGGTTGTATCATATGGTTGTATGACATTACTGGTCATATCATCTTGTAGACTGGTTACCCTGGTTGTATCATATGGTTGAATGACAGCGCCGGTTGTATCATCTTGTAGACTGGTGACTCTGGTTGTATCATATGGTTGTATGACAGTGCTGGTCATATCATCTTGTAGACTGGTTACCCTAGTTGTATCATATGGTTGAATGACATCGCCGGTTGTATCATCTTGTAGACTGGCGAACCTGGTTGTATCATATGGTTGTATGACAGGGCTGGTCATATCATCTTGTAGACTGGTGACCCTGGTTGTATCATATGGTTGTATGACAGTGCTGGTCATATCATCTTGTAGACTGGCGACCCTGGTTGTATCATATGGTTGTATGACAGTGCTGGTCATATCATCTTGTAGACTGGGGACCCTGGTTGTATCATATGGTTGTATGACAGTGCTGGTCATATCAGCTTGTAGACTGGTGACCCTGGTTGTATCATATGGTTGTATGACAGTGCTGGTTGTATCATCTTGTAGACTGGTGACCCTGGTTGTATCATATGGTTGTATGACAGTGCTGGTCATATCATCTTGTAGACTGGTGACCCTGGTTGTATTGGTCATATCATCTTGTATACTGATGACTTTCTTTGTATTACCTGGGCTACCTGTAACAAATTGACGTTTTCTTGCTGCCATGTTTGGTGATTTTCTGCTTTGAGATGATTTCTTCTGGTGCCCAGTTGTGACTTGAGCAGGTGTTCTTCTCTGGTTGCACATGATTGCAGATATAAACAGTTCTCGAAATCGGCGGCCACTGAGAATGTAGAGGTAAAAGTTTGTTGCAAAATTTAGGTTGTATAGAGTAAGGGCAACGCTGAAGACAGCTTGGCGCTGCATGTCGTTTGTGTCATCAAATGAGCTCAGTGATAATGCTACAAAAATTGGTAGTGTGCATATGACAAAGGCAGAGCTTATCAATAGTGTGATGACCATTAGGTGACGATTGGTGTTGTTGCTGGATGTCGTTGGGGCGATCCTTCTTCTGGAGCTTCTCACTTTGATAACAATGGCTGTATTTCCCATAGTTATGATGATTAAAGGGAGAATATTTGCTGTGAAAACATATATCGCAATCATTGTGAGATTCTGGTAACCTATTTCACAGACAGGATCCTGGTCGATATAAGAATAGTCCATTCTATTCAAAATATCAGCACAAAGAAGCAACATAAGGACGGTGAGTGTCCCTACAACCTTAGCGCCAAACTTGGTAGTGTAGATTGCTTTGAAACGATGTGGATATGTTGTTGCTAAAACTCTCTCAATTGTTATAGCAATTATGATCCAGGCAGAGATTAGTCGAAATACGTATTGAAAATATCGAATACATTTGCATATTGCTGTGCCATGCCCTCCCAAATCCACATTGTATACTCCAATAAGCAATGTATCCAAAACATGAATGATAAGCAAACAGGAGTCAACTACTGCTAAAGCTCCAATGTACACGGTAAAAGATGATTTCTTGCACCGTTTGCTGGTCACCGTGATGAGGCTGAAGGTGTTACCAACTAGTCCCAATATAGTTACAACCAGAATAGAGCTCTTCAGAAAGTCGGCAACCGGACCGTCAAACGAGTAAAGAAGTTTTGGTGAATTCATTTTTCATACAAGATAAACACATTTATCACAGTGTGATAGTATGTTACAGACACAGCAATAGTTTTGATTCACAGTAATACATCTGACATATATGATGCCCTTCACTCATCAGTTTACTCCATTAGTAAAACATATATTGTTCTGACTCCAACTCCTTGCTATGAACAACACTCTGTACAATGGCTATCCCTGTGCCGTCAAGTCTGAAATCATAAAATTTCAAGGTATTTCAAGACATGTTTGTTCTGGTTTAGAGTGGTTACTGGTAATTTAAGGTCCAACTATAACGAAAGCCGGGAAAATAAATTTTTAGATTCTCATCCCTACCGGCCCATGTTCAAAACCCTCCAAAATCTTTTTTTAAATTTTGATCGGAGAAGAGTAAAATATATTTTTCAATGAAAAGTCAATTTATAGAGGATTTTCAAATGTTTCTGTTGAATATGGCTTTTATTTCACAAGTGAAGTAAAAAATATTTATATTTCATGAGTGGCGAAGCCACGGATGAAATATACATATTTTCACTTCACGAGTGAAATTAAAGCCATATTCAACAGTAACATTTGAATTTTCTTTTTATTATATACAATGTTTAGTACAATCATTTCAGCAAAGGAAAGCATTATTACATGTATGTTATTATTTACGATCTTGCTTTTATCTAAAGCTTGTAGCATGACCTGGCATTTGAAATGAGAATGCAAACATGTCAAATGATTGTAAATTTAGTTAAAATACTGGTGACAACTTGATATGACAAGTGACATCTGCTAAAAGTTTGATGAAGTCACATAACATAAGCTTCTTACTGAAAAGAACACACTGAGTGGGGAGGTGCAAAATATGAAAAACAAAAATTTTAACAAACCTTATTAATTTTGGTACCAAAATGTTCCTAACGTTCTTACTAAGAAAATGAATACCCACACTTTATGTTTTTGTTCACAAATAAGAAAGTTATAGGCATTTGAATTTCTGAAGTAGTGTGCAGTATGTAAATGGAAAAGGCAGAGGCAATCCAAAAATGTTATATTTTCACACGTGAAAATATAAACTATAACCTTTTTTCACATGTGAAAATACAACATTTCAAATACATGTTATATAACTATCCAGAAATTAGGCCTAGAAGACAGTCAAACTGGTTGCCCTACAATAAAATAAAAATCCACCCACCCCCAGAGTTTCACTAGGATAACATGCCCATGAAATGTTTACCCCATTAAACTCCACTTTTATATAGAAAAACTGGGGCTTGCAGGGGTATACCTAATTTTCTTCTTTTTGATCCAAAACTTACATTGTAGGTACTCGTTAGAACCACCTCAACCCCAAGGTGGTTCTAACATGAACTCACAATGTATGTTTTGAGCAAAAATATTAAAAATATCAAAAATTTTCCAATTAAATTTTCAATTTTTACTGCTGAAAAAAATCTCTGTATATTGCATGGTCAAGTTTTTGTAATGTCTAGAATTTGGATGAGAATCTAATACTTAATTTTCGCTGGCCTGATGGTGAACTTACTTGAAGCCGCTTTTCAGGTTGAAAAACTTTTAAAAACCTGGGCCCAGTTGTTCTAACTTAATGACATTGTTAGTTAACGATTCGTTAAAATTTAAAATATGAATATCACAAATACACTGTTAAAATTACTTTTTGTTGATAAAATGTGAGAATCCTTTGTAATGCAAAGGATTCTCACATTTTATCAACAAAAAGTATCAGTGTATTTGCTTATGTACGGTTTGAGGTCTTAACAATGACATTAAGCCAACAAAGTTTAAACAACTTTTTAAGACCTGATTTGATAAATGTATACTTTTTAAAATAATAATAAGAAGAATTTCTTTATTTGAGGAGAGTAACATATTTAGCATGTGTCCCAGATGTTTTTATTCATACTTTTTTTTTCATTTTTTTTTTCTCTAGTCTTTCGATGTAAGTTATGCAATAATTTTTGGAGAAGAGAAGCCTGCAAACTTAACAAAATACCCTCCCCCCTCCCCCCCCCCCCACACACAAATCAGCATTTATAGATTAGCATGATCAAACAAAGGCAAACATGAGAAACCTGATATTTTGCCTATGTGAAAACAAAGCTGCAGATCACCCGAAAATATGCGCAGTAACTGCGAAGCTGTCAGATCACATCTTTATTGTCACTAAACAGAAAGTACAATCCCTCTTCTTGGTAAATCTGAAATTTGAAGCTTCTAGACTTTTTCTGTGACTGTACAGACCGGTTTGTGTTGGACCAGGTCAGAAACCCAAAAGACTGGTTTTCTAACATCATTACGAAAACATGCCCCATGCAATATATAGAAAAAAATTTCAGTACCAAAAATTGAAAATTTCATCAGAAAATTTTTGATATTTTCTTATTTTTGCTCAAAACATAGATTGTGGGTACACGTTAGAACCGCCTCGCCGAGGCGGTTCTAATGAGTACCCACAATCTATGTTTTGGAGCAAAAATAAGAAAAATAGGTATACCACTGCATACCCCAGTTTTGCTATATAAAAGTGTACATTACACAGACATGTTTTCGTGATGTTGTGGCTCATATTATCTAACCTACCAATAGGAGAATAGCAACAGTTTACCACAAGAAGCACATAGATGCTTTGAATTTAAGTTTCACAAAATTCTTATACATTTTAACGAATATCATTCAGCACATCTCCAATGAAAAGAAACAACTGAATGAATACATGCACACCAGAGCTTTAACCTCAAATGATTGAAAAGCCACTCCTGTCTTGATGCCTACAAATGAGCCGCTTCATGGGAAAACCAACAATCTGCATATGCGAAAACAAAGACGCAGATCAGCTTCGCGGTAACCGCGAAGCTGATCAGCGCCTTTGTTTTCGCTACATGGATAGTACATTTTCTTTTCTTCCTAAATCTGAAATTTCAAGCCTCTAGCCTGCTTTTGTGACTGTACAGCCTGATTTGTGTTGGACCTGTTCGGAAACCACATTGTTGGTTTTCTCACAAGACGGCTCAATGAATAAATAAGATTTGCCAGTTGACCATATTCATATGTGGCTTGGAAATAACTTTTGACGTACATGTGTATTATCCCATTGTTCTTTTCATCCAGAAATAATGTGTATTGCTTTGAATAGATTCTTAGGGAGAAGAAAATACTTTGTACAAGCTAATGTGATGGAAACGGCAATCTTTTTATCCTTAAGATGGCATTGTTCTGTCCTTTGCAATACATCAAAGGATAGTATTACAAATCATTGTTATGTACCTAATGTATCTCTACAATAGAAACTTGCTTTGTTGTAACGGACAACACTTTCTGCTGTTTAAGCGTCGTAGGGCATTAATACCATTAATGCCCTGAGATGACGTCATAGCAGGGCAATTATGGTGTTAATGTACTAGGGCAATAGTGGTGTTATTGCCCAGAGACTATGACAAATACCTGTTTACATGTTATAGGCACTGGCATGTGCACTTGACAGGTGAATGTACATTTCAGATGTTTATTTCATCTAAATTTAACGTGTCACTTCATTGTGGCTTATCACTGTCAATCAATGGCTGTGGGATTGTCATTATGTGCGATTTCAAGACATTGTCTGCATGTCAAAATTGCTTTGATATAAAATTCTGATCAATTCAAAATCATTCTTGCTCTACTGTATCAGCATACGGAAAAGAATGAACAAAAAGTCAATAAATTGCAAAAAAGAAAGGTTGTTTTTTACCTCTTGATGTCGCCAGAGGAGCATTTTGATGCTATCACCACTTCAGTTTTATGGAAGATTCATGGCTCGTTATACAGAGAAATACGCTTACATGTATTTGTTCTATTGGTGATTTTGATCTTCAACCATGATTTCGTTTAAATTTTGTTTTTAGCATGCGCAATAAATAAATAAATAAACCGCCTTGCTCTGTGTTTTAGAGCAAAAATAAGAAAAATAGGTATACCCCTGTAAATCCCTGGGTTATACTATATAAAATCTGGGTGTGACGGGATAGCCTCCCTTGGTAAAATACGTTGGTGCACAGTAAACCCCCCTTGGTGGAAGAGCATGCTTTTCCACCGACGGGGTTTGCTGTGGCTAGGCTCGGCTATTCGTTACCTTTGGTGGCAGCGGTGGGATAATGACAACTGCCAGACCAGAGTTGCCTTACCCATGTAGTCCCCAGGCCAAGACTCGGGACGAGTCTTCTCGGAGGGGGAAGTAATGTGACGGGATAGCCTCCCTTGGGAAAATACGTTGGTGCAACATATTTGCGGCATATTGAGTGCTTGTAATATGCAATTTCAAACTCGAAACTTTGTGAATCAAGTAAGTGTTGTGTATATAGCGCAGTAAACCACCCTTGGTGGATGAGCATGCTTTTCGACTGATGGGGTTTGCTGTGGCTTGTCTCGGCTGTTCGTAACATTTGTGGCAGCTGTGGGATAATGACAACTGCCAGACCGGAGTTGCCTTACCCATGTTGTTCCCAGGCCAAGACTTGGGACGAGTCTTCTCGGAGGGGGAAGTAATGTGATGGGATAGCCTCCCTTGGTAAAATACGTTGGTGCGCAGTAAACCACCCTTGGTGGATGAGCATGCTTTTCCACCGACGGGATTTGCTGTGGCTTGGCTCGGCTGTACGTTACATGGGTATGAGGGGGTATACATTTCACAGACATGTTATCCTGATGTGCGTCTAATACAAGCGAATATCACTAGGAGCCTGTAATTACTGCAGGGTAATTGGGTAATTGGCAAGTCTCAGCATGCCACCAAGTAAAAAAAGAAAACAAAACACAATGACAAATTTACTTTAGTCATTATTTTTTAGCTTGTATAGAGTATACCTAAGGCTTCTTAGCATTAATACTTTTTTTTTTGTCGTTGTTGTTGTTGAAGCTAGTTTAACATTTGAAGCCTGGGATTCAATGCGACATTAGGAAAGAAAATAATATTATTAGATGAACTGTGTACCAGTGACCATAAACCATATCAGCCTAGGGTGCAAAATCAAGAAAATGCACCATTTTTGTCTGGAAATTCTAAGTTTCAAAGCTTGAATAATTAAGTTTGTGCTGTACAATCTTTGTGCAGTGTAATATTTTGAACTTAACTTTGAGTGTTTTGCTTATGAACTTTGTCATTTTGAGCTTCAGGAGAAAAACTTCTGGATTTCTGAAAAGGTCCGACTCAACCAGCACATACAGTCACAAAAAAAAATAGAAGCTTGAAATTTCTATAAAAAGTATATTGTACTACCCTAGAAGCAAGAACAAAGGAAAGCGCCTTTGTTTTTGCATAGGCAAAAATACCGTTTTCTCATGACCAGCTCATTTATGTCTGTCCTCCACTGTCTGCAGAGCAATGCCCTTCGACAAAGCTCTGAACAGTTTTTTTCCTGTAAACAAAAACATCTAAATGTGACCAAGCTTAGAAAAAATAAGCTCATTGTTTGCTCTTTCTAACTAAATGTAGTCATTATTTATGGAAATGGAAGTTTCATTGTTTACGACAAAACAAGAACCATTAAAATGATTTCCATTTTGTGATTATCTTAATATCCTTCAATTGATTAATAACCAAGACAATCATGCAGGCAGAAACGACCATATTTCCTTGAAGCCCAAGAATACATGAAGTCATCAGGATAATATGTGCAACAAATGTATACCCCTCATATCCTACTTTTATATAGCGAAAATGGGGTTTTCAAAGGTATTATTATTTTCTTATTTTTGCTCCAAAACAAAAATTGTGGGTACTTGTTTCTAACATGTACCCACAATGGATGTTTAGAGCAAACATATTTGAAATATCAAAATTTTTCCAATGAATTTTTCAATTTTTACAGCTAAAAAAATCTTTTCATATCGCATGGGCAAGTTTTTGTGATGGGGAGGCATTATGAAAACATATCCATGCAATATTCAGATTTTTCTTATGACCGTAAATTTTTCAGTTGATTTTTAGCTGGACTGCACTAACTGCAAAGAGCTATTGTAGTCTTCCGGGTCATCTCTTTTTCGGTGCATTTCCGTTCCCGTGTGCAGCATTCTTGGGTTAAAGTGTTTTAGAAGTCCATAACTTGACAGCCTCTGACCAGAAAGCATTCATACTTGGACCATCGGTACCCTGAAGGTTGGCTTTCATTCCATGGCATCGATCCCCAGGGTCCATGCCCCGAGGTGTAGGCTAGCGGTTAAAATCTAGAACACCTTCAAAAATTGCTTTTGACAAAGCCAGAAGCAGTTGAGCAAGCTGTCATGTGACAGTTAATATTAGTTATGTTATTTCTTCAGCACGCAAAGGAGAGAGTGTATCAAGATAGCACAAAGAAAAAGAAACAAAAGAAAGAAAATGGTGCAGAAAAAGATGGTAAAGTTGAGCTTAAATTAACTGTTTCATGAGAAATATTCTTCCGAGCTTCAAAGACAGAAATAGATGATTATACTCTTACTTTCTAGGAACTACTGCCTGCTTTAGGAAAGCATCTTCTTTCCATAGGTGCCTGACTAATACAGGTTGGATTTTATGTTAAGCTTGGAAGTTTTTGTTGTTGTTGTTGTTTTCAGCAGCAGGGTTTCAGAACATTGATGGCTTCAGTGATGATTTCACTACTTGCCAGGAACATTTATCTCAGTTTGCATTTTGTAAGAAAAAATATGAGAATTGTTTGCAATAAAATGGTGCATTATTGCTAATATTTATGTTAAACCATTCACCAACAATGGAGTTTGAACGACTGACCCCATGGTTTTATTGTTCTGTAGAAACACCAGTACTGGAAGAGTGCCCTAAATGGAAAGCTTTAGGAGAGATTATAGCAGAAATACGGGAACATAACGACACTTCCCCCGACCCAGGCAGGGTTCTTATAGCAGCTGAAGATGACAGGACTTGCAGTCAAATCAGGGAGGTAACACCTAATTATACATGATATAGTGAAAAGGTTGTAACAAATATATTATATGAGCTGCGCCATGAGAAAACCTGATTTTTGCCTATGCGAAAACAAGGGCGCAGATCAGCTGTGCAGTCACTGTGGTTTCGCTACTCGGATAGTACAGTTTATCTTCTTCCTAGATCCGAAATTTCAAGCGCCTAGCCACATTCTGTATCTGCATAGGCCGGTTTGTGTCAGACGTGGTCGGAATTCCCAAAGCCTGGTTTTCTTGTGTCCCGGCTCATATATTGTGAGTTTATGGCCAAAGTCAGATCAGGAATATGCCATATGCAGATTTTTCTTACCGCTGTAAAAAATTGAAACATTTCAGTTGATTTTTTTCTTAATATGGCTCAAAACAGAGATTGTTGGAACATGTTAGAACCACCTTGCCAAGGCAGTTCTTATATGAACCTACAATCTCTGTTTTGAAGCTAAAATAATGTATACACTGAAATTATAGTTTGGTTCCAAAAAGTATTCACGAAGAGCTCTTAAATTTTTCTCAGTAGATTAAGATTGAGGAATTTGAGTAACAATAATTGAGCCGTCTCGTGGGAAAACCAACAATGTGGTTTCCGAACAGGTCCGACACAAACCGGCCTGTACAAGCACAGAAAAGAGCTAGAAGCTTGAAATTTCGGATTTAAGTAGAAGAGGAATTGTACTATCCGAGTAGCGAAAACAAAGGCGCTGATCAGCTTCGCGGTCATTCGCGGTCACCGCGAAGCTGATCTGCGTCTTTGTTTTCGTCTATGCAGATTGTTGGTTTTCCCACGAGGTAACAATAATTCTATGTGTGTTTCAGTATTTGTGTGATGGTGGGCAGAGCCTGCTGGTCAGGTTGTACAATAAATCTCTAGCAACTAAAGGGGAATATCTGCAGGAGGTGAAGGTTTGTAACCCTTTACATCATTTCACATTCCTCCGCAATTGTTGACAACTTTTAAAAGGGACAGAACATATACATATTTGTCTGTTTCACAGTTGTTTGTCAACAAACAATATATTTATAGCCCCACTTTGGAAAAGTGGGGCTATACTGGATTCACCCTGTCCTTCCGTCATTCTGTGATTCCATCTTTCCATCATACTCATTCCGTCTTTCTGTGAACATTTGGTTTCTGCTCAATATCTTGAGAATGAATTGACAGAATCTGACCAAATTTTGCATGCTCATCAACATTGAAAAAATCTAGCTTGGGATTGTTACCCATTATTTTTTGCAAAATTTTGACAGAGTTATGGCCCTTGATTTGTCAGAATTTGGTTTCCTCTCAATAACTTGAGAATGAATTGACATAATCTAACCAAATTTTGTATGCACATCAACATTGACAAGATCTAGCTTTGGATTGTTATCCGCCATTTTTCATAACTTTTTGACGGAATTACGGCCCATGATTGACGTCAGAATTTTGTTTCCGCTTAATATCTTGAGCATGAGATAACAGAATCTGACCAAATTTTGTATGCACATCAACAGTGACAAGATCTAGCTTGGGATTGTAACCCATCATTTTTTGCAAAATTTTGGAGGGAGTTATGGCCCTTGATTGATGTCAGAATTTTGTTTCTGATCAATATTTTGAGAACGAATTGACGGAATCTGATCAAATTTTGTATGCACATCAACATTGACATGATCTGGCTTAGAATTGTTACCTGCCATTTTTCAAAAAAAAATGATGGAGTTACGGCCCTTGAACTATATCAGAATTTTTTTTTCCGCTCAGTATCTTGAGAATGAATTGACAGAATCTGATCAAATTTTATATTCACATCAACATTGACAAGATCTAGCTTGGGATTGTTGTCTGCCATTTTTTGCAACATTTTGACTGAGTTATGGCCCTTGATTGACATCACAATTTCCTTTCCGCTCAATATCTTGAGAAGGAATTGACAGAATCTGAACAAATTTTGTATGCATATCATTATTGACAAGATCTAGCTTAGGATTGTAAGCCAGAGTTACAGCCCTTGATTGACGTCAGAGTTTCATTTCGGCTCAATATCTGACCAAATTTTATATGTGAATCAACATTAATATGATCTGGCTTGGGATTGTTACCCATCATTTTATGCAAAATTTTGATGGAGTTACAGCCCTTGATTGACTTCAGAATTTTCATTTCTGCTCAATATCTTGAAAACAAATTGACATGATCTGACCAAATTTTGTATGCACATCAACATTAACAAGCTTGGGATTGTTACCCATCATTGTTTTTCTCGTCCTGGAACAAAGCCCAGAAGTGGGGCTATGACAATTCTAGTTTGTCCAATATTTTGCCTGATTTCTCCTTTCCAGTACCAGATTGAAGCTCATGTACAGGCTGAAAATTGTAACCCACGATAAGGTTTAAAAATGTCAGAACTCTTCAGTGAGAGAAAATTTATTTTAAGGCAGTGGCTATTTCGCCGGACCCGGCAAAATAGCCCCTAGGAGCTATTTTGCCGGACCCGGCAAAATAGTCCCTAGGAGCTATTTTGCCGGACCCGGTAAAATAGCTATATTGGACTTATAGGCTATTTTGCCAGACCAAATACTTATTAAAAAATTTATTTCATATTTCGTAGGGTATTCTAATCTACATTTTTGTTTTATTTACCTATTTATTTATTTGAGATATTTCTCAATCAATATGTTGCTTTTTGTGCCTTTTTTATGACCCAACTTTGGTCAAGTTGGAAGGGCATGTTGCCTTTGGCTTGACTCTGTCTGTGCGTGTGTGTTGGGGTGGGTGTGCTGGTTGGGGTGTGCTGGTTGGGGTGTATGTAATAATAATGCCAGTGAGGTTGTGTGCAGAGATGTGGCTGGCTGGCTGGGTCTGTTGGTCACTTTTTTGAAACTCTGGTGAATGCTAGAGTTTTGAAATTTTGAATAGACTTATAGCTGATCATGGCTAGTTTCAAGAAACTTAAGCACCAACCCCGCTACCCTGGATTACCAGATGTTCTAGTTTTTGACCTCTAGCCACACCCCCACACATGGACCCAAGAGTCTGACACTTACAGGGTACCTACTGTCTAAGTATGAATGCTTTCGGACAAGACTATATAGACTAACAGAACATTTATCATGGTGTCTATCATATTCTAAAGGTGTCCTAGATTTTGACCTCTAGCTGCAGCACCTTTGGGGACGGCACCCAGGATTTGGTGCCATGGATTAAAAGCAAAACACTACAGAGTATATATATGATCTAAACAGGAATACATTCCTATGACCGTTTAAGATATGAACTTAGAGAAAAAAGCTGATATTTTCTATCAAATCTAATAAATTTGGCAAATTAGCATAACTGAGATTATATAAATTGCAGTCATATAAAATCATTATCATTCTTTATATTATTTTCCATATATCAAGCTTTTAGCAATAATTAGTCAAAAACCTGGCTCGGCAGAGACTTTCTTACAGCTCGGCTCGGCAGGGGCTTTCATATCCCACCCTGAAAATTACCATATCTGCAATGCCAATGAGTGTTGATTTCTACAAAGCATATATTCTTGGGGATCATCTGTGTGTATTCTGATTTTAATCTTCAGACCTTTTCATTACAATTTTCCTCCTTTTCTTAAGCGATTCATTTTTAAAGTGTCCCAGAATGCCAGCCATACTCCCATTTGTATCTGAATAAAGTCTTTTATCAACATTTTCAGTATGTGTATTCTTATTTTAAAAACATAATTATCTTAAATAAATAGGTGAATAAAATAAATAAAAATGTAGATAAAAAAAAAGATAATAAAAATATAAAATAAAAAAATAAAAATTTTACTAAGATTTTGGTCCGGCAAAATAGCCTATATGTATATAATAGCTATTTTGCCGGGTCCGGCAAAATAGCCTATAGACTATTTTGCCTTATTTTGCAGGGTCCGGCAAAATAGCCCCTAGGAGCTATTTTGCCGGGTCCGGCAAAATAGCCACTGCCTTATTTTAATCAAATACATTCATGCTGGTAACTACCGGTATAAATTTGTCATTAATGTTAAACCTAGTCTTCAAATTAAGCATATCACTTGGTATATCTCAAGTATACAACATTTCAGAGTAAGCCAAAGTTTTCTTCAAAAGGGACATCAAAAGGAAAGGCTAAAAATAGCAAGGACACTGACCCGACCTTGACCTTAACACAGATGGTGAAGAAAGCTTTTGATGATGAGGGAGGTGGAGATAAGGTAATTGAGCCTGTGCGTGAGAAAACCAACAATTTGGGTTCCGACCAGGTCTGACACAAACCGGTCTGTGCTGTCACAGAAGCAGACTAGATACTTCAAATTCGGATTTAAGAAGTAGAGGATTTTTTTCTATCCCTGCAGCGAAAACGAAGGCACTGATCAGCTGTGCAGTTACTGCACAGCTGATCTGTGCCTTTGTTTTTGCATATGCAAATTGTCGTTTTCTTATGCGGTGGCTCGATTAACAAACAAAGATTGAAAGGGGATGATACAGTGTACACTTAACTGATGAAAGAATGTTTGCTTATTTTCATTTACCAAAGTAATCATTCTTTGATATACATTATTTTCCTTTATTTTGCACAGAAAATGTTCACCTTATTCTATTAGTAGAATATTCATATTCTATTAAGCATATATTTTGTTCGCTGTGGAAAAATGTCATATTTACAGCTTTACATGTATTAAAATTGCAGAATATTGCCCCAAACTCTTACTTTTTTTATACATGTATTATAAAAACATTGAAATACAACTTCAGGGTGAGAAAAGCACTGATTTCCCATGTTCCTCTGAGGATGCCTACTACGGTGTGTTACCAGACCCTATCACCGTCATACATCCCCTACACGGCTGTAGTGACCCCTACAGTCTAGTCAGGACCCTGGAGGAGGTGGAGCCTAGATATGTCATCTTATATGACCCCGACCTGGAGTTTGTCCGACAATTAGAGGTAAATTTCTTAAATACCATATTCTTTCTATTTATTTTTCATGCCCAAGTAAGCATTACAAAGGTTTAAGCAAGCCAAAACACACATTAATTGACCTTACAATTTATATGATACCTCTGTTTAAATTTGATATGAGCCTCAGCACCAGAAAACCAACAATCTGCATGTGCGAAAACAAAGACGCAGATCAGCTCCTTTGTTTTCGCCATACAGATACTACAATCCCATTGCTACTTAAATCCGTAATTTCAAGCCCTTAGCCGGCTTCTGTGATTGTACAGCCCAGTTTTTGTCAGACCTGGTCGGAACCCAAATTATTGGTTTTCTCATGCACAGGCTCATGTACATAGGGTAATTGGCATGAAATTTTCCATTTAAAAAGTTGATCAGATGTTTGTGTAGAAGTCAAAGGCACTAATCAGCTGTAGATAATGACATAGTTCAGCTACCCCATTTACATATATGCAAAAAAGGTTATTAGATTAAGCAACTCATATTTGAGCCACCGCATCAGCAAAAATAAATCTGCATATGCAAAACCAAAGGCATAGATCAGCTGTGCAGTAACTGCAAAGCTGATCAGCACCTTTGTTTTCCCTTCACAAATAGTACAATCCCTGTTCTTTTTAAATCCAAAATTTTAAGTTTCTAGCCTTCTTCTTTGACTGCTCAATCTCATTTGTGTCGGACCTTGTGGGTAACCCCAAAGATTGGTTTTCTTGCATCATGGATCATATGTCTTCATTTTCAGATATATCGTGCATGTAACCCCAGTTCCTCCCTCCGTGTGTATTTTCTGATGTACACTGGGTCAGTGGAAGAGCAGAAATACCTCACTACAATAAGGAAAGAAAAAGAAGCATTTGAATTTCTCATCAGAGAAAAAGCTGTAAGTAAATTGGAACTCTACCTTTCATTTTGTTTTTGACATACAGGTGCAAGCATACAAACAAAATCTGATCACCGTAAGAAGATTAAGGGCTAGCTTGATTGTGTTCAGTAACTGTGATTGCTTGATATTTTCTTGGTAGTCTATGTGAGAGCCACATTAATGTGAGAGCTCCATTAATCTAAATTTTCTAATGTCTCATTGTAGACCTTTTAGCACTTTAAATCTTGCCAATAGAAAATGGTTCTTCAGAGTTTTTCACACAGACCAGACATGGTGGGTAAATCGTCATGTACTGCGACACAAACTAGCCAGATATAGGAAATTCTGGATTGTAAACAAGATACATGTTTCTATCTAGATAACATACAATGCATAAACAGCTAGCCATAACATAAAACAGACATGTGTAGCGCTAACATGTAGATAGCCTTATAATGAGCAGAGGCATTTCCCATCAGTTTGTTTGGGTGAATACCTTTGTCAAAAACATATTCCTTTGTGTTTGCGGCCAATGGACAGGTGCCTTTTATCATCAGGATAACATGTCCATTAAATGTACCCTTTACATCCTACTTTAATACCATCCAGGTGGTTCTAACATGTAACCACGATCTATTTTGAACAAAAAAAATAAGAAAAGTATAAAATGTTTTCTTATAAAAAAATTCAGTTTCTACAACCAAACAAAATACTGTGTATTGCATGGGTATGTTTTCGTAATGTTCTAGACCATGGTGATTCCTGAGGAGAGAGAAGGCAAGCTGGCGGACGATCCAAACTTATCAAGGGACACGACTCCTGCTGGGACTGCTGCTAACACTCGTAAAGGTGGCCAGAATGAAACTACAGGACAGAGTAAGGTACTGTAAATGATCGAAAATGTCTATTTTGGTATTTTAAGAACATTGAAGATATAACAGGACAATGATAACCCATGCTTTACAATGACACTACATGTATAACATAACATAACATAACAAACTACAAGTATTGTGATTCAGAGTTAAACTATGCTGTTTATCAAAATGACGTCTGATGAATTAGTAAAAAGATGTGTGGAATAGATTCAAAACCAGTAGTTTCTTGATTTTCAAGGATATTATACTCCTCCTTAGCTTATACATGTACTTAAAAGTGACTTTTTAGCTCACCAGAGCCGAAGGCTCACAGGTGAGCTTATAGTATACCCATGCTCCGTCGTCCGTCTGTCGTCCATCCGTCATCCGTCCGTTGTCCGTCCGTCGTTCACAATTTCAAAGATCTTCTCCTCTGAAACCGCTTGGCCAATCAAAGCCAAACTTCATGTGGAGCATCCTTAGGAAGGGGGAACGAAAGTATATATAAATGATCCAGGTCACATGACCAAGATGGCCACCATGTCTATAAATACCAAAAACTTTTAAAAATCTTCTTCTCCTGAACCAAGGGGTCGATTTCCACGAAACTTGGTATGTAGCATCAGGGATGCGGGCCCATCATAGTTTATATAAATCATCACCCTAGGATGACCTTGACCTATTTTACGGCAAGGTCAACTTAGGTCGCCAATGCATTTGAATGAGAAAAAATGGTAAAATGCTATTTAATGGGTAAAACTTACTGGGAATAGGCAAATAGACAGAAGATTAATGTTAATGGAAAATTTTAGCCCCTGGGGGTTTGTCTGCCCCTGCCCCGGGGCTATATACATGTATATTTCCATAATAATGAAACATCTTCTCCCCTGAAACCGCTTGGCCAATCAAAGCCAAACTTCATATGGAGCATCCTTGGGAAGGGGGAAAGAAAGTTTATATAAATGCCTTTAAATGGTCAAGGTCACATGACCAAGATGGCCGCCATGGCTATAAATAGAAAAAACCTTTAAAAATCTTCTTCTCCAGAACCAGAAGGCTCATGATTTTGAAACTTGGTGTGAAGCATCAGTGACTGGAGCTCTACAAAGTTTATATGAATCATGACCCTGGGATGACCTTGACCTATTTTATGGCAAGGTCAACATAGGTCGCTCGTGGCAAGGTCAACATAGGTCGCTCGACCCCAGGGGTCTGTCTGCTCCCACCCCGGGACAATATACATGTATATTACAGTGATATTCAAAGATCTTCTTCTCTGAAACTGCTTGGCCAATCAAAGCCAAACTTTATGTAAAGGATCGTTAAGAAGGGGCAATGAAAATTAATATAAATGGTTGTGGTCACATGACCAAGATGGCTGCCATGGCTATAAATAGCAAAAACCTTTAAAAATCTTTTTCTCCAGAACAGAAGGCCCATGATTTTGAAACTTGGCATGAAGCATCAGGCAATGGAGCTCTACAAAGTTTATGTAAATGGTGACCCTTGGATGACCTTGACCTATTTTACGGCAAGGTCAGCTTAGGTCGCCCATGCATTTGAATGGGGAAAATTGTTAGAATGTCATTTGAAGGGCAAAACTTGCAGTAAATTTGCAAATGGACTAAAGTTTTATGATTTGAATAAGAAATTGACTCCAGGGTTTGCTCGCACCCGGCTCTGGGGGTAATATACATGTATATTACTATTCTAGTCAAACAGGTTTATTGGTATATATCTCAGGTTTCAGGTGAGCGTTTACAGGACCATTGGTCCTCTGGTTTTTCTATTGCAACTGTTGAAATTCAGGTCTCTACTATGGGAACTCAAACCTCCAACTGACATTGTCTTTCACTACAGGTGATAGTTGATATGAGAGAGTTCCGGAGTGAACTGCCATCACTGATTCACAGAAGAGGCATGGACATTGAACCTGTTACACTGGAGGTACTGCCACAATATGAGCCTTGACGTGAGAGAACCGGTCTTTAGGGTTTCTGACCAGGTCTGACATAAACTGGCATGTGCAACCACTGAAGATAGCTAAATGCCTGAAAATTTGGATTTAAGAAGAAGAGGATTTTACTATCAGTGTAGGGGAAACAAAGATGCTGATCAGCTGTGCAGTTACTGCAAAGCTGATCTGTTTATTTGTTTTCGCATAGGCAAAAAGCCAGTTTTCTCATGACTCGGCTCATATCAAAACTGAACTTTATCATGCTTTTGTGCATTCCAAATAATTTTGTTGTCCTGATTTCAAGTAAGGTTTTATCTGTGCTAAAATGATAAAAGGCATTGAAAAATTAAGAAGAAACTTAAAATCTGTCCTAGGTAATGATTTTCCTTGTACTTTTGTAAGGGTGTATTACAAGAAGGACACATTACAACACATTAGGAAACTTTTGTATATACATTTTTTGCGCAATAAAAATGAGGGCTGCATTTTCTGAAAATTCATTTTCAAAATTTCCATTCTCTAGGTTGGTGACTATATTTTAACCCCTGACATTTGTGTGGAGCGAAAGAGCGTCAGTGATCTGATTGGCTCTCTCAACAATGGTCGACTCTACAACCAGTGTATAGCCATGTGTAGATATTATAAACGACCTGTGTTACTCATTGAGTTTGATGCCAATAAGTCTTTCTCTCTGCAGGTAATTCTGTTTGTTAAAATGGCTATTTTTAGATGATTATCCTTTATGAATGTCATAAGTTGTTAATATTTTTTGCTCTGATGTTCTGTTTTTAGTTGCAGAGGACCGTATGTTAGATACGTAATTTTATTTGGTTAAGGTGTCATCCTCTTAAAATAAAGAATTTATTATTATTATTATTATATTGGTAAGATATAACTGGAAAATAAATTTCCTCTTTTGAGGTTTAAACCGTACTCATTTTTCCTGTATGCTGACTCCTTGAAGCAGTTGTCAGACAATGATAATTGAGCCACGACTTCAGAAAACCGGTCTTTGGGGTTTCCGACCAGGTCCGACAAAAACCTGTCTGAGAAGATGGATAGACGCTTAAAATTTTGGATTAATGAAGAATTTAGCAATTGATTTTTTTGTGTGTGAAAGAATAAGAAAATAAGTTGCTTTAAAAATATCCATTTTTACACATTGTAAATTATTATTGAATAGGATAGTTCTGCAGTCTTCAAAATTAAATCACCACAAAAATATGCAAAATTTGATGGTCACAATTATAAGAAGTGTTACAGTAACTATATTTGAGCCGCGTCATGAGAAAAACGGATTTTTGCCTTTGCGAAAACAAAGACGCAGATCAGCTTCGCAGTAAGTGCGAAGCTGATCAGGGCCTTTGTTTTCACTGCTTGGATAGTACAATCCCTTTTCTACTTAAATCCAACATTTCAAGCTTCTAGCCTGCTTCTGTGACTGAATAGGCCGGTTTGTGTCAAGCCTGGTCGGAACCGATGAAGACAGGTTTTCTCATTTTATACAAAATGCCTAGGCTCATTTGAGTCTCTACAAAAATGAAAATTGGTAGATTCTTTATCCTCCATTTTCAGGGCAAGTACCAGGTGTCGAGCGACGTGTCTATGCAGGAAACCACCTCTCGTCTCTCACTCCTCACCATGCACTTCCCTAAACTACGCATCCTCTGGTGTCAGAGTCCATACGCCACGGCAGAACTGTTTGAAGAACTTAAGGTACCGTAGTTTGCCTAAGTTTTTGGACAAAGACAATATCTGCGTTTTTCTTGTACAATTAATATTGTGCAAATATTTGGCAAAAAACATGTTATCTTTCACTTTGATTTATTGATGAAAATAAGCTACGTGTATAAGTGTATAAAGTGATTCAGCATATTGGTTTTGCTCACAGTGACTTGCCAAAACTACGCATTCTCTGGTGTCAGAGTCCATACGCCACGGCAGAACTGTTTGAAGAACTTAAGGTATTGCCAGCCAGTTTTATTTTGATACCACATGAAATATCAGCCTGGTGTTTATGCTTATTTAGATGCATGATGTTGGATTTTAGTGGCCAATAATTATTTTACATCCTTGATGTAAAGTTTTCAGACCGATACCCCAGTCCAATCAAACTGTTTGCAATTCAGATGCATTTTATTATATGTGTATACATCTGGGAAAGTTTATCTGCTCTAAATACATAGGGCTTGGCCACGATTAAAAAAAATGCAATTTTATGACTATGGAATAAGCCCCCAAGTGCTGATAGCACTTTTTTTCAACTTTGACAACCCTAAGGCCTTTGACAGTCAGGCCATTACAGACAGAACAGGCTCAGGTTACACTGCTCCTTGAGTTGTGGTCTGATCAAGTTTATGGTTTGAGCCGCGACGCGAGAAAACAAGGGATTTCCGACCAGGTCCAACACAAACCGGCCTGTACAAGCACAGAAGATGTCTAGAATCTTGAAATTTCGGATTTAGGTAGAAGAGGAATTGTACTATCTGTGTAGGAAAACAAAAGCGCTGATCAGCTTCGCAGTTACTGCGAAGCTGATCTGCGTCTTTGTTTTTGCATAGGCGAAAATCCAGCGCGGCTCGTTTATCCTGTCATCTTTGTCATTTGGGGACATTTCTAATTTTGGATTTTAGGTTTATTAGATAAAGTACTTCAAGTATCTGATAATTTAAAAATTTTGTGGTTTTATCTAATTGTTTGCAGACTGGTAGAGAACAACCTACAGCAGCAATGGCCCTGACAGTCACTGCAGCTGATGATACCATTGAATGGTCAGATAGATATAGTCATAATCCACAGGTAAACTTAGCCCTTAAAATGTTATTATTGCATAAATACCAGTGTCACATGATATTAACAGCCGTTTATTAATGAAGAGAAAGCCATGCATTAATATTGCAATTCACGCGCGCACATGCTGTTAATACATGGCTTTTACTTATGCTCGTTACTGGGCACCACGCAAAGCACATGCTAATGAGAAACTGAAGTCTGCCCGGAACGAGCATAAAAACGAAAGCTTTTACGCATATGAAAATGTGAAGAGGCGGTAACATAAAGTGCAACATCATTTCTTTTGTTTCTGCAGAATTTATGCAATAATAGCGATCAAAAATGATTTTGTCATTCATTAACATTCGCTAGGTCCCGAGAGGAGTGCTTAAAACGCCCTCATGTTTTCAACACTCCCCTCGGGACCTAGCGAATGGTAATGAATGGAAAATCATGTTTGATCCCTATATTGTAACTAACATTAAAGAGTGATAAGAGATGAAACATAACATTAGGTTTCCCAGTTTCACTAGTTAAGTCTTTATTTTTGGGGACCCCAGTGTTAATCTGAAGGCTTGTGTATTCTGATGAACTTGGATCATATTTGACCATACTGGACTGCTATTCTAGCTTTTCAGTGCTTTACTTATCTATCTTCAAGATACTGAGTTCATCATTGTCTGGTCATCACCTTAGATGCGTGTGGGTGGCTAAATTTTGAATAATCAGACTGATATGTTAGTTAAATCAATATTCTTTCAGGATATGCTGTTAAGGATGCCAGGTGTGAATTCCAAAAATTATCGTCTTCTCATGAACAAAGTTCAAGACCTTGCAGAGTTGTGTACCTTGAATGAGGAGGAACTGACTAGAATTATGGGTAATTCCCATCATGCCAAGTTGCTTTGGGAATTCCTGCATTCTAAACATAAACCAAGTGATTCTGCTGTTAGTGGGAAACCAAGTAAAACTGAGACTGTGGCAAAAAAATCTTACAAGAGAAAAAGATGATAATGTATAGTTTTCCAACATTTGAGCCACCTCATGGAAAAACCGACAATGTGGTTTCCGAACAGGTCTGACACTGGTCTGTGCAGTCACAGAAGCAGGCTAGAAGCTTTAAATTTTGGATTTAGAAAGAAGAGAAATTATACTGTGTAGCGAAAACAAAGGCGTTGATCAGCTTCGCGGTTACCGCGAAGCTGATCTACGTCATTGTTTTCGCATATGCAGATTTTCTCATAAGGTGGCTCATTTATTTATTTGGCTTGTCCCACATGTGACTCGTGCCATGAGCGAGGCGCGAACCCACAGCGGTGAGATGATCGAATGATTAAGAGCACTGAAGTCAGCGACCTTAACCACTTGGCCACGGGGGCCGCCGGCTCATTTATTGCCAGACAAGCAAACAAATCCCCAGAAATGGCCATTCAGCTAAGAAACATATTTGAGATTCATTGGAGAGGATTCATTCTTTGTTGGACAAGCCCCTATCTTAAATCATGGGGTAGGGTTTTTTAAAATGAATAGTACTGATCATGAAAGGAAAGATTTTGAGCAAGTAATTACATAAATGGATAATTGATATATCAAGTAAATCATCCACTTGCATGGCATAAAGAAAAAAAAACGTGACTGCAGTGATTTTGTAAGAAAGTAAAATAAGAAGGCACAGGTTCTGACTCAAAACCCCAACCCAGACAGAAGGGTGGAAAAGAAAGTACTTGTACATCACAAAACGTGACAACACATTCGAAGAGCAAGACGACTGTCTTTTTGCAACAAAATTGCCAACCAAATGAGCCGCCTCGTGGGAAAACCAACAATCTGCATAGGAGAAAACAAAGACGCAGATCAGCTTCGCGGTAACTGCGAAGCTGATCAGCGCCTTTGTTTTCGCTACACGGATAGTACAATTCCTCTTCTACTTAAATCCGAAATTTCAAGCTTCTAGCTCTTTTGGCGAAAGTAACTTAGCTGATGTTATTGTGGATTCGCCCCTCATAAGGCTATTGACTGCCTTAAGATTTGACCCAAATACAGATCCTTTAAGTTCTTTTCAACAGATGGGACCATAACTATCACTAGGCGTAAAGAACATTGTGTCGATATATCACATTCGATTGGCACATTATATGTTTAAAACTACCTGTTTTTCTGTTTTTCCTGCGTTTTCTCGCGTAAAAAACACAGCCGCCATGTTTTCCCGCTTTACTGTTCTAAAATACTAAAACACGGTACCGGATAAACATACCGGTTCCGGGTCATTTCGGCCCATAGCCATTTCGGCCCATGACCATTTCAGCGTCACGACTTCATGCCGAGCGATGAATCCACCCAGTATTATGAATTTTCGAGAAATGTGGATAATGCATCTTTATATATAACAATGATAGAAACTCCATATATAGTACCTCTATATAGTCGGTGCATCCACATTTTGACAAAATACATAGATATTACAGGGGATAAATAGGACAGTGTGGAATACTATCGATGATAGAAACTCCATATATAGTACCTCTATATTGCGGTGCATCCACATTTTGACAAAATACATAGATATTACAGGGGATAAATAGGACAGTGTGGAATACTATCGATGATAGAATACTCCATATAAAGTACCTCTATATAGTCGGTGCATCCACATTTTGACAAAATACATAGATATTACAGGGGATAAATAGGTCAGCGTGGAATACTATCGATGATAGAAACTCCATATATAGTACCTCTATATTGCGGTGCATCCACATTTTGACAAAATACATAGATATTACAGGGGATAAATAGGACAGTGTGGAATACTATCGATGATAGAATACTCCATATATAGTACCTCTATACATGGAGTTTCTATCATCGATAGTATTCCACACTGTCCTATTTATCCTCTGTAATATCCTTGAAAATTGTCAAAATGTGGATGCACCGCAATATAGAGGTACTATATATGGAGTTTCTATCATCGATAGTATTCCACACTGTCCTATTTATCCCCTGTAATATCTATGTATTTTGTCAAAATGTGGATGCACCGCGTATATAGAGGTACTATATATGGAGTATTCTATCATCGATAGTATTCCACACTGTCCTATTTATCCCCTGTAATATCTATGTATTTTGTCAAAATGTGGACGCACTGACTATATAGAGGTACTATATATGGAGTTTCTATCATCGATAGTATTCCACACTGACCTATTTATCCCCTGTAATATCCCTGTATTTTGCCAAAATGTGGATGCACCGCCTATATAGAGATGCATCCACATTTTTCATTTTTTTCCATTATATGTTGTATTTCTTCAAAATGTGGATGCAGCGCCTATTCCATTCAATTTCATGAATTTTCAAGAAATGTGGATGCATCGCTATATATAGCAATTTGATATTTTCTATCATCGATAGTATTCCATATTAGGCAAAAAATGCACAAGGTGAAGAAGCTGATGTTATTGTGGTTCCGTCTCTTATATAGGCATGCAGCCACATTTTGAAGATATACGACTTTATAGTTAAATCGGAAAATGTGGCTACGTCTCTACATTGTATATAGGCATGCAGCCACATTTTGAAGACAAACGACTTTATAGTAAAATCGGAAAATGTGGCTACATCTCTATATAGGCATGCAGCCACATTTTGAAGACAAACGGCTTTATAGTAAAATCGGAAAATGTGGCTACATCTCTATATAGGCATGCAGCCACATTTTGAAGACATACGACTTTATAGTTAAATCGGAAAATGTGGCTACGTCTCTATATAGGCATGCAGCCACATTTTGAAGACATACGACTTTATAGTAAAATCGGAAAATGTGGCTACATCTCTATATAGGCATGCAGCCACATTTTGAAGACATACGACTTTAAAGTAAAATCGGAAAATGTGGCTACATCTCTGTATAGGCATGCAGCCACATTGTGACCTTTTTACCAATAATCTAGGTCAACCCTCCCTTGTGCAGGATAGTGCTGGATTTTACCAACAAGATGGACAGTGGCGGCCAGTACAGGTTTTTAGTAATTATATGTAGAAGCTAGGAACCAGACCTTCTAATGACGACATCCACAAAAACATCAGCTAAGTTACTTTCCCCGCTCTTTTCTGTGCTTGTACAGGCTGGTTTGTGTCGGACCTGTTCAGAAACCACATTGTTGGTTTTCCCACGAGGTGGCTCAAATAAAAAGGAGACAATTACAACAGAGAGGTAGACCGAATAAACAGAAAACATGAAGATAAATCAAAGCAGAGCTGTCTTTAAATGGTCAATAAAAAATAAGTGGAGGGCTTAAAATGTTGGTTGGTTGGCTGACTCAGGGAATAATGCCTCACCAACAACAAGTGTCATATGGAGACGGGACCTTGTTTTATTGCCTCATCCGATAGGCTGGAGAAGCCCGGGATCAAACCTGCGACCCCTGGTTAACAAGGCAAGTGACATAACCACTGCACCAAGGAGGCTTCTAGGGCTTAAAATGATTGTTCGGAGCTCCAATCCTTACCCTCAGTCTGCTCCAATTTAAGTATTTGTTCGCTAAGCCTCATATACCATAATTTGAATAAATAGTAAAAGAGACAAACTCTTATTCTATTATGTACAGCTTTACCCTCAGATTTCATAATATGAGCCACATCATGAGAAAACCGGATTTTTGCCTATGCGAAAATAAAGGCCCTGATCAGCTGTGCAGTAACTGCACAGCTAATCAGCACCTTTGTTTTTGCTACTCGGATAGTACAATTCCTCTTCTCTCTAAATCAGAAATTTCCAGCCTCTAGCCATCTTCTGTGCTTGTGCAGCTCGGTTTGTGTCAGACCTAGTCGGAACTCCCACAGATTGGTTTTCTCATGTCGCGGTTCCTATAAAGTGCTCTACATATCAAATTTGTGGTTTAACAACCCAGTCAACATTTTTAAGGCCACTACCTTGGTATTATTATCATAGCAAGTTCATGTGTCTGCTCTGTATAAGAAAAGTGTATCAAACCAGTCACTTTATAGCCAATTTTGTGCAGTACAAGTTGCACCACCCATATGTATGGAAAACTGCATTGAACTGTTAAGAAGTAATGGATAAGAAGAAAAGCAGACACAATTGTCTTCTGTTTTTATTACAAAAATAAAGTTTCAAGAAAATTTTCAATAAATACCTTCTTATTCATATTCAGCTGCATTGAAAGAAGCACCAAATATTATAAGCCTACGGCTGTGCACTTTAAGTGACACAATTGTTATTTTAAATTAAGTCAAAATTTCTTGCTGGATGCAGTTAAAATATGAGCCACCACATGGGAAAACCAACAATCTGCATATGCGAAAACAAAGTCGCAGATCAGCTTCGCGGTCACCGCGAAGCTGATCAGCGCCTTTGTTTTCGCTATATGGATAGTGCACTTCCTATTATTCTTAAATCCAAAATTTCAAGCTTCTAGCATGCTTCTGTGACTGCACAGCCTGATTTGTGTCGGACCTGGTCGGAAACCAAATTGTTGGTTTTCCCAAGAGGCGGCTCATATATACTTGAGTATTACCCCTTAGAATAGGAATTTCTTGGGAATTATTGTTGGTTGATTTTTGGGTTTAACATCCCACCAACTGCTAAGGTTTATGAAGACGGGACCTCGGCTTATATTATAGTCTTGTCCGACACTGGAGAACCTTGGATCGAACCTGCAACCCATGGTTTACGAGGCGAGTGACATAACCACTGCTCCAAGGAGGCTTAGAATTCACAAGAATCAGAACCAGAGGACCAATGGTCCAGGTCCTGTAAACGCTCACCTGAGATCTGTTGTATATACCAATAAACATGTTTGAATATTATGGAAAATAGCCCCAGTAAAGGGGCAGATGAAGCCCTGGGGCCATTTTTTTTCATAATAATCAATATCCTGTCCATTTGCCAATTTCCTGCAAGTCTTTCCCTTCAATTGAATTTGACATTTTGACAGTTTTACCCATTTAAAGGCATAGGCGACCTATGTTGACCTTGTCGTTAAATAGGCCAAGGTCACCACAGGCTCATGATTTATATACACATTGTAGTACTTTAGACATCAATGCTTCATGAGAAGTTTCTTTGAAATCGGTGCACCAGTTCCGGAGAAGATTTTTGAAGGGTTTTTACCATATTTGGACCTGGATTATTTATATACACATTGGTTACCCCATTCTATAGATGCTTCGCATAAAATTTGGCTTTGATTGGCCAAGCGGTTTCAGAAGAGAAGATTTTTTAATATTATGGTAATATACAGGGTGAGGGCAGATGAGCCCCTGGAGTCCAGTTTTCTCAGAATCATTAATATTCAGTCCTACTGCACATTTTCTGCAAGACTTTCACTTTAAATGACATTTTAAAAGTTTTCCCTATTCAAATGCATAGGCTACATATGTTGACCTTGCCGTAAAATAGGTCAAGTTCATCGCAGGGTTATAACATAGTCAATACCGACCTCTGCTAATTAAGCTGTTAATTGGTTTAATTACTAATGAGCTTAATTAGCTACATGTATATTTTGTACCTTGTATCCTCTGCAAGAGTACATCGTTGCATAATCAGTCACATGTTTAGTGCAATACCTTTTGACATTTGTGTTGGGCCATCTGAGGTTCCCCTTGGGTACTGCTCCACAACTACGCTACATAGTTGATTTGGTGCTGTGACCAGGATTTCAGCCTTGTTGTGGACACAGCCGATTCAAGAAAAGGTAGGAAAGGTTACTTATCTCTTTTTAGTGTAACTTTTAGCTAACCTTTGATTTTAATACTTTACTATCATGGATGGTGCTAATGCAAATGTTCAACCTGGTGCCGGTGGCATAGGACAGGTGTTTGCTGATTTAGCAACAGAAATGGCTGGTGTGCACTCTGCTTTAAGTGCTCAGGGAGTAGCTCAGATGGTACCTGTTTTTGAAGGGGAACCAAAGGGTTTCCGCGATTGGGTTAAGGCAATAGAAAAGTATTGTGCCTTGATGAATCTTCCTGATGGCAGGAAGAAAATGATTGCTTTTCAAGCAAGTAAGGGTGCAGTCAGTGGGTACATTCAAAGGTACATGAATGCATTACCTGACAGTACATGGGCAGATCTGAAGGGAGAACTTGCAAAACGTTTCTCAGATGTGACCGATCCACAGTTTGCCTTGAGCATGTTGAGACAAACAGTGCAAAAGAAAGGCGAGAACATTCAGTTATATGCTGAACGTATCTTGTCCTTGGCTGAAGACGCATTCTTAGGCCAGGGAGGAGATGCGATTGAAAGACAACTTATAGACACGTTTGTGGATGGGCTCACAAATGAGAGCTTGAAAATGACTATATTAAGAAGACAGCCAGACAACTTGCAGGATGCAATTGCTATTGCAACCGATGAACAAAATTTATGGGCAAGGGTACATTTATCAGGTTCAGTTCCAAAAACTCAGAGGTCTGACATGCGTGGTACACCTATGGAGGTAGATCATTATCGAAATATTACATGTTACAAATGCAAACAGAAAGGTCATACAGCGAATCGTTGCAAAAAGGTTAATTCCGTAGACAGACGGACAGACAGAAAAATCATATGTTGGGGTTGTGGTCAAGAGGGTCACATTTTGAAATTCTGTAAAAACATAAACCAAAAACCAAGACCTCCTTTAGGTCATGGTAGGTCGTTTGATCATGTACGAAGTAATCAGCAGTCAGAAAACTAGAGAGCTCTCGGCATGATGAAGCTGATGTCGAGAGCAATGAAACAAAAAACAAATCAAAAGAAAACAAAATACCAACCTTTCATATTCAATTGGCGGGGAGTCCAAATTCATGTATAATCAAAATTGGCAAACAAAAATACAGGTCATTAGTTGATACAGGCGCCGAGGTATCTTTGATGCATCGACGCGTGTATGATCAATTAAGGGACAAACCAAGGCTTCAACGTCGTAAAATCAATCTTCATGGGGTTAATGGAAATAAAAATAATTGTTAGATCAAAGTCTTTTAAAAATAGATGGGTGCATTGACCTTACTTTCAGTGTTGGTGGTGCAATTATGAATCAAAACTTCTACGTGGTTAGAGAAATGAACAGAAATATGATATTAGGGACAGATTGGCTGAAAAGACATGGAGTTCGGATTTATTATGATCTTGGTTGCATAAGAATAGGTGATAAGAATTATGTCAATCTAGAGGAAGATATACACATTGCTTCTGTGGTTAGGATGAAAAGTACAACTGTTATCAAACCTCAGACAGCAACAATTTGCTATGGAAAGGTTAGGTTTAACCCTGATATCAAAACTGAACAGTGTTACAAAATATCACCCGCTGATACAGGTATTCTTGTAAAGGAACCAGGGCTTCAAGTTGTTAATTCAGTGAGTAGGTTACAGAGTGACAGATCTATTCCCATTCTCATAGTCAACAACACCAATAAAACTATGAGAATATTCAGACATAGCACCTTAGCTAAGCTTGAAAGTGACTTTAGTCAAGTCACTGAAGTGAATTCTATCCTGAAAGGTCCTGATGTAGGAGATCACTTAGATCTTAAGGACTTGGATGTACCTCAAGAATTCAGAAAGGATATTGAACATCTTATCCTAAAGAACCAAGAACTATTTGCCAGTAAAGACACTGAACTTGGTCATACTGAAACTGTGCAGATGAAAATAGATACAGGTGATTGTAGTCCAATCAAAATGCGTCCTTATAGGGCCCCATTGAACAAAAGAGAGGTCATAGATAAGACTGTTGATGAAATGCTTGACGCAGGGATTATCAGTAGATCTAGGTCCCCATGGAGTTTCCCAGTTGTCATTGTTGATAAGAAAGACGGCTCAAAAAGGTTTTGTGTAGACTTTCGGAAGTTGAACCAGGTCACTAAGAGGAACTCATATCCCCTTCCTGTTATTGATGATATTTTGGCCTTGTTGGGAAATTCAAAATACTTCTCCTCTCGATCTGAAAAGTGGATATTGGCAGGTGTCAATGAATGAACATGACAAAGAAAAGACAGCATTTGCCTGTCATCGGGGTCTGTTCGAATTTAATGTGATGCCATTTGGTCTCTCAAATTCTCCAGCGGTGTTCCAGGAGTTGATGGCTGTGGTGTTGCAGGATATTGGTATGTTTGCCATTGCTTATCTTGATGATATACTTGTTTTTAGTCCAACCCTTGAAGACCATCTCAGACACTTGGACATTGTATTTGACAGGTTGCGTCAGCATGATCTGAAATTGAAACTGGAGAAATGTGGGTTTTTGAAGTCTGAAACACAGTACCTTGGCTTCATTATAAACAAAGATGGTATCAAACCGGAACCAAAGAAGGTAGAAGCAATTAGGTCCTTACCTGTCCCTACTAGTGTTAGAGAAATTTGTTCTTTCATTGGAATGTGTTCCTTTTATCGCAGGTTTATCCCCAATTTTTCGGAAATTGCTGAACCAATCATAGACCTTACAAGGAAGCATGCACATTTCAAATGGTCAGATAAACACCAGAAAGCATTTCAATATTTGAAGGACAGTTTGACTGTAGTTCCTTTGCTTGCTTATGCTGACCCAAACAAGCCGTACACTCTCTATACTGATGCCAGTGGAACATGTATTGGTGCCTGCTTGACACAAGCTGCTGAGACTGAGGATCCTCACTTTCATAATGTCCCAAATGAAAAACCAATCTACTATCTTTCTCACAAGCTGAGTTGAACACAGTGTAAATGGTCAATTGTGGAGAAGGAGGCCTATGCAATCCATTTTGCTCTCCAGAAGCTGGATCACTATCTACATGGTGCTGAATTTGTGATCAAGACCGGTCATAAGCCCTTGAAGTATTTACTTGAGTCTCCAATGCAAAATAAGAAGGTCCAACTTTGGGCATTGAGTATACCGGGATATAACTGCCAAATTGAATATATACCTGGCACAACTAACACCTGTGCTGACTTACTGTCAAGGAAACCAGATGACGAGGCTTCAGTGGAACCAGAAAATCTAGATGAAGGCGAAGAGGTGACCCTGGATATCAATGATAACACTTTTGAGGTGAACACCTTAAACTCCAATAGGTTTGAGCCTAAGAAATTCGCTAAGTGTGATGTCTCAATGGATGACCCTCTTAAGAAGCCAGAAGATTGCTTTCCAGAACTTGACATGGTGAAAGAACAGGCTAAGGATGATGAAATCCTTGAATTGAAGACAATACTTGTTCATGGAGATCCTGGAAAAGACACACAGAGGAAACATCTTATAGTTGACGGTGTCTTGTATTATCTATCTGATCCTGACAATGATCCAATTCTTAGATTGTATGTTCCCAGACACTTGAGAACTGGAATAATCACACAATACCATGATGGCAATGGGCACATGGGGGTTCAGACATCTTTTGATGGAATCAGACAGAAATATTATTGGCCAAACTTGTACAAAGAAATTTATCAGTATGTGACAAATTGTGTTGTATGCAAAACTAGGTCTCTTCAAAAGGTAAAGCAACCATTGCAAGAAACTGACATACCTCCTTTTCCAATGGCTAAGCTTTCTTTAGATTTGTCTGGTCCCTATCCCAGATCTTTGTCTGGAAACAAATACATCATTGCTTTTGTTGACTGGTTTAGTGGGTGGCCAGAGGCTTTTGCTGTCCCTGATAAGACCGCTGATACAGTTGCAAATTTGTTGATAGAAGAGATATATCCGAGGTATGGCTGTCCTCTACAAATTGTGACTGATAATGGGACTGAGAATGTAAATCAGGTCATGAGAGAAACTTTAGAAACTATGAATATCCATCATGTGCTTACAAGTGTCTACCATCCTCAAAGTAACGCTAAAGTTGAGAGGTTTCACAGGACATTGCATGATGTTCTTGCAAAGAAACTAACAGACAATCAACAGCACTGGGATCTTTATCTGAACCAAGCTTTGGCTGCAATACGCTTCAATATCAGTGTATCTTCGAGATTTTCTCCATTCTTTCTACTATACAACAGAGATGTGGTATTGCCAGTCGATAATCTTATGAAGCCCAGACGAAAATACCAAGGAGAAGAAACACACAAAATAGCATTGGAGGAACAGCATAAAAACTTTGTTTTAGTCAGGAGACATTTGAAGAAAGCCAAGAAGAGGCAGGCTAAGTATGCCGATCAAGGATCAAAGCAGATAGACTATGAAGTGGGTGACCCAGTCTACTACAAGAATCAACGAATGCAAAACAAGCTTGATGCAAGATGGAAACCATTTCATAGGATCATAGCTAAAAGAGGGCCTAGCTCATATTTGATTCAAAATCAACTGGACGGATCAACCATCAAAGCTCAAGCCATAGATCTGAATCCAGTGAATCTTGAGGAATGGGACATTCCATGTACCAAGGACGGCAGATCAATGCGCAAGGCTGCATATGCTATTCCACCAGATGAATCATCATCTGAAGAAGATGACTCAGAACCAGAAGAACCCTTGAAGAAGGTCATAAGACGACATCGATGGGAGAGAGAAGATTCTGACGAAGAAGATGACATCTCTTTGATGGAGCTAAGAGGCTGAAAGCCAGAAAAGAAGCTGAAGAACAGGAAATTAGAGAAGCTGAAGAACAGCGACAGTACTTGGAAGGAGATCAACAAGTACAAGAACCAGAACCTATTGATGAGACAATGGGTGAAGACGATGAACCAATGGGCGAAGATGCCTTTGATGATGCTATGTCTGTGAATGAGGTCAATGATTGCACACCTTCAGACACTGAAAGCAAAAGGGTCAATTGCCCAGAGAAGATAGAATCAGAAAACAAATCTAAGGAAAATGAGACAGATCTTAAGGTTAAGGCCGAAGCATTAGTTCAGGCTCACCGGGCATTTTTGAGTATAATGTCTGGTTTGGCCTAAGTTTGAATAGAGAGGCTTCACAGAGAGTATTTGCAAATTTGCAAATGCTCCTATTGCATATATAAATCAGTTGATTTAGTAATAAACTACTGACTGTGCCAATGTGTTGCTTACACTATTTTGTTCTTTTATGTATTTTCAGGTTGCAAAAATGACTGTTTGCAACGCTGGTTATACACTTCTTATCAGTTGTATACTGATTGGCTATACCAGTTGTTTTAACATTCATGAGAATGTGGTTTTCCATAAAACAAATGAAGTTGCATTGAATAGAGCCCGATGGCTAGTGACATTTGTGCATGATCTCAGACCATACGAGCAGTTTATTTTGACTATAAGTAATGACCTTGACCAAACAAATGAGGTCATGGAGACCTTGATACAGTATTACAGGAAGACTAATCAGACCGGTTACGTGGACACAATTCATAGCCTGCATGAAGAAATTGCGATCCTAAATGACACATATGGCGCAGTGAAAGGTGCCTTTGATGACTACCGGACAGTTAGGTCAATGAATGGCAGACCTAAAAGGTCATTGCTGCCAGTGGTAGGGCAATTAATGAGTTTCATGTTTGGCACTGTGACAGATGCGGAAATAGGTCATATTGAAAGGTCAGTAATTGACATTGCCAGAAACCAAAAGAAAATCATACATAATCTTGAAGAAAGTATGACACTTCTGAACTTATCTAGGGTTCATATCAGCGAAAACAGAAGGGCAATTATGGATTTAATAAAATGCTATCAGCGCTTAGACGCTGAGATATGGAAAATTAAAGAGCTATTTGAGCAACGCTTTGCTTCACTGGAACAGTTTATAAACCTGTATTTCCAGTATAAGCTCTTGCTTGATGAGATTAAGCTAAAAATGCAAAATGCTGTAGTATATCTGGATAACTTAAGAGCTGAACTTAGCATGCTCTCATTAAGTCATCTTTCTCCAAGTACGATATCATTATCAAACCTCAGGTCTTTGCTTCTTGAAATTAAAGATAAATTACCTGCTACAATAAGATTGCCTTCAGACCCGATAACCGATATTTGGTACTTCTACAATACTTTAACATGTACAACGTACTTAGATGGTGACAAAATCCTAATTGTGTTATCTATTCCGCTTCTTGATTTTAAAGAAAAATTTCATGTTTACAAAGTCTATAACTTTCCACTGCCATTGCACAATGTAACTATTGATTCTGTGACAGGGACAGGCATAACCGCAAAATATGACATTGAAGCTGAAGGACTAATGATAAATAATGACCATACAAAATATGCCTTAGTGTCTCAAGAAGAGTACAGTTCCTGTAACAATCGCTTTATGACCTATTGTGATCCGAAAAGTGCGATCTATCAAACAAATCTCAAACACACATGTATAATATCATTATTTCTGAAACATGAAGAGAACATTAAACGATATTGTAGAAGTGTTGTAAGTCTCCATTCAGAGCTGCCTGATGCAAAGTATATGCATTCTGGTATATGGGTCGTAGCCACACATAAAACAATGAAATTTACTGTTGTCTGTAGGGACTCAGAAAATAAACAAGGGGATGTAACTGTTCAGGCTCCGTTGGGTGTCATACGACTAAACATGACTTGTCGAGCCTCAAATGAATACTTGAGCTTACCAGCATACTATGAGAAACGGGGTCAGGGTCAATTTAAAGATTCATGGGAATCATTCTTGAAGCTCAGAAACATCTCGAGATCTTCCTTATGGTACAACTTTAGCACATCATTTCCAAATAAAACATCAATTAAGTTATCTGATGGGTTAAGGGAATTGAAGCGGATTCCCATGCCAGCCTTCTTAAACATGATTCATGATTATGACGAGGTCAGGATGGGGAATGACTCTTGGTCCTTCTGGCCTTACATAATTGGCATACTATGCATAGTCACCATCTTGATAGTCATGATCTGTTACTGTAATTATAAAAAGCGCAGAGCAGTCTTGAACTGCGGGAGAAACTGGTTAGCTAATTGTTGCAATGATGAGAGTGGTGTGACCAGAACTGCCCGAGTAATTGGTTCGGTGACGTCTGAAGACGAGGCTGTTATTCACAAGCCAAGAAGACAAGAACCTTCTACACCGGATGAGGGGGCGGTAGCATTGGCTACGTTGTTGGGCGAAGGCCGCGGCAAGGTGGCCCAACGAACTTAATGGACAGCTATAGCGATGTGGGAGCGTGATTTAAGTCCATGGTATTGCCCTGAAGGCAATGCCATGGCAGAAGATTATTGTCGACGACTAAGTCCACGGTGTCACCCTGAAGGTGGCGCTGTGGCAGAAGATTCACCTGTATATAGTTCATTGACTGTTTATTTGAAAGACATAAATATTTTCAAACTGTGTTTTAATTATGTCATATATGATGCAGAAAAGACTGCATAGGTTTTAAAATCTAAATGGATAGTATTGGAACAGATAAAACTGTTAGTTACATTACTTGAACAGTACATAGTGTTACTTACATGTATAACATGTATAGTTGCTAAACTTTGTGTAAACCAACGTAGTAACAAAAAATGACATTTTACATAAAATCAGTTTGGACCATGTGCCTACGGACAAGAGGTTAAATCACAATTCTGTTGATTGAGGAATGAGGATAAATTCAAAGCCAAATTTAAAGGTCAGCAATTAAAATTGTATTATTTAAAAAACAGTGATCAACATTTTGAAACAAATAGCTACAAAAACTGCTCTGGAAATAATTACAAAACTTTCTTCAAGTTAAATATATAAGAGAAGTGAAACTAACATGGAATGTGTCAGAGAAATGTCACTTAAACAAATGATAGAAATCTACCCGGACAATACGAAATTTATTGTCGTGGATGTAAACAAAGGGGTTTCTAACCCCCAGAAAATGCTGGATACCCCTGTGCAGACCACAGGGACACAAACATATGGGGAAATTGATACACCGGCTGATGCTACCAGGGACCACAAATCAGTACAAACTGGAGAGGTAGACGTTGACGAGGAAATGAAATGTATGAATGATTATTACAAGAACGGAGATTATGTTACCACCGAACATGTTGTTGTATTGGAGGAGAAGGAGGGGGTTATCATCTATAGTGGGAAGGGCACTCAGGAGGACCCTGTTGTCATTGACTGGTGTTGAACTTCTATATCTAAATACAACAGACTTCATTATGTGTATTCATAATTTCTAAAATGTGTTTTTTTTTCAATACCAAGACTCGATAAAGTGAATATAAATGTTATTTTTATTATAAATATGCAACAACAAGACTTAATAATTATGTGTTCAATTTATAGACTTGATAAATGTGATTTAGGATTATATAATTTCATTATGTGTTCCATTTCAAGACTTGATAATGTGATTAAAAAGTGTATTTAATTATTATTAATGGACAATAACAAGACTTAATAAATCAAAAAGTAATACATAATTAACAACTTCCTTTCTTCTTCTCAGGATTTATAATGTCATTAAAATAACTTGCAGGTTAAGTGTATTGTATATAAAGTTAATGCATGCTGTTTGTAAATAACTGTATAAAGTTAATGCATGTCGTTTTTGTATTATTGAGCATGCTGTTATATGTATGTACACTCTGGTCCAGTGCTGGGTATGGTCAAGGTTTCGTCATGGCGGTATATTGAATCTTTAATTCTTGAGAGTTTTATTAAATTAAATAAAACTCTTTTAAGAAAGGGGCGGATATAACATAGTCAATACCGACCTCTGATAATTAAGCTGTTAATTGGTTTAATTACTAATGAGCTTAATTAGCTACATGTATATTTTGTACCTTGTATCCTCTGCAAGAGTACATCGTTGCATAATCAGTCACATGTTTAGTGCAATACCTTTTGACATTTGTGTTGGGCCATCTGAGGTTCGCCTTGGGTACTGCTCCACAACTACGCTACAGGGTCATGATTTATAAATGCATTGTGGTACTTGAGTCATCGATACTTCATGCCAAGTTTCATTGAAATGGGTCCACTGGTTCCGGAGAAGAAGATTTTTGAAGGGTTTTTACCATATATGGGCATGGCGGCCATCTTGGTCATGTGACCTATATTATTTAAATACTTATTGATTCCCCCTTCCTATAGATGCTTCAAATAAAATTTGGCTTTGATTGGCCATGCAGTTTCAGAGATTTTTGAATATTATGGTAATATATATGTATATTGCCCCGGGGTGAGGGCATATGAGCCCCTGGGGTCAATTTGTTTTTTCAGAATCATTAATATTCAGTCCTGTTGCTCATTTCCTGCAAGTTTTTCCCTTTAAATGACATTTTAATAGTTTTCCCCATTCAAATGCATGGGCGACTTATATTGACCTTGCCGTAAAATAGGTCAAGGTCATCACAGGGTCATGATTTATATATACATTGTAATGCTTGAGCCATTGATGTTTCATGCCAATTTCGTTGAAATAAGTCCACCGGTTCCGGAGAAGAAGATTTTTGAAGGGTTTTTACCATATATGGGCATGGCGGCCATCTTGGTCATGTGACCTGAATTATTTATATACACATTGATTCCCCCTTCTGGAGAAGAAGATTTTTTTTTGAAGGGTTTTTACCATATATGGGCATGGCGGCCATCTTGGTCATGTGACCTGGATTTCTTATGTACACATTGGTTCCCCCTTCCTACAGATGCTTCATATAAAATTTGGCTTTGGTTGGCCAAGCAGTTTCAGAGAAGAAGATCTTTGAAATTGTGGACGGATGGACAGACGACGACAACGACGGAGGGACGCCCATCCTATAAGCTCACCTGTGAGCCTTCAGCTCAGGTGAGCTAATAATGTATTCTATATCTGTAACTAATACTGTCCAAGAAGCCAAATAACCTACTTCTTTGCATATACATGCATGTGAAAACAGGTATAAAGCAGCTATGTAGTGACCTTGAAACCAATCAGTGCCTTTATCTTTCTGCAGTGACAGTACAATCTCTTTACTTTGTCATTCTGAAATTTCAATTCACTGGCATTCTCCTGTGGCTGTACAGCGCTAATTGTGCGGGAATGAGCCGCCTCGTGGGAAAACCAACAATCTGCATAGGCGAAAACAAAGGCCGAAATTTCAAGCTTCTAGCTCTCTTCTGTGCTTGTACAGGCCGGTTTTCTCATGAGACGACAATTTTTGGTGTCATACAACTCGTCCTATATACTGAGTCTTTGGATATTTTTCCTGAAGCGGTTTCCACTGCACAATCATAGTGTCAGCTAAACGGTATAGTATTTTTCCTGATAGAGATAATGTCTCCACTCTACATATACTCTCAACATAGATGATTTTCAATGGATAGGAAAATATCTGAAAAAGACAACAAGAAAGCATGAGCTGGTCTGAAAACCTGGTCCCGAGATTATAAAACTTTATTCATGCTCAACTCAGCTGAGACTAAAATTTATCCTGCTCATAAATGTTAAAATGCCAACCATTGTTGGCAAATGCCAACCATTGTTGGCATTTTAACATTTATAAGCAGGATAAATTGCAGGCTTAGGCTACCTTAACCAATTTTGGTTTATTAAGTATGAGCAGTTTTAATTTCATGCTCAGCTGAGTTCAGCATGAAAACAGTTTTATAACCTCGGGGCCAGAGCACAGAAATATGAGCAGCATTATATGAGAGACAAAACATGAGAAAAAAATATGCAGATCAGCTGTGTATTAAGTGCATAGATGATCATCAGCTTTTGTTTTCACTTCAAAGAAAGCACAGTCCCTTTTCTTCCAAACAGGCTCGTTTGTGTCTGACCTGTTTGGAAACCCCAAAGCCAATTTTTTTCTCAAAATTAAAGCTTCAAAAACTCTAAGAATGTCTATATAAACCTAGTTGTTACTGTGTTCAACCATAGAAGACAGCCCCAAGCCTGACAATTGAGCCGCCTCGTGGGAAAACCAACAATGTGGTTTCCGAACTGGTCCGACACAAACCGACCTGTACAGCTGCAGAAGCAGGCTAGAAGCTTGAAATTTCGGATTTAAGAAGAAGAGGAAGTGTACTATCCGTGTAGCGAAAACAAAGGCGCTGATCAGCTTCGCGGTTACCGCGAAGCTGATCTGCGTCTTTGTTTTCGCCTATGCAGATTGTTGGTTTTCCCACGAGGCGGCTCAATTGTCAATTTCATAGCACTTCCATACTTTTATGTATTTCCATCATAATTAAGTCACACAGTGCTTTATCACATGACTAATATAACCAATGGAAACTACCAAACAATGGTGGTACAATTGTACAATCATTGTACAATTGTCAACAAACAAAGTTTGATGACATGTATCTTGCAAAAGACAGGCTTTTCATTGTTCTTGCACACAGTCATTCCAAATGATGATTGTAATGGTTTGCTTTTAATGAAGCTTGATAGGTCATCAGGAAAACATGTCCGTGAAATGTGTACCGGCTCAAACCCCACTTTTATATAGCAAAACTGGCGTATGCAGGGGTATACCTATTTTTTCTTATTTTTGCTCCAAAACATAGATTGTGGGTACATGTTAGAACCGCCTCACCGGTTTTGAGCAAAAATAAGAAAAATACCAAAAATTTACTGAAAATTTTCATTTTTTACAACTTTAAAAATCTATGTATATTGCATGGACATGTTTTCGTAATGTTATGTGAGTGTCATTGTTTTCAATGGGGGTGCCCAACTTTCTCTTAGAAGAACTTACCTTTAAAATGAGCCCAGCTAGACACAGTGGTATACAAGTCCCTGGACCATTGCATAGTATCTGTAAAATAGACAAAAACAACTTCACAAAGGTAAAATTATAAAATATAAACTTGCAACTTGGTTATGCCATCAGTGTTGATCAAATATTATATCTAATACAGTATTTTAACAATTCATGCATCATTTGAAATAGTTATACAAACAGAATTCTGAAAAGCATTTTTTTTTTCATGTTTAACATACTTAAGACCAAATTTGACCATTACAGTAGAATTCCTGCACCGGAGGGATTGTACTTTTATTTTTTATTATTTTTTTACTATTTTTTTTTTTTATATAGTAGCTTATTTATATAGTAAAATGTGAATAATTCAGAGTAATACATGTTATCACAAAAATAAATTGATGGAGCTAATCTATACAGAAATTCTTACAATTTCTGGCCTGAGCCTGAAGATAAGAGGAAATGAGTATAAACATGAGTAGGCTGTCGTGAGAACTGTCGTAATCCAAGACTGCTTCACTTCTCGGCTACGTGGAATCTTGTAGATCTTGTACTGAAAAATAAAAATGCTCTACTAAAATTAATAATACTTTTTTAAGAAAAGAGAACAGCCTCTGAAGAAGATTTGATCTAAGCTAAACTTTGTCATGCTTTGAGAATATCTTTTTTGCATTTACAAAAACAGTGCAGATCAGCTGTGTGGTAAACAAGCAGCTGATTTCACTTAACTGTACAATACATGTATGTAGAACTGCAAAATCTGCAGTTTCTGTGGTTAAAATACCAAGCTGTTAATTATGTGGACCAAATATTAATGAAACCCTGATAAGGGTTTTACAAGGGTTTTACTTTTGACACTGTCACAGGACCATTATATGACAAGCCAGCTTATATGATTATTTGAACGCCCCATGGGAAAACCAACAATCTGCATATGCGAAAACAAAGGCGCAGATCAGCTTCACAGTAACTGCGAAGCTGATCAGCGCCTTTGTTTTTGCAACACGGATAGTACAATTCCTCGACTTTCTAAATCCAAAATTTCCAGCCTCTAGCCATCTCCTGTGACTGTACAGGCCGGATTGTGTCGGACCTGTTCGGAAAACACATTGTTGGTTTTCCCACGAGGCGGCTCATTTGTAGCGTACTATGACTGCACAGCTTAACTGACCTGGTCACAAAGACAAAAATAAATGTTTTTTCCTGACATCACACACCTGATCTTTCCTGTCAGATTTCTCAGCCTCCAGCTTGACAACCTTGTCTTCACTCATCTTGTCAGTGTTGGCCATCACATAATACCTGGGATGGTAGTGAGGTCCCAAATGCTGAACAAGACGTAGAATCTCTGAAGTGTGTCCACCTAAAATAAAACACATCAACCTCTTAATAAGATGGCTTGTCATAATGTATATCATTATTGGACCAGGCCAAATGCAAATTCTTAAGGCTTAGTTTGCTGTTAATCAATTCATTTACTCTCATTAATATAACAAGTTAACTGGTGGCCATAAGACGTTTAAGAAGGGTATTTCGCATAGGGAATTAGTCCCTAGCATCCTTAAATGTTAAAAAGAGATTGTGGATATCCAGCTATATTTAAACATAGTGCTGTGCTACATGTGGCCATCCTTAATTCTATGTTTGATGTGCTCCTACCCATCAATTTCAGAATGGGTAGGTAGGTAGGGCTTTTTGTGTGTGTGGGGGGGGGGGGGGGGGGGGTGGTGAACCAGAAAAAAAGAGAGAAAAAGTTGAAAGTTGAAACATTGTCTGAAACTGAATTTGGAAGCATTGATTTAAATATTGACCAGAAACTGAATTTTTGATTTTAGGTTTTTTGATTTTTTTTTTTTTTTTTTAAAAATCCCCAGCATGGCCATAATTTTTTTTTTGGGGGTAGGGCCAATTTTTGGGGTAGGTAGGAGCGCAGCAAACCAACAATTTTTTAAGGTCGGCCTGTCTTTAATAAGCCATAACACATTCGTTTTGATATTCTGTTAAGTGAACTATTCTGATCTTTTTAGAAAGATAACACTTGTTACAAACTCATCTTAGGAAAAGCGCTTACCAGAACCAATAACGATGCAAATTGAGGCATGTTCGTGCTTAGATCTATTAGAAATAGATCTGTCTGAGAGCTTTCTTTGGTTGATAGATAAAAGCAGGACACATAAGGCTAGAATTCCTAAAATAATTGCTCCGAGGAGAGCAAGTTCGATAATGAACATATTTATTTACTTCCGGCATGTCGCAAAAAATCGCGGTAAGGTTCCTGGTCAACTCTACCAAGGACGCATCGGCCAAAATCGATTTTTCACCCTGACGGCTCGGCCCAGAATAATTGCTGTCTATATATACTGCAGTACCATCTCACGAAGAAAATGATCAGATACATGATGTATCACTTCACTTGTGCGTTCTAGGGACTAATTTCCCCCCCATCCGAACCCCTGGTGAAGTAATGTCATTTGGCATGTCAAAAAGTAACCTATTCAGATTCAGAAAGAAACGATTGATTTAAAAAGTTAAAATGACTTTAGTAAGGTTACAAAGTATATATATATATATATATATTCTTATGTCCCATTGCACCACTCGTTCATTCGAGATTATCTATGATGCGTAGCTTCTATAAATAGCACAGCTATTCGATGCAATGTATCACATATGTACAATCTCTGACATACTGCATCAGGGAGTCGACTCTTTGGCTCAGTGGTTAGAGCATTGGATTTCTACCCCGGCGGTCGTGGGATCTTTTCAAGCTATGCATCACTTCTTAGTTACGAATTTTCATATTCGTAAGATGGGGGCTCGTCCGGGATGGTTCATTTGAGTCATTTAGTCATTATAATGACATTCTCGTAATCATAAATGATTACTTCCTCGAAATGGGGGTGTGTTATGTCCCATTGCACCACTCGTTCATTCGAGATTATCTATGATGCGTAGCTTCTATAAATAGCACAGCTATTCGATACAATGTATCACATATGTACAATCTCTGACATACTGCGTCAGGGAGTCGACTCTTTGGCTCAGTGGTTAGAGCATTGGATTTCTACCCCGGCGGTCCGGGTTCGAATCCCATCTGGGACGTGGGATTTTTTCAAGCTATGCATCACTTCTTAGTTACGAATTTTCATATTCGTAAGAATATATATATATATTTATATATATATATATATATATATATATATATATATATATATATATATATATATTGGGAGAAATAGGACAAACATCAAACAAAAATCTTCCCGGTGGCACTGGATCCTAAGAAAGGATTCGAAAATGATTGAAATAAGTATATAGGGGGATAAAACCATTAACAGTGCAAGAATAAATCAAACTAAGCGCGCTTTCGGCTTTCGCCTTCTTCAGAGTCAATATGTATTTACAGGTAAAAACTGGAAAAAAATGAAAATAGGTAAATAAACAAAATAAATAAAAAAAAACAATGCAAAAATACACAAATACACAAAAATCACATGAAATGTGACAAAGTTGACACCACTGTATGTTCGGCAGTGGGTAAACGACTTAAAATTAATTCATGAACGCCCTTTGAAAGGGCCCAGTATCTGCTAAAAATGGCGACAAAAATTGCGCGTCACTTTACTACATAAGGTCAGTTTGTAGCGGTGTGTTTAATTTGCTCGGTAATTGTGTATTAGCTATGTAAGTTAAACATTAGGGAACCAGGGCTGGAGGCAACCAGATAAAAATCAAGGTAATAAGCACAAAATAGAGTCAAACAGAGTACTTTCCATGAATGCAAATCATCCCAGAACTGCTCACGGACGGTGCTTGGAAGGAGAGACGGCGAAAATGGCCATCCTCGATTTTTGAAATATAGAAATTTAGATAAAAATTGCCTTTGTGCTCAATTGGCGAACATTTGATTTATTGAAGTTTGAAGAATTTAGATGAAAATCCCATTTATGTGGTCAGAAGAGGAGGCGAACACACCGCCACAAGCAAGAAAAGGGGGATGCGAAAACCATGTTTTATGCAGAGAGACGAGACAGATATACGTATGTAGCTGAAATGGCCCATAGGTTGACACACTGCTAAAGAATGCATAACTGGTAAGCTGTGGGGACCCAGGAAAACTGGGGAACCCAGAAAAACGAGTAGGATAAAGCACTTACTGCTACAAAACGAGAACAGATGCCAGTCTGCATATCACTGGAATGTGTGTGAAACTGTAACTTGTGGAGGGAGCCCAGGAGAAATGGTAAGCTGTAGGAACCCAGGAAAACTGGTATATTGGGTGAACCCAGGAATGCCGGTAAACTGGGAGAACCCAGGAAAACTGGTAAGATGAAAGAATCATTGCTACAAACCGAGAACAGATGACGGTCTGCATGTCAACTTGTCTGGGGAACCCCGGGAGAACTGGTAAATTGGTGAAAAAAACTGGAAACCCAGGAAAACTGGTTGTATGAAGGAAACTAAAATGTGTGTGGAACTGCAACTTGTCGGAGGAACCAAGAAGCACTGGTGAGCTGGGGGTGCCCAGGAGAACCGGTGAACTTGGGGAACCCAGGAAAACTAGTAAACTTTGAGAACCCAGGAAAACTGGTTAGGTGAAGGAAACACTGCTATAAAACGAGAACAGATGACGGCCTGCATGTCATTGGAATGTGTGTGTAATTCCAGCTTGTTGGGGAAACAAACAGGGGGGACTGGCAAACTGAGAGAACCCAGGGAAACTGGTCAAATGAAGGAAACCATAATGGCTGGTCAACTGAAGAGAATTTGGACTAATCTCCTTTGTTGATGCCGCTTGGATTCAGTGTGTTGAGACGGCGTATCCAGTAGCTCTCACGCTGTTTTCTGGTCTTGTCCGTCCAACCCGAATTGTGGTCCAAGCAACAAACAGAGGCATGACTCAAGAAGTCATGCCCTGGCAACCGGAAGTGCTCTGCAACTGGAGATCGTTCAAATCTCTTGTGTTTCCAGTCATCTCTGTGACCATTCATCCTCACGCTGAGTAGGCCCTTGGTTTCCCCAACATACTGTTTTCCACACTCTCCACACGATATCAGGTAAACCACATTCATTGTTTTGCAGTCAGTACTCCCCCTCAGTCTTACTTTTGCCCCATTCGACGACTTGGCTATGTGGGACGGGGTTATCATGTCGCAGGTTCGACATCTTGGTCTGCCACAGGGCTTGCATTCGCCATGAGGCTCATCATCTATGGAATCTGGCTTCAGTCTCGCTCTCACAAGAAGGTCTCTTAGGCTTTTGGGCCTTCTGAAAGCCATAATTGGCTTTTGCGGAAAGACTGAGTTCAGATGGTCTGATGATTCGATGACGGGCCAATGCTTGTCAACGATATTCCTGACCTTAGGTAGGTCTGGGTGATAAGTTATGACGAATGGCAAGATGGCTTTGTCTTGGGTGGGTTTAGGCCTGTACGATAACAGACTTAGTCTGTCCATTTGCCTAACCCTTCCTATGGCTTGGTCGATGCTCTGCTTCTGATAACCTCGTTTACTGAGTTGATCAGAGAGTTCTTTCACTCGCAACTCAAAAGCCTCGTCGTTACAGTTTCACACACATTTCAGTGATATGCAGACTGGCATCTGTTCTCGTTTTGTAGCAGTAATTGCTTTATCCTACTCGTTTGTCTGGGTTCCCCAGTTTTCCTGGGTCCCCACAGCTTACCAGTTATTCATTCTGTAGCAGTGTGTCAACCTATGGGCCATTTCAGCTACATACGTATATCTGTCTCGTCTCTCTGCATAAGACATGGTTTTCGCATCCCCCTTTTCTTGCTTGTAGCGGTGTGTTCGCCTCCTCTTCTGACCACATAAATGGTGATTTTCATCTAAATTCTTCAAACTTCAATAAATCAAATGTTCGCCAATTGAGCACGAAGGCAATTTTTATCTAAATTTCTATATTTCAAAAATCGAGGATGGCCATTTTCGCCGTCTCTCCTTCCAAGCACCGTCCATGAGCAGTTCTGGGATGATTTGCATTCATGGAAAGTACTCTGTTTGACTCTGTTTTGTGCTTATTACCTTGATTTTTATCTGGTTGCCTCCAGCCCTGGTTCCCCAATGTTTAACTTACATAGCTAATACACAATTACCGAGCAAATTAAACACACCGCTACAAACTGACTTTATGTAGTAAAGTGACGCGCAATTTTTGCCGCCATTTTTTATCAGATACTGGGCCCTTTCAAAGGGCGTTCATGGATTAATTTTAAGTCGTTTACCCACTGCCGAACATACAGTGGTGTCAACTTTGTCACATTTCATGTGGTTTTTGTGTATTTGTGTATTTTTGCATTGTTTTTGATTTATTTTGTTTATTTACCTATTTTCATTTTTTCCAGTTTTTACCTGTAAATACATATTGACTCTGAAGAAGGCGAAAGCCGAAAGCGCGCTTAGTTTGATTTATTCTTGCACTGTTAATGGTTTAATCCCCCTATATACTTATTTCAATCATTTTTCGAATCCTTTCTTAGGATCCAGTGCCACCGGGAAGATTTTTGTTTGATGTTTGTCCTATTTCTCCCAATATATATATATATATATAGTGTTAGAATGAGGGTAATAAAAATCAAGCAATGGTGAGGAAATGACACAATCAGAACGAAAGTCCCATTCTAAAAACCGAGATGAGAAAAACACTAAATTGACAATCAGGGTCTAATACAACAAGGACATATCATGAGCTGGGTGAGCAGCTTTTTCTCAATAGGCTGTCATTCGGTTACTTGGACATAAATATATGAAAACGTACGTGAAATGTGCTAACAGCACAAAAATTCGACACAAAAACAAACTATCGCCTAATATATAAGTAATGGGGATGGGGTTAACCGGTTTTACAGGGTCTTACCTAGATCAGCTGGCTAGCCTTCACTCCGCTCCACTTCGGTACCTCGTTCCACTTTCGCTAGACGGCTTAGCTTAGGTTGCCTTTAAACTATGGTCGAACACATTATGGATTTTGCAAGCAAACTCTAGTTGCTTTATTTTGGCGATGCTTGTAAAAGAAATGTATATGTATATGCACCAGAGGTATTTATCTACAGCTGACACTAATCATGCATTCTGAAACTACACGGAAACAGAAAATATCGACTTTATTTATTTCTACTTTCAGTTTTATGTGTTCTATTTATAGACATGTGTGTAGTGTTTTCTTTTTGAAATATGACATATATAAACAACCCCAAGCATTCGTTGCATTGGAATGCTCGGTTGTCAAGTCATATATGTTGAAAGAGACCTAACTTAACACAGTATTTCCTCTCTTTGCTGTTCTTGTTGATTTTTGACTTTCAACTAACTGTTCAATGTAAGCCGTTCCCGTCGGCGTGGAGTATAACGAAACACCGATGGGAATATCCCGTCTAGGTCTTACCTCGAAGCTTCTGTGGTGGTTCACAACATTTAAATTAGTTAATTGTTCGGTCCTCGTACGGCGAATCACTAACTAGTCAATAGTTCATCAAGAACAAACAAAATAATTATGATAAACACCATATGGCGAACCAAAACCGAGGACTCACAGATACAATAGGCTGCCCGGCAATCGGAGAACAACATTTGAAAATCTGGAGCCGAAGAAAACCCAAGTTGAACCCTGGTCAGCCAAGCAACAGGCAAGAAAGCTTCAGCCCCGATCAACTGAAGTAACTTAAGTCGAGGTCATCATAGAGTCGGTCGTGAAATTAAAGAAGAAAGCATAGTAATCAGTCGTGATTGGGTTAAAAGACGGTCGCATCAAATTTTAGTTATACTCTATACGTTTGAAACGTTAAATGTATTTTATTGATTGATGAGAAAATTATTACTTCCTATACGCTTCTTAATGAGGGTGAGGTTAGGCGCCTGTAAAACACATCAGGATAACATGTTCGCGAAATGTATACCCTCTTGAACCCACTTTTATATAGTAAGACTGGGGTATACAGGGGTATACCTATTATTTTCTTAAATTTGATCCAAAAAAGGTACAAGTAGGCAAAGATCAGGAAAAGGCGCAATCAGAAAAAGATTCCCACTCCAAAAACCGAGGTGGGAAAAAACCAAACTAACAATCAGGTACTTTATACTATGAAACATATCGTAAGCCGAATGAGCAGCTATTTTCCCAATAGGTGGCCACTCAGTTACCTTAACTTAAATAAAAATATGAAAACATACATAAGGCGCCAACAGCACAAAAAATTTTAAACACCAAGACATAAAACAAAAAGAACCACTACAGAAGTATCGACTTGGAACGATCAGTAACACAAAGTTACTGGCGGGCTTAAACCGGTTTTACAGGTACCTAACCTCACCCTCAGCTTCTGCAGGGTTCATAACATTTAGTTAGTTATTTGGTCCTTGTGGTGAATCTCTAACTAGTCAATGAATCATCAAGAACAAACAAATAAATCATGATAAACATCCTGATGAATCAAAGCCCAGGACTCACAGAATGAGTAAGCTGCCCGACGATGGAGATCCCTGGGCGCCGAATAACCTACTAACTCCGGAGCAAAAGAAAAACACCAGTTGGACCCCGGTGGGCCAAGCAACAGACAAGAAGCTCCTGTCCCAACCAACTAAAATGAATAGCTTTAAGTCGGGGCCATCATAGATTGTGGGCACTCGTTACAACCGCCTCGACGAGGCGGTTTTAACGTGTACCCACAATCAATGTTTTGAGCAAGGATATTAAACATATTTAAGTTTTTCCAATGAAATTTTAATTTTTACAGCTGAAAGAATCTCTGTATATTGCATGGGCGAGTTTTCGTTATGGGGTTTAAACCCCCCTCGCACCCATCCACCCCACCCCAGAATTTTTGTATTACGGGTCGTTCCAATGCGATACTTCTGTTGTGGTTCTATTTGTTTTATGTTTTGGAGTCAGTCGAATTTTCGTGCTGTTTTAACCTTATGTACCTTTTCATATTTTAGTTTAAGTTCAGGTTACTGAGTGGTCGCCTTTTGGGAAATAGCTGCTCACTCGGCTTACGATGTTTGCTTAGTATATTTACATGTACCTTATTGTCAGTTAAGTTTTTTCCCCACCTCGGTTTTTGGAGTGGGAATTTCTTTCTGAATGCGCCTTTTCCTGCTAATTGCCTACGTGTACCTTCTTAAATTTGTAAACCAAGTCACCTTAAAATTCTAGTTCTGTAAAAGCGTATATTGTGGTTCTAATTGTTTTATGTTTTGGAGTCGTGTTTTGTGCTGTCTGAATCTGATTCTGAATAGATTACTGGTGATACGCCAAATGACATTATTTCACTAGGGGTTCGGATGGGGGAGAAACTAGTCCCTAGAACGCACGAGTGAAGCGAACTTGGACACACAATCATCTGACACTTCAGCAGTGCAAAACAGAGAGTCAGTGAGGTCATTCAAGTTCCTGATAGTCTGGGGAAAGAAACTACATTTATAGGCCTCTATACTAGCAGATGGAAGATGAAATGCATTGGAGTGACTACTTCTACAACGCCTAGTCTTGGGGATAAGGTTATCTGTAGGTATTCTGGCTTTACCCTTCAGACCTTTGTATAGCAATATAAGTCGATTATCCGTCCTCCTTTTCTTTGGGTTGTTCAAGAATACCAGTCATACTTCCTTCTTCGAAAGTATAATTCTTAGTTACAAATCTAGCGGCACGATTCTGTACCTTCTCCAATTCCTCCTGGAGGTCTTTAGTATTCCAGGACTGGGCGCACCAGTCCTTTATACTCTGCTTCATTAACATATTGTGGGCAAGAAAATAATTAAGTTTTTCAAGAATACAAGTGTTCTGTTGGCTTTAGTACAGATATTGGTGATATGGGTATTCCACTTCAAGTCATTTGTAATTGTTACACCTAGATATTTGATGCTATCAACATTTTCCCATACTGTACCCTCGAGAGTGTGGGAATCCTCAATTTTATTTATCCGCTTATTTATCAGCTGCATCATGTTGCATTTGACAGATGGTCCATTTTCGGACCCTGCTCCCTAAAAGGACAATCATTGTCTGAAGTTTCAATGTATCTTCTAATGTTCTAATTTCAAGGTTACAAACACAGTCATCAGCAAAAAGCCCGATTTGAGAGTCAATCCCAACGGGTATGTGATTTATGTACAAGCTGAACAACATTTGACCGAGAACGGTGTCCTGAGGGGCTCCAGACACAACAGGGACCGAGTCAGATTTAACACCATTAAATTTAACTACTACCCTTCGCTGCCTGAAGCACAAAAAGCATCAACAACAGGGCTATCGGTATCATAAACTTCTCCAACAAGGCTATCGGTATCATAAACTTCGAAAAACATTTTCTAAATTTTATCGTAGACACTATAAATTGAGTTCCAAATATAATGTTGGGTTAAAGACGCTTTTAGGTGAGGGCCTTTCGGAACCAGAACTTTATGGTGACTTGGTTTACAAATTTAAGAAACTTATAGGAAGGAATGATTTTTCTTTTCAGTTCATAAAAACCATTACACGTTACAGACGTATAGATTATAACTTGAATGTTATGCGACAGTCTGCATGCTTAGTTTTTAACCCAATCATGGTTGATAACTATGCTGCCTTCTCTAATTGCACGCCGGTGGGTCGGGCGTCAGACTCTATGATGGCCCCGACTTAAAGCTATTGATTTTAGTTGGTTGGGACCGCAGCTTCTTGTCTGTTGCTTGGCCCACCGGTGTCCAATTGGTGTTTTTCTTTTGATCCAGGGTTAGTAAGTTAGTAAGAGCAAGTAAGTTATTCGGCGCCCAGGAATCTCCATCCTCGGGCAGCTTACTGAATCTTTCGAGTCCTCGTTTTGGATTCATCAGGACGTTTATCATGATTTATCTGTTTGTTCTTGGTGATTCGTTGACTAGTTAGTGATTGGGACAAGGAGCTAAACTCCTTTAAGTGCCAGATAGCACAGGTCATGGGCTCCACGAAACCCGTCAATTTAGTCTACAGAATGAATGGCGTGGTCCTGGAGACTGTTACCTGTGCAAGGTATTTCGGGATTGAAATCTCCAGAAATATGTTCTTCTCGCATATACAGACTTACAGACCCTGATAACAAAACTCTGGGCTTTGTCAAAACTAAGATGTATGAAGCAAGAGAGGCTACCTATACTACCCTAGTCTCAGGGCCAACAACCATAAGGACAAGATCAAACAGATTGAGAAAGTCAACGACGGGCTTCACGTAGAAAGAGGGCTTATTGTTTCAGACATGATTGAAACTTTAGGTTGGCAAACTCTCAAGCTAAGACGTGCCGATGAACGTTGACATCAATGTAACTCATCTGTAGGCGCATTCATATCCTATGCAAGTCTGGTATTTCGGTCCGGCTCATAGCTCAAAGCAGTGACTACTCAAATAAGGCCGTCGTCGCCGGTGCCGCAGGTCCGGCGGACCTGCGAGCGCCGGAACTCTTTTTTGGCCGAGCATGCTATCCGCCGTACCATTTTTTTACCTTTAGTCTTCTTTAATCGCATCAATGTACGAGTCTCGTCTACGAGATCGCTGGTCTAATCAACATTCGAAACTCGTGTCATCGATGCAAAGGTGTAAAAATAAACAGCTTAGAAACCACAAAACGTGTAAAAACAGTACTTTCATTGAAATGACACCTTGTTCATTATATTCGTCATAAAGGACTCTGTTCAGCGAAACGATATATCATAGTCGTAATACAATTGTTGTTATACCGCCCGATGATATTCAAAGATGGTCAAACATTGATTTTAAAACCTAAAATATGTTCGTAACGAACAGCCGGGCCAAGCCACAGCAAACACCGTCGGTGGAAAAGCATGCTCATTCACCAATGGTGGTTTATTGCGCTATATACTCAACACTTACTCGATTCACAAAGTTTCGAGTTTGAAATTTGCATATTACAAGCACTCAATATGCCGCTAATACGTTGCACTAACGTATTTTTCAAAGGGAGGCTATTCCGTCACATGTTCTAATTTTGTCACATAATCCAAAAATATTCCCAAATCTAAAACAAAAAATGTTCCCACAAAAATATCCATAAAATAATTGTTCAAATTTACTGGAAACTTGTTTGATTTGATGTTTTATGTCCCAATCAACAGCTATGATCATGACAGGATATTGCCTTGTTTTTTATGGGACTTCTATCCTACACGCCTGAAATACAAAATGTGTTTTGAATATAACAACCTACGTAAATGTAATATCCGGTATAACGTTACGACGTTACGTACCGTACGTTGGTTACTTGGTTACGTTGGCTTTATCATTCCGGTTCACACAGCATGTATTAAACTTGTAATTCGTAATTTGTCTAGTTATTACATTGGCGACGAGGATTAAAACGAAGTAAGCAGCAGCAAGAAAAGAGGTTAAGCAGCAGCAAGGGAAAGAGTTTTTTGATCAAATAAGATCACTGAGCAACACACACGCCTGTAGTCTTCTAAGAAATGAGACCATAAACATGCAGACGAAGGACGACACCGACGATGCTAATCAGAGTAAGAGCCTATTGAATGAGGTAAATGAGCAATCACAGCGTCAAACACAAAACGACGAGTCTGATTTGCATAACCATGATAGCTGTGATAGCATCAACGAGGGAACAGAAAGAGATGACAGCGACATGGAAGACAGCTTGTTCATAGAGGGAGGAGGAAGAACAACAATTCGGGTTCAGCCTATTCGGAAGGGAAGAAAGAGAAGAAACAGAAAATCACATTGCTAATTGGTTAAAACGCGCACTTGTAAAATTAAGCGCACACGTTTTATTTGAACCATTGAACTTTTCATTTTGTCAATTACCAGGACACTTCTTTAGTGACTGAAAAACGCAATCATGAATTTGTTACTATAATTGACTATTTAACATATCAGTGTTTAACACGAAAAAAGACTGAAAATTATTAGTCAAAAACACTATTTGAAAACAAGGGAGATATGTAATATCCGGTATAACGTTACGACGTTACGTACCGTACGTTGGTTACTTGGTTACGTTGGCTTTATCATTCCGGTTCACACAGCATGTATTAAACTTGTAATTCGTAATTTGTCTAGTTATTACAGTAAACAACTAAAGTTTATATGAACACGTATGAATGGTTTAACTAAACCACGTTTCATGGATGCTCAGACCAATTTAGCCGTAAACATGTAGGTAAAAAAATAGTAATAACTGATAACAGGATTTGCTTGGCGGCACGAGCAGCCTATCTATTTTTCGTGGCCCCAATGGGTGGGGCCATTTGTTTCTGGAAACCCCAAAAATATGGAAATTCATGTCAGAAATTTCAAGCTCTCATCAATTTATTTTTCATATTATATTTGAATATCGGCCGTTTTTTTGTCAACAAAAACTAATGAAATTCGAAGACAAAAACGCATACAGTACACGTTTAGAAGCACCAATAAATAAAAATTTTCCCGAGCCCCTATGCGGGACCCACCCCCTCTCGTGCTCTCCCCCTCTCGTGCATTTGGCACTCGATCTTGTTTTCGCCGGACCACTTTCTAGAACGCGGCGACGGCCCTGTCAAAGTTTGTTAACTCAACTCTTAATCTGTCTGTCTGTCTTCAGATACTGAGTCGATCAATTTCTGATCATCACCCCAGGTGTGGGTGGGTGGCTAAATTTTGAATTTAGCAATTTAGGGGGGGGGGGAAACATTCGGGATGGGCCATTAAAACTATTTTCTAACCAATGTTTAATATACTTGGCCCCATTTAGATAATACTAGTCTTTGTATCGACTACCCTGTTGAAAGTTGCAAATTTTCAGTAATTCTCTTTGGCTCCATGTTGCCAAATCTAAAGGGTCACTGACGAGACTTCAATAGTCGAAACCGCGGTATGGCCCATCCCCTTTCTTATTAATGTGTTCACTGCTCTTAAAGGATCTCAGTTTTAATTTTTATTTGCTATTACTGCAGCTGGTGTTGTGCCGTGTGGCGGCCCTAAAAAGTCTCCCCGTACATCATCCATAGTGCAGGCTATATTTTCTTTTTGGTCCTTTGAGATCAGCGAGGATATTCAGAACTCTAGAAATTTATTATCGGTTAAGATTCATTTTCTAACCAATGTTTAATATACTTGGTCCCATTTAGATAATACTAGTCTTTGTATCGACTACCCTGTTGAAAGTTGCAAATTTTCAGTAATTCTCTTTGGCTCCATGTTGCCAAATCTAAAGGGTCACTGACGAGACTTCAATATTCGAAACCGCGGTATGGCCCATCCCCTTTCTTATTAATGTGTTCACTGCTCTTAAAGGATCTCAGTTTTAATTTTTATTTGCTATTACTGCAGCTGGTGTTGTGCCGTGTGGCGGCCCTAAAAAGTCTCCCCGTACATCATCCATAGTACAGGCTATATTTTCTTTTTGGTCCTTTGAGATCAGCGAGGATATTCAGAACTCTAGAAATTTATTATCGGTTAAGATTCATTTTCTAACCAATGTTTAATATACTTGGCCCCATTTAGATAATGCTAGTCTTTGTATCGACTACCCTGTTGAAAGTTGCAAATTTTCAGTAATTCTCTTTGGCTCCATGTTGCCAAATCTAAAGGGTCACTGACGAGACTTCAATAGTCGAAACCGCGGTATGGCCCATCCCCTTTCTTATTAATGTGTTCACTGCTCTTAAAGGATCTCAGTTTTAATTTTTATTTACAAGAAGCTAGACAGAGGCATACTAAAATTAATAATCAGATCAGCATAATTCCACTTCGTACAGAGTGGATTCAATGGTAATGTTCTTTGGAAATTGATACCAGGCATCTACCGTCACTCTGCTTCTAATACATGTTTGCTCTAACATTCAGCCATGGTGTTTCTTTGAGTGGATTATTTTGGGTGACACCATAATACGGCTATATGTTACCAAAAGCTCTCGTCCAATTTTCCGATCAAATGTGACAATTTCTTGTGATGTTAATATGAGAGCTCAACAGGTTTGTGTCCAAGCAAAAAGTGAGATGTGATCATTATGGATTTCGCAAAGGCCTTTGACAAGGTGCCACACAAGAGACTGCTCTACAAACTGCACTACTATGGGATTAGAGGATCTACTCACCAGTGGATCGCTTCATGGATCTCTGAGCGCTTTCAAAAAGTGGTGTTAGATGGTCAAGCCTCAGATCCAGTCCCTGTCCTATCTGGTCCTATCTGGTGTCCCTCAAGGATCAGTCTAGGGTCCGGTCCTTTTCTTGGTCTTTATAAATGATCTTCCAGACAATATCAGGTCATCCGTTCGCCTCTTTGCTGATGATTGTGTTTTGTATAGAAATATTAAAACCCCCACAGATTGCCAGATATTACAGGGTGACCTGAATAGCCTAGGACAATGGGAGACCGATTAACCATTTTTGCATTATTGGCTGGTTACCAGCTTAGAAATACTTAGTAATCAATATTGGAAATACAGGTAACCAAAACCACCCTGACCTTAAGGTCAGGGTGGTTTTGGTTACCTGTTTTTCCAATATTGATTTTCTGTAAGCTGGAAACCAGTCAATAATGCAAAAATGGTGAATTGGCAAATGAAATTCAATGTTGCCAAATGTCATTCAATGAGGGTGACTCGGCACCTCCCTAGCAATCAAATACACTTTAACTTCTCGTTGCACCAACAAACTTTGGAACAAGTTGAGTCCGCCAAATACCTTGGAATTACTATTACTGACAACTTGGAATGGGGTCAACATGTCTCTGAAATTTCTTCTAAAGCAACTAAGACTTTGGGTTTTCTTCGGCGCAATTTAGCACTTGCACCTCAGCATACAAAGGAAGTTGCATACCAAACATTTGTTCGCCCTCAGCTCGAGTATGCAGCTCCTATTTGGCATCCCTATAATGAAACTGAGACGAAAAAGGTGGAGAAAGTGCAGAAGACAGCAGCTAGGTGGGTCTGCAGGCGATGGCATAATACCAGTAGTATCGATGACATACTTAATGATCTTGACTGGCCATCCCTGGAGGACCGCAGGCTAAAGTCTTCCAAGTTTAACTTTCTTTTACAAGATTCACTCCGGTACAGTGTCTCTTGACAAAGATAAATATCTGACCCCGGCTCCCAGATTAAGATATACCAGGGTATCTCATGATTCACAGTACACAAGATACATGTCCTATAGTGATGCCCTGAAGAATTCATTCTTCCCAAGGACTATTCCATTGTGGAATAGTCTTCCTTCTTCAGTGGTCGCATCTAAGACCACGGAAGAATTCAAGGCTCTTATTTAGAACCAAGGGTCCAGAGGTATACGTTTTAGTATGCCTCTGTCTAGCTTCTTGTAAAAAGTTTTAATGACCCATCCCGAATGTTTCCCCCATTTTGCTAAATTCAAAATTTAGCCACCCACCCCACACCTGAGGTGATGATCAGAAATTGATCGACTCAGTATCTGAAGAAAGAAAGAGATCAGACACATAATTCGGCCTTCTATACTAGATGTGCCTATTTATTTATTTACTTTATTTGTGTAACGAAGGAACATTAGTCAAAAATACGAGTTTACCGATGTAAGAGTTGACCAGAACTTATTGTCGTAATTTTGTTCAGTTTCATTTGTGATAAAGATAATCTCAGTAAGTGGGACGCTTAATATCATGTGTAGAAAGACGTTAGCTAAATATTGCAAGCTTTCACGTGAAATTTATTTTGATCTGGAAAAACCTCCAGTGAAGACGTGGTTTGCGGTGTGTGGTTTGCTTGAAACAAGAGAGACTGACTGTTTGCACATTTGCTTTAGACATATTTGTAGGTTATCACTTGAGCAGCTTCTTCTCGTCATGCAGATGAATAGCTTCTTCTCGTCATGCAGATGAATATGTATAGAGGTCCATACGTGTGGTGGGGTTCTCCTAGTTGCGAAACCTCACTACACTACATGTACGTTCCGTTGCGGACCTTGATGGTTCTATTTAGCCACCCACCCCAATTGAATAAACAGGATTGCACATGGTTGACAGGTGGTGAGTGCATCCGAATAGACCTAGTTGACCTCACGGAGTGCCTTGACGTCACGGCGATAGCTTTGTCACCCTTGTTGAGATGTCTGCCCAGCGGATTTTGACAAGAAATATCATTGACGTTGAAGTGAGCATGGAGAGTCGTTCTTTTTGATTGGCTTAGTGTTGCTCTCCAAAAGTGGGAGCAAATAGACTCATACAGTGTTATTGTTTACATTATTTGACCTTGACATCGATGACGTAATGCGCATTGCATTGTGGTTGAAATTTTCACTTCTGGGTGGCAAAACCATTTCCGGTTCAATGTTGTTTACATACACTAGTTAGAATGAAAGTGAAATATGAGGTGCCGTTTCAATCAGTGAAAGATGATGACCTCTAAATACAAAATTACTAATAATTTTTGGCATTTGTTTTCATTGATTTGTTTGCCCTAATTTCATTTTTAACACCTTCTTGGGCGTCTCAAATATCCTAATGCATAACTGATGTTTGAACCTCGCAAACAAAAATATGTATTACTTAGATATTATTCATAATTAATTAACAATTAATGCACGTATGCAATCAAACTAAAAAATAATTCATAATGGAAAAAAATAAATAAAAAAAAAGGCTGAGGCTATCCGCACGACGGTCGTGCCGATAAGCGGCGTTATCCGCACGACGGTCGTGCCGATAAGCGGCGTTATCGGCCCGACCGTCGTGCGGATAGCCAATGCTACAGGTATTGGCTATCGGCACGACGGGAGTATAAGATTTTCTAACAAGCTTACGCATGCATTAAACTATTAATTTGTCATTAAATAAATTAATTATAAGTTTAGCTATTGAAATACATTCTAAATTAACATTTTTGTTAATCATGAATAAGAAAACTAGTTTGATTTGATTAATTCAGTTAATGTAAACTGAATCACAGTAGATTTCTAACAGCCAACGGAGAAAAATATAACCATTGCAAATTTTCTTTAATTGTGTTACTGAAATGTTTCCATACTCCATTGTTAAAATCAAAGGCTGTTTATTCTTTTGGATTACCACATTATTTTATTATTTAGGTTTCGATAATTACTCTCATTTACGCATACGCATGACTAATTTTTACAGGTAAATTCACAGGTAAGCCAATTTCAGCAAAATAACAATTTTGTTAATAATTAAAAAAAGTAAAAAATCCTGCATGTGTAATATTCTGTTTCAGTTTTGAAGCCGGTGTAATATATTTATCAACTTAAAATGTATCCATTTCTAAACATTTTTAACATTTGGATATCGATTTCCCTGTCGTGCGGATAACGCCGCTTAATATATTTATCAACTTAAAATGTATCCATTTCTAAACATTTTTAACATTTGGATATCGATTTCCCTGTCGTGCGGATAACGCCGCTTATCCGCACGACGGTCGTGCCGATAAGCAGCGTTATCGGCACGACCGTCGTGCGGATAGCCAGTGTCAAAAAAAAAAGGTAATAAACAATTAAATAAATAGTTCTTGTCCTTTTTTCCAACCTTATTTGTACCTAAACCAGAAATAAAAGTGCATTCATCTTAGCGCTTTTTATGAATGAAAGTTTCTTCTTCTTTTTATCCATCTTTTACATTTTAATAAAAAAATGAACATCAACTCTTGCTCACATTATATTTAAATAATCCCTATGAAATATAACTTGATCCAGTTTAAATACATGTCATACTATTCAAAGGTAATATTTAATCCATTTGTCGGAAAGAAGGGCGGTTTCAGCTACTGAAGACAGTTTTATGACACACTATCTCAAATAAGATGCCCATAAACATGATAATCGGCTTCTTTAATTATTGTATATGACACCCTCTTCAAAGAAACGACACATTCTTGGGGTACATTATGGATGATCCATGGGATTAATGAAGTCCCTCAGGGCAGCCGGCTAGCGTGTTCATGAATCAGTCGATTAATTATCATTACATGTGTTGATATCGCTTGGATAAGCAAAAGATAATTATGATTCCAGTGTCTTAGATAAAAATGAATACACTACACATAAGAGTAATTTTAATTTTTGAATAAATTAGATTTATTTCATGGAATGAAAATAATGTTTTTGGTTTTATTTTTTATTTTAATTTACCGCATGCAAAACAGATTTAAATCATGTGCTTTTGAGAGAGAGAGAGAGAGAGAGAGAGAGAGAGACCAAAATGACGGCTTAAAGATATTCCCGTTTATTTTTGTATTTATAAAACTTAAAAAAAATGATTCAAACACGGAAATTATTGAACGTTGATTTATGATTTATTCCGTGGGATATATTTTCTAATGCCGCACGGGAAGAAACGCTTAATACTTACAATACTAAATTAGAAACAAGCATCAATTAATGAACAAAACATATTTGGAAATTAATTTGTTATGAATAAGTAAAATTTCGACATTATTTTACACTTTTATACATGATCAAAACATTACAGTTTATTACACATTCATTGACCTGAGGTCTCTTTTTTGCCACCCGGAAGTGAGAAAAGGTCACGTGATAGTCACATGACTTACCTGTATTTTATAGACCACGTGGTTTGTGACGTATTGTTTGTACCTGTGTATAAGCTAGATGAATGAGTAAATCTCACAGAAATTATGGATTTAAAGCAGGTAATCAGAGACTTTTCTTATGGAACATTACCTGGAGAGAAAATTTAATATCTCTGTGAACAGTATGCCAAGTGAAGTTGAGCGGGATTTAGTTTTTCACAGTGAATTTTGGGTTTCAAAATTTGATGTGTAAAGTAAAACTATTTTTGACTGGTTAGAGGCTGTATGACACATTCGGAATGCTTTTGTGTAAACATGCATGGAGATTGTAAATAACAGCTGAAGGTCTGAGTCTAGGGGTTCTCCCAACGGTATGGCGGAACCTTCGAAATTTGGGGCAATTCAAAATTCGTGGTTATTTATGTTTCTCATAGTTTCTCTCTCTCTGTGAAGTGTTCTGAGAAGATTTTAACCCCAGTTGAAAACTTGATGTTTGCACTTTAAGATGGTATGAAAATTCTATCTGAGCAACATTGTTTACTACTACACCGAATTTAGAAGGGACTTTTCGTCTGGCTGAAAATCCCACCTTAGTGATTATAATCAAGGATACTGATGTTGAAGCATGAAAATGAACAATTTCTCAATTCTGTTTTGATACAGCATATGTCACTGCATGTGTGCAAGAACTGTAATGAACCTGAGATTTTAGAGAGAGTTGTACATTACAACTAAACATTAACTACACCGAATTTCGAAGGTATCATGCATACCATTGGTTGGTAACATTTGCTGATTTGTACAATTGGTACCAATGGTATTACCATTTTTAACTCACCTGAGCCGAAGGCTCACAAGGTGAGGTCGAGCCGGTGTCCATCCGTGCGTGCGTCCGTCCGTCCGTTCACATTTTCAAACTCAAATATCTCTAAGACAACAAGGCCGATCGTGATCAAATTTTATCAAAAGCATCATTGAGGAGGGGGAAAAGTTGCATAAGGTTTTGGGCCAGGTCGGATTGGAACTCTGGTTTCCATGGCAACAGATAGCTCCCATAGACTTACAATGGGAAAAACATAAAAAAAAATCTTCTTCTCCGAAACCACAAGTCCCAGACCTTTCATATTTTGTGTAGCAATGTATAGTGGTCCTCTTTATAAATCATGCCAACCGTGCCCCTGGAGTCCATACAGGCCCTGCCCGGGGGGTGTGATGGGGCAAAACATAAAAAAATCTTCTCCGAAACCACATGGCCCAGAGCCTTCATATTTTGTATGTAGCAATGTGTAGTGGTCCTTTTTATAAGTCCTGCCAATCATGCCCCTGGGGTCAAGAATGGCCCCGCCCCGGGGGTCATTAGCTCCCATAGACTTACAATGGGAAAAACATAAAAAAATCTTCTTCTCCGAAACCACAAGGCCCAGAGCTTTCATATTTTGTCAGTAGCAATGTATAGTGGTCCTCTTTATAAATCCTGCCAACTGTGCCCCTGGGGTTCATACAGGCCGCGCCCTGGGGGGGTCATGGGTAAAACATAAAAAAATCTTCTTCTCTGAAACCACAAGGCCCAGAGCTTTCATATTTTGTATGTAGCAATATATAGTGTTCCTCTTTATAAAACCTGCCAACTGTGCCCCTGGGGTCCATACGGGCCCCGCCCGGGGGGCGTCATGGCAAAAACTTTAAAAAATCTTCTTCTCCAAAAGTATAAGGCCCAGAGCTTTCATATTGTGTGTGTAGCAATGTATAATGGTCCTCTTTATAAATCCTGCCTAATGTGCCCCTAGGGTCCATACGGGCCCCGCCCCAGGGGTCATTAGGAAAAACATAAAAAAATCTTCTTCTCCAAAACCACAAGGCCCAAAGCTTTCATATTTTGTATGTAGCAATGTGTAGTGGTCCTCTATATAAATCCTGCCAATCATGCCCCTGGGGTCAAAAATGGCCCCGCCCCTGGGGTCATTAGCTCCCATGCACTTACAATGGGAAAAACATAAAAAAATCTTCTTCTCCGAAACCACAAGGCCCAGAGCTTTCATATTTTGTCAGTAGCAATGGATAGTGGTCCTCTTTATAAATCCTGCCAACCGTGCCCCTGGGGTCCATACGGGCCCCGCCCTGGGGGCGTCATGGGAAAAACATAAAAAAATCTTCTTCTCCGAAACCACAAGGCCCAGAGCTTTCATATTTTGTTTTTAGCAATGCATAATGGTCCTCTGTATAAATCCTGCCAACTGTGCCCCTGGGGCCCCGCCCCGGGGGCGTCATGGGAAAAACATAAAAAAAATCTTCTTCTCAGAAACCATATGGCCCAGAGCTTTCATATGTTGTGTGGACCAATGTATAATCCTCTCCTTTATAAATGCTGCCAACGGTGCCCCTGGGGTCCATACAGGCCACGCTCCAGGCATGTCATTATCTACCATAGACTTATAATTGAAATATATGAAAAAATCTTCTCTGCAACAGCATGACACAAAGCGTGTATATTTGATATACAGCATTGTCATGTGGAGCTCTACATAAATCCTGCCAATTTTGCCCCTGGGGTCAAATATGGCCCCACCCGGGGGGTCATTATAGGACTTAGATGATTTTTTCACGTGAACCAAAATGGCAGAAAAGAGGATACACAATCCAGACAAGAGCTCTTCTGCTGATGTAAGTAGGGTTTCAAGGTCACATGACCAAGGTGGCCACCATACCCATATATGGTAAAAACCTCAATTACTTTGTCCAGTGACTGTACTTGTTGACTCTCAGGTGAGCGATCGTTGCCCCTGGGCTACTTGTTACCATTTGCACCAATTTCTTTACTAATGGTACCATCCGTAATTAAATTGGTACCAATGGTACAAATGTAACCAACCAATGGTACCATTGATGTAACCAACCAATGGTACCATTGGAGAACCCGGAACACACGCATTGGCAGGGTTTGGAAGGCTGGGCCAATTTTGTTTTAACCTTTGTAAATTTTGCTTGCATAATGATAATTTGTCACAAAGTGTAGTGAGAAGCCGGTGCGTTCCTGTACCGGAATGGACCTGATTACCGGAAGGGACTACCGGAATGGATATTTATATGTGTCATTGAGTATTTTTCATTTAGTTTCTTTAGGACAATTTTGCCTAAAATGAACACAGACAGTGATTAGTTTGAGAATTATGTAGTTTAAAAATCGGGGGATAAATATAAGCTGAAAGAGCTTCAAATTATCAGAAATTTGAAGTAAGCCTAGTAAGTAAGTAAGAAAGTACAGTAAATTTGTGTTTCGTACAATGGGGTGGCCTAGGTCAGGGACTCACATATGCTTATAGGTCACTGTCACAGTGCCAGCACATTTTATTCTTTTCTACTTCTATTCACCCCTGTTTTTGCTGTAGAACATCCACTGGTTCTTTCTATATATTTTAATCAAAGAAACCTCTGAACAGTAGCACCATCCCGGACCCCACCACTGGGCTACCCTAACCACCCTGGGAAGTCAATTTTGCTATCCTAAGATGAACTTTATTTTATACAAATTATTTTTAAGACTCCAGAAGTACATTTTATTTAGATAAAATACATTTAAAGCACTCAAAGCTGGAACTTTATTTTAGGCCAAAAAAAATAATACCATTGTTTCTCAGGCCACTTTTTGAAGAAACAGATGCGGGCGGCAGGTTTTTTATTTTAATTTTTATTTGAACAAAAACGAATGCGGGCGGCGGCATTTGTTTTTTTTTTTTTTTAATTTTTTTTTCCGGGGGGGAGGGGGGGGGGGTAGGGTCGGTATGGAGATATGGCCAGTGAGTGATAAACGGACAAATATGCTTCCGGCGATCTATGCCCGAGTCACCGTACGGTAACTCTCGTTTAATTTATGATCGATATTTCACACCTAATTTGTGATTGCCAAAATTGGTTGAGCATTAGTAATTCCGAAACAAATGAATATCATACCTATTGGTCTAACACTTAATCCGATAACAATAGATTTGAGAACATCAGTCAGCACGAGTTCCCCCCAATTATCATGATAATCACGCTCTCTGAGTACATCTCAACACGAGTCATAATCTCCGCCCATTGGCCCATGAGATAGCGAATGACGACGTCAATTAGTAATTATTGTCAAGACATTTTATAACTTGTCGGAAAAGAATCGAAATCCACTGTATGTTGTGGCAGCAAGTAACACATTCTATTCTTGTCCTTATTTTCTAATTTCACTCGAATGAAAGTTTGAACATTGTACCGATCACACATCGGTGATCATTAATAGATTTGAGAACATCAGTCAGCACGAGTTCCCCCCAATTATCATGATTATCACGCTCTCTGAGTACATCTCAACACGAGTCATAATCTCCGCCCATTGGCCCATGAGATAGCGAATGACGACGTCAATTAGTAATTATTGTCAAGACATTTTATAACTTGTCGGAAAAGAATCGAAATCCACTGTATGTTGTGGCAGCAAGTAACACATTCTATTCTTGTCCTTATTTTCTAATTTCACTCGAATGAAAGTTTGAACATTGTACCGATCACACATCGGTGATCATATGATAGCGAAATGATTAGAGCATTCGCTTTGGGCACGGGAGGTATCGGGTTGGATCCCGGGCCGCGTGATACCAAAAACGTTAAAAATGGTACCAAAAATACCTTGCTAGCTTGGCGCTCATCATTCATAAAGCAAGCACTGGCATCTCTTCTCCCAAAAAGATAACTTCAGTGATGGGAATACAATTATTGAGGTGGTGGTTGGTGACGGGCAGTTTAGTTCTATCATTAGATGATTAGAGTCTGGTGATTGCAATACCCTTACTCGGGGATAAAACGAGGTGTGCCGGTAAGTCAGCGGCGGAACACTATACGAACATACAGCATACATGGCATGACTAATTATATTATTCCACAAAGGATTCTTGCGGATGCTCTAAACACTCATTTTCCCAGCCGGAAAGTAAAGAAATCACATTTGTTTTTCAGCGTGAACTTTTACATACCTTCCCGGACATTACCGTTCTCAATCGCGAATATTAAATGTAGGTGTCCTAATGTTTTGGACCACAATAATTATTGACGAAATCGTTGACCAACGTGTCATCAATAGCCTATAATAACCCAATGTTTACGGTAACGTTACGGTCTACCAATAATCCCCTAGTCACGAATGCGATAACATGTATCGCTCGGCTTAATTTCAAAACTATTATGGATTAATATAATTTGAGTGTCATTCACGCTTCGCGAGCAATGGATTGTGTCACCTAAACATTAGTGAGATGACAATTATCACTCACGAGTATACATGTACACAAATTTTTAGCAGACGACATGGTTCATACACATTAGGCTATCAAAAACACAATTTTCCGTTTCAAACGTGTTTATTCATTTTTAAAGTACTTAAAAGAGAAACTGTAAGAAAACTGCGCCTTGGCGAATGCCCGGGAAACGATATTTCATTTTTCCTCTGCGCGAGTTTGATTTTTTACTTGCACATAAATTAATTAGTATAAAGGAACACAAGGGTAAAACGGCGCCTTGGTGCCGCCGTTGCGATATTTGAGTGGATGAAATTTTGGTTTACCAGGCTATAGCAGTACAGGTGTCTACATGTTTAATACAATTATTCAGTGGCTATCCTAAACCTTATGATATAAACAGCTGAAACAAGCATCAGAATATTGACTGCATGTAATTTAGCCCAAATAAAGTTCGTACGTAAACTGTACATGGACAATAGAACGCGGGATTGCTACCTAGACCCTGTGTGTTTTTGACTAAAAATTGAATATTGCCATATACTGTACGTGCACATGACCAAGCAGTTCGGTCCTTTGGTGAAGGCTAGAAATGTCCCGGAACCGTGTCAAACGAATACCGTGTTACTAGCCGTCATGCGCAGACTGCATGCGCAGTCGTTTTTCTGAAAACCGCGAGCGGAAAAAAGTGACAAGAGTGAAGGTTTCAAGACAAATGCGGTGGTTTCTGTACTTTTTTTATTTTGAGGAATAAAAAAGGGTAATGCGGTGGGTCTGAAAGAGATGCGGCGGGGCCTGAGAAACATTTATATTTTTTTTTTTTGGCCTTATACAAACTCTTTTTAAGACTCCAGAAGTACATTTTATGCAGATAAAATACATTTAAAGCTCTCAAAGCCACAGCATAATGTCCATTATTGTAATGATGTCCATTCCGGTAAAGGAATGCACCCGTGAGAAGCAGCTACAAATTGTATCTGCCATTTCATGATTTGAGAATGCGACCCAGTTTTGTAAAGAGAAAAAAGCCCTGGGCCCAGAATTACAATGCTTCCTTAAAGTTAAGGTCTTCCTTAGTTAAGGTGACAAATTTTGACTCGATATTTTACCGGTAAAATCAATAACTGTTTTCACGAAAATATACAGGTGTGTAAAATTACATAATCAAACCAATAAGTTTGATTTCAGTATGTCTATGATTTAGATGCATCTTTTTGGATGCTGAAATTTGCCACCTTAACTAAGGTCTTCCTTAACCTTAAGGGAGGATTGTAATTCTGGACCCTGGAGTCAGGATATACTTGTCAGTTGGTTCAAATTCCAAGTGATTCAGATTGTTTCCAGTCATGCTCAACAATTATTTAATATTATGATTTACATTATTACAGTTAACCAGTCCCTGATGATGTTGGAAGGGAGGGGTCACTGAAACCATGGGAACGCTGGACGGTGTCCAGTTTGAGGCCACATACTGTCCTGTGGCAGTTGTGAGCTGTATGTTCTTTCTCTGGGTGTTTAGATACGTCAGCCCAAGTCTCTCTGCCAAGATATGCCCCAGCTTCAAGAAACTGTCAGAGGCAAAACAGATTGACTGGCACTCAAGGTACATGTAATTGAATAATTTTAAACACATCCTAAATGTAAGCCATGGCATGAGAAATCTTGGTTATTTCTATAAACTTTGTGTTGTTGTTTTTTTTTTTTTTTCTTAAAAAAAAGGGGGGGAGGCAAATCAGTTGTGTATTGCTGATCAAACCTTTTAAATGAGCCGCCTCGTGGGAAAACCAACAAAGTGGTTTCCGAAAAGGTGCGACACAAACCGACCTGTACAAGCACAGAAAAGAGCTAGAAGCTTGAAATTTTGGATTTAAGTAGAAGAGGAATTGTACTATCCGAGTAGCGAAAACAAAGGCGGTGATCAGCTTCGCGGTTACCGCGAAGCTGATCTGCGTCTTTGTTTTCACCTATGCAGATTGTTGGTTTTCCAATGAGGTGGCTCAAATATATTCAATTTCTGCTGCAAATTCTGCACAACAAAAGTGTGATCATTTAACCAGGATTCAAGCAGTGTACTCATTGTCTACTCCTTCATATATAACAGGCATATGAATTAATGTAAATTCGGAAAATTTGTGTGACTTTTATTTCGAGCATTTTCAATTTCCAAGTTATTTGCGAGGTCTTTTATTTGTGAATGTCTATGTGTAGTCTGTATGGCTTATAATAATACTTTATTAGCAAACTTTGAATTTGTGAGGCAGCAGATTTTGCAAACATTCCCGACAGTACACATAAAGTTATTTCCATCTTTTTTCAGGGTCAACTCCAGTCTCCACGCTACTATTGTGAGTTGTATGTGTGTTTATGCTATGTTGTATGAGGAAGAATTGGAAGAGGAACCTATCTGGTAGGTCGTAGTATCCTAGCATAGCAGTGTGTTACACTGAAGTTTTTACAGCTGTAAAAATTACAAGTGGCGATCCGTATGGGCAAGCAGTTTTTTAAGGTCACTTATTTTAGAACTCTTAATCATTTGTTCAGCTAACTGTTGTGGTTTTGAGCCCCTCTTGGTAACATCTAAGGCACATGTCTTTCTTACATATTTCTACAGCCTTTCTGTCTCTCGCTGATTCAAGAGAAGCATGGTAGGTAATGCCAAAAGTGAGCACTTTGTATTGGTAATCTGCCACTGTGAGACTTGTGGGTGGGATCAAATGTACGCTACCATGCCAACATGACCTCAGCTGTTAACTACAGATGAAAAGCATCAGAGCAAAAACATTTTAAAAAACATTCTTTCGAAGGAAAAGTTTTTTTTACATGTATATACATTTTAAGGAATGACCTCTGAGACTTTACAATTTTTCTGTTCTTTTAGGGATGACAGCCCAGTGGTGAGGAGCAGCTGCGCTATAGTTGTAGGATATATGGCCGCAGGTAAAACTACCACATAACTTGGATTAATATTTTTTGATGGATTTGAATCTCCAATACATTTGTCTATAATTTTTGCCTATTCGTGGTCCAGTCAAAATCCGGGTAATCAGGTCAGAAAAAATCAATTTTGGCAAAAATTAGTGGAAATTAGTCCTGAAAATACTTAAAACCTTCTGTTTGAAATACAGAAATTAAGATTTCTATTTATAGGTTTCACAATGAAAATTAGTGCGAAATTTGCACCATTTAATTAGCTTTCCAACAGTGTAAATTTTATTGACATAATATTTTAACTTTAAGAGAAGTATTGAACACCAAAATTGTACTGTTGGATGGTACTTTTTTTCAGTTTTTAGTGTATTTCATATCATTATTAAGAGGGTTAAACTTTATCAAATTAAAATAATTTTATGATAATATTATTCTACAGTCTTTTCTCTTTTATAATATGTAAAAATTATTGTACTTAAATGTACCATTAATTTGCTTTATTATGCACCAATTGACCATGTTTTCAAATTTTTTTTACTATGTTATTGAATAGGCAAGTCAATTAGGGGCAATTGGTTTTATGGTTTACCTGGAAGACAACGCTTTATGTAAAAAAAATCAAGTTTCACGCCAGCACATAATTACTATTAGCCTTGTCACGATATCAAGATAAAGTTTATGTGAATTATATATACCTTCTTAAACCCCACTTTTACAGAGTAAAACTGGGGTGTACAGGGTTATACAATTGTATTTTTGTCCAAAACATAGATTGGATTGCCAAGGCTTTTATAACGTATACTTGCAATCTATTTTTTGAGCAAATCTATAAAAAAAAATGAAAAATTTTCAACTGAAAATTTTAAATTTTTGCATTTCTAAAATTCTCTGTATAGTGCATGGTTTTTTATGTGTCTGTAATTAGAGGAACAATCCTGGCAGTTTCTCACTCTGTCAGACAACAGTACCTTGGACTCATTACGAAAACTTGCCCATGCAATAAACAGATATTATTTTAGCTTTAAAAGTTGAAAATTTCCAGCTGAAAAATTTTGATATTTTTCTTATTTTTGCTCAAAACATAGATTGTGGGTACACGTTAGACCGGTTCTAACGAGTACCCACAATCTATGTTTTGGAGCAAAAATAAGAAAAATAGGTATACCCCTGAAAACCCCAGTTTTTCCATATAAAAGTGGGTTATAAGTGGGTATTCATTTCACGGACATGTTTTCGTTATGATTCCACTTCCATATTTAAAGTCAAATGAAAAGAAACAAACAGCTCTTCTGGCAGATATGAAACCTCTTTATAGCCCCGCTTTGAAAAAGTGGGGCTATACTGGATTCACCATGTCCTTCCGTCGTTCCGTTATTCCGTCATTCCGTTATTCCGTTATTCCGTTATTCCGTCCAAATTTCATTTCCACTCAATATCTTGAGAACCAGTTTACAGAATCTGACCAAATTTTGTATGCACATCATCATTGACAAGATCTAGCTTGGGATTGTTACCCGTCATTTTTCGCAAAATTTGGACGGAGTTACGGCCCTTGATTGATGTCAGAATTTCGTTTCCGCTCAATATCTTGAGAACGAATTCACAGAATCCGACCAAATTTTGTGTACACATCATCATTGACAAGATCTAGCTTGGGATTGTTACCCGTCATTTTTCGCAAAATTTTGACGGAGTTACGGCCCTTGATTGACGTCAGAATTTCGTTTCCGCTCAATATCTTGAGAACTAATTGACAGAATCACGCCAAATTTTGTGTGCACATCAACATTGACAAGATCTAGCTTGGGATTGTTACCCGTCATTTTTCGCAAAATTTTGACGGAGTTACGGCCCTTGATTGACGTCAGAATTTCGTTTCCGCTCAATATCTTGAGAACGAATTGACAGAATCCGACCAAATTTTGTGTGCACATCAACATTGACAAGATCTAGCTTGGGATTGTTACCCGTCATTTTTCGCAAAATTTTGACGGAGTTACGGCCCTTGATTGACGTCAGAATTTCGTTTCCGCTCAATATCTTGAGAACGAATTGACAGAATCCGGCCAAATTTTGTGTGCACATCAACATTGACAAGATCTAGCTTGGGATTGTTGCCCGTCATTTTTCGCAAAATTTTGACGGAGTTACGGCCCTTAATTGACGTCAGAATTTCGTTTCCGCTCAATATCTTGAGAACGAATTGACAGAATCCGACCAAATTTTGTATGCCCGTCATCATTGACAAGATCTAGCTTGGGATTGTTACCCGTCATTTTTCGCAAAATTTTGACGGAGTTACGGCCCTTGATTGATGTCAGAATTTCGTTTCCGCTCAATATCTCGAGAACAAATTGACAGAATCCGACCAAATTTTGTATGCCCGTCATCATTGACAATATCTAGCTTGGGATTGTTACCCGTCATTTTTCACAAAATTTTGACGGAGTTACGGCCCTTGATTGACGTCCTAATTATAGCCCCGCTTTGAAAAAGTGGGGGCTATACTGGATTCACCCTGTCCTTCCGTAGTTCCGTTATTCCGTTATTCTGTTATTCCGTTATTCCGTCCTTCTGTCCTTCCGTCCTTCCGACATTTTTGTTTCCATTCATTATCTTGAGAATGGCTCGACAGAATCTGACCAAATTTTGTATGCACATCAACATTGACAAGATCTAGCTTGGGATTGTTACCCGTCATTTTTTGCAAAATTTTGACGGAGTTACGGCCCTTAATTGACGTCAGAATTTCGTTTCCGCTCAATATCTTGAGAACGAATTGACAGAATCCGACCAAATTTTGTATGCCCGTCATCATTGACAAGATCTAGCTTGGGATTGTTACCCGTCATTTTTCGCAAAATTTTGACGGAGTTACGGCCCTTGATTGATGTCAGAATTTCGTTTCCGCTCAATATCTCGAGAACAAATTGACAGAATCCGACCAAATTTTGTATGCCCGTCATCATTGACAATATCTAGCTTGGGATTGTTACCCGTCATTTTTCACAAAATTTTGACGGAGTTACGGCCCTTGATTGACGTCCTAATTATAGCCCCGCTTTGAAAAAGTGGGGGCTATACTGGATTCACCCTGTCCTTCCGTAGTTCCGTTATTCCGTTATTCTGTTATTCCGTTATTCCGTCCTTCTGTCCTTCTGTCCTTCCGTCCTTCCGACATTTTTGTTTCCATTCATTATCTTGAGAATGGCTCGACAGAATCTGACCAAATTTTGTATGCACATCAACATTGACAAGATCTAGCTTGGGATTGTTACCCGTCATTTTTCGCAAAATTTTGACGGAGTTATGGCCCTTGATTGATGTCAGAATTTCGTTTCCGCTCAATATCTTGAGAACGAATTGACAGAATCTGACCAAATTTTGTATGCATATCAACATTGACAAGATCTAGCTTGGGATTGTTACCCATCGTTTATCGCAAAATTTTGACGGAGTTATGGCCCTTGATTGACGTCAGAATTTCGTTTCCGCTCAATATCTTGAGAATAAATTGACAGAATCGGACCAAATTTTGTATGCATATCATCATTGACAAGATCTTGCTTGGGATTGTTACCCGTCATTTTTCGCAAAATTTTGACGGAGTTATGGCCCTTGATTGACGTCAGAATTTCGTTTCCGCTCAATATCTTGAGAACGAATTGACAGAATCTTACTAAATTTTGTATGCACATCATCATTGACAGGACCTAGCTTGGGATTGTTACCCGTCATTTTTCGCAAAATTTTGACGGAGTTATGGCCCTTGATTAACGTCAGAATTTCGTTTCCGCTCAATATCTTGAGAACGCATTGACAGAATCCGACCAAATTTTGTATGCACATCAACATTGACATGATCTAGCTTGGGATTGTTACCTGTTATTATTTGCAAAATTTTGACGGAGTTACGGCCCTTGATTGACATCAGAATTTCGTTTCCGCTCAATATCTTGAGAACAAATTGACAGAATCCGACCAAATTTTGTATGCACATCAACATTGACAAGATCTAGCTTGGGATTGTTGCCCGTCATTTTTCGCAAAATTTTGACAGAGTTATGGCCCTTGATTGACGTCAGAATTTCGTTTCCGCTCAATATCTTGAGAACAAATTGACAGAATCCGACCAAATTTTGTATGCACATCATCATTGACAAGATCTAGCTTGGGATTGTTACCCGTCATTTTTCGCAAAATTTTGACGGAGTTACGGCCCTTAATTGATGTCAGAATTTCGTTTCCGCTCAATATCTTGAGAACGCATTGACAGAATCCGACCAAATTTTGTATGCACATCAACATTGACAAGATCTAGCTTGGGATTGTAATACCCTTCAGTTTTTGTTAAATTTTGACAGAGTTATGGCCCTTAATTAACGTCAGAATTTCGTTTCCGCTCAATATCTTGAGAACGAATTGACAGAATCCAACCAAATTTTGTATGCATATCAACATTGACAAGATCTGGCTTGGGATTGTTACCAGTCATTTTTCACAAAATTTTGATGGAGTTAACAGCCCTTGATTGACTTCAGAATTTTGTTTCCGCTCAATATCTTCAGAACGAATTGACAGAATCCGTCTAAATTTTGTATGCACATCATCATTGACAAGATCTAGCTTTGGATTATTACCGTCATTTTTCGCAAAATTTTGACAGAGAATGAATTGACATAATCAGACCAAATTTTGTATGAGCATCAATATTGATGAGATCTAGCTTGTGATAGCCTGTGATAGTTACCTGTCATTGTTTTTTTTTCACCCTGCAAAAAAAGCTGAGAAGCGGGGCTATAGTCAGATTCTCTGACAATTCTAGTTGCAGCAGCCCTTAATCTCATAGAAAAAAAACTGTCATTTTCATCATTCTTTTTCGCTAGGGTTAAAGACACTAGGGCTCAAACGATTCAGATGAGCCTCGATTAGGTTTGATTCAATTACAAACACCTCAGTTCGATTATTTTCGATACGATTCGTTCGGAAAGTTGAAACATTAACATCCACACTATGTTTTCGTTTCAAATGGGTAATCATGTTGCTAGTGTTACTAGTTTTACAATACACATCCGAGAAACAGATGCGACACGTTGCAAAATCTAAATATCATAATATAGAACAAGTGATAATTATTGTCATTTTGGGTAATTGTAAGATGACACAATTCATTGCAAGCATGCATGAATGACACCCATTGTTTTCTTACGATAGGCCTAAAAGCTATACACTGCATCCCTTCAAGGGATTATCATCAGACCGTAAACGAGATAATAAACAATGTTGTCTAACCTTTATGTAATTGTCCTTTTATTCCTAATCAGATAATTACCAACCATTATTCATGCATGCCAAACAATACACGGACGTGATAATGGTCAAATATGTACACAGTAAAGAAATCAATTTTCGCTTGACCACGTGTTGATGAAAACGTAAACACAGACCTGTCATTTAAATCTGCAGAGAGCCTATAGCAAGTACGGCCTGAATTCAACACGAGTGGTTATTGGCCAGTTGATTTTTCTCAAAGTCTTAACGCACATATGAGTTGTTAAGGCAGCGCGATCAACCATTATAGCGGGTGCACCTTCGATCTGCATTCTAGAATGTTGACGTATGGAACTACAGAAATGGCGTGCGACCTGGTCGGACTTGGTAAAGTAGCGTTACTTGCGACTTGCTTATAACGTGTGCATGATTTGTGGACCCCGACCAGCGCCTTATCACTCACGAATTGAATAGGATTTTAATGACAATAATATGAGGGCCAAACACATCACAAAGCGGAGATATACTGATTCGATACTTCCAAGATATGTATCAAATCACGCGTAGTATTGGTATCGATTTAATAAGCTAAGAAGTAAAATACAACCATCTGGAAAGCATGCGAGCGAACTGAACCAAACCACATTGAGTGTTAATCGTCAATCGAACTGATGACAGCAAACTCAGTTTTCGATGCATCACGATGAATCGTTTCACCACAAAAAGACACCATTAGCAATATAAACCTTACAAATTGTCTGTACAAGCCATAAATGCACATACAGCAAGAAGCATTCCTGAGACTTGTGACACAGCAACCTTTCTGTAAATTGGGTCACATTTTAGCATTTGACATCAACACCAACTTATTTTCACCTGACACTAACATTTCGATGGATTTGTTTCAGATGCCATGTTGATGACTATATACTACAAACAGATAGGAGAGAAATTCTACTTTTTCCACCACGCTGCCACTGTCTATGCCTATTATCATGTTATGGTAAGGCTACTGTCTTAAATAATTTAAGCCCTGAAACATGAAAACCACTCTTTTGGGTTTCAGACCCATTCCGAGACAAACTGGCTTGTACTGTCACAGGAGAAGGCTAGAAGCTTGCAGTAACATGTAGGTAGAAGAAGAATTGTACTATCCTTGTATCAGCTTTGCAGTTACTGCACAGCTAATCTGCGCCATTGTTTTTACATGTGCAAAAATCTGGTTTTCCCTTGACACACTAATTTTGAGTAAATGGCTGCAGTTAACAAAAAATCAGTTTGTATGTTTGATTTCCTTATTCTACTTTTAGTTTGGAAATGTTAACAAAAATGTTTTTTAGCTTATATTCCTAAATTCATTGCCTAATTACATATATTCTGACCACATGGAAATTGTCTGATAATAGATTCTTTGTCATAATTATGTGTTGTACTTTGTGGGAAATAATTCCTAAACAAGAAATCTCAAAAATGACAAAATGTATGTTTTTACTATGTCATGATTTATCAAAGCGTTTATATTAATACTTATTATTGCATAAATACCCGTGTCAAATGATATTAACAGCTGCATTAATGAAGAGAAAGCCATGTATTAATATTGCAATTCACGTGCCTACCTGCTGTTAATGCATGGCTTTTTAGCTCACCTGAGCCGTCAGGCTCACAAGGTGAGCTTATAGGATGGCCATGATCCGGCGTCCGTCCGTCCTTCCGTCGTCCGTCCGTCCGTCGTCCACCATTTTCAAAGATCTTCTTCTCTGAAACCGCTTGGCCAACCAAAGCCAAATTTTACATGAAGCATCTATGGGAAGGGGGAACCAATGTGTATATAAATAATCCAGGTCACATGACCAAGATGGCCGCCATGCCCATATATGGTAAAAACCCTTCAAAAATCTTCTTCTCCGGAACCGGTGGACTGATTTCAACGAAACTTGGCATGAAGCATCGATGACTCAAGTACTACAATGTGTATATAAATCATGACCTTGCGGTGACCTTGACCTATTTTACGGCAAGGTCAACATAGGTCTCCAATGCATTTGAATGGGTAAAACTTTTAAAATGTCATTTAAAGTGAAAGTCTTGCAGGAAATGGGCAGTAGGACTGAATATTAATGATTCTGAAAAAAATTGGACCCCAGGGGCTCATATGCCCCCATCCCGGGGCAATATACATGTATATTACCATAATATTCAAACATCATCTCCTCTGAAACCGCTTGGCCAATCAAAGCCAAATTTTATGTGAAACATCAATAGGAAGGGGTAATCAATGTGTATATAAATAATCCAGGTCACATGACCAAGATGGCCGCAATGCCCATATATGGTAAAAACCCTTCAAAAATCTTCTTCTCCAGAACCGGTGGATCGATTTCAAAGAAACTTGGCATGAAGCATCGATGGCTCAAGTACTACAATGTGTATATAAATCATGACCCTGTGATGACCTTGACCTTTTTTACGGCAAGGTCAACATAGGTCGCCAATGCATTTGAATAGGGAAAACTTTTAAAATGTCATTTAAAGTGAAAGTCTTGCAGGAAATGGGCAGTAGGACTGAATATTAATGATACTGAAAAAAATGGACCCCAGGGGCTCATGTGCCCCCCACCCCGGGGCAATATACATGTATATTACCATAATATTCAAACATCTTCTCCTCTGAAACCGCTTGGCGAATCAAAGCCAAATTTTATGTGAAGCATCTATGGAATGGGGGAATTAATGTATATATAAATTATCTAGTTCACAGGACCAAGATGGCTGCCATGCCCATATAAGGTAAAAACCCTTCAAAAATCTTCTTCTCCGAATCTGGTGGACCGATTTCAAAGAAACTTGGCATGAAGCACCAATGGCTGAAGTACTACAATGTGTATATAAATTATGACCCTGTGGTGACCTTGACCTATTTTAAGACAAGGTCAACATAGGTCGCCAATGCATTGGAATTGGGAAAACTTTTAAAAAGTCATTTGAGGTGAAAATCTTGCAGGAAATGGGTAGTAGGACTAAATATTAATGATTCTGAAAAAAAATGGACCTAAGGGCTCATATGCCCACACCCGGAGGCAATATACGTGTATATTACCATAATATTCAAACATCTTCTCCTCTAAGACCACTTGGCCAATTGAAGCCAAATTTTATGTGAAGCATCTATAGGATGGGGGAATCAATGTATATATTAATAATCTAGGTCACATGACCAAGATGGCCGCCATGCCCATATATGGTAAAAACCCTTCAAATATCTTCTTCTCTGAAACCAATAGATTGACTTCAATGAAACTTGGCGTGAAACATCCATGGCTATAGTACTACAATGTATATATAAATCATGACCCTGTGATGACCTTGACCAAGTTTATGGCAAGGTCAACATGGGTTGCCCATGCATTTGAATGGGAAAAACTGTTAAAATGTCATTTGAAGGGAAAAGCCAGTAAGAAATTGGCAAATGGACAGAATATTGATTATTCTGAAAAAAGAAAACGGCCCAAGGGCTTCATCTGCCCCTGCACTGGGGTTAAATACCATAATATTCAAACATGTTTATTGGTATATGCAGCAGACTCAGGTGAGCGTTTATAGGACCATTGGTCCTCTGGTACTTATGCTTGTAATGGGGAAAGCATGTGCTAATAATAAGAAACTGAAGTCTGCCCGGAACTTGCATAAAAATGAAAGCTTTTACGGGAATGAAAATGTGATGAGGCTGTGAAATATAGTGCACCATTATTTCTTTCGTTTGTGCAGAACTTGTGCAATAACAGCAATCATAAATGATTTTGTCATTCATTAACATTCGCTAGGTCCCTCGGGTGGTGATGAAAACCTCGGGCTACGCCTTTCCCCTCATGACCTAGCGAATGTTTATGAATGGAAAATCATGTTTGATCCCTATATTGTTAGCTCACCTGAGCCGTCAGGCTCACAAGGTGAGCTTATAGTATACCCATGCTCCGTCGTCCGTCCGTCCACCATTTTCAAAGATCTTCTTCTCTGAAACAGCTTGGCCAATCAAAGCCAAATTTTACATGAAGCATCTATGGGAAGGGGGAATCAATGTGTATATAAATAATCTAGGTCACATGACCAAGATGGCCGCCATGCCCATATATGGTAAAAACCCTTCAAAAATCTTCTTCTCCGGAACCACTGGACAGATTTCAACCAAACTTGGCATGAAGCATTGATGACTCAAGTACTACAATGTGTATATAAATCATGACCTTGCGGTGACCTTGACATATTTTACGGCAAGGTCAACATAGGTCGCCTTTGCATTTGAATGGGAAAAATTGTTAAATTGTCATTTAAAGGAAAAATCTTGCTGAAAATGAGCAGTAGGACTGAATATTAATGATTCTGAAAAAAATTGGGCACCAGGGGCTCATCCGCCCCCACCCCGGGGCAATATACATGTATATTACCGTAATATTCAAACATCATCTCCTCTGAAACCGGTCGGCCAATCAAAGCCAAATTTTTATGTGAAGCATCAATAGGAAGGGGTAACCAATGTGTATATAAATAATCCAGGTCACATGACCAAGATGGCCGCAATGCCCATAATATGGTAAAAACCCTTCAAAAATCTTCTTCTCCAGAACCGGTGGATCGATTTCAAAGAAACTTGGCATGAAGCATCGATGGCTCAAGTACTACAATGTGTATATAAATCATGACCCTGTGATGACCTTGACCTTTTTTTACGGCAAGGTCAACATAGGTCGCCAATGCATTTGAATAGGGAAAACTTTTAAAATGTCATTTAAGTGAAAGTCTTGCAGGAAATGGGCAGTAGGACTGAATATTAATGATTCTGAAAAAAATGGATCCCAGGGGCTCATCTGCCCCCACCCCGGGGCAATATACATGTATATTACCATAATATTCAAACATCTCCTCCTCTGAAACCGCTTGGCAAATCAAAGCCAAATTTTATGTGAAGCATATTTGGAATGGGGGAATTATGTATATATAAATTATCTAGTTCACATGACCAAGATGGCTGCCATGCCCATATAAGGTAAAAACCCTTCAAAAATCTTCTTCTCCGAATCTGGTGGACCGATTTCAAAGAAACTTGGCATGAAGCACCAATGGCTGAAGTACTACAATGTGTATATAAATCTGACATCACCCTGTGGTGACCTTGACCTATTTTAGGACAAGGTCAACATAGGTCGCCAATGCATTGGAATGGGGAAAATTTTTAAAAAGTCACTAGAAGTGAAAATCTTGCAGGAAATGGGTAGTAGGACTAAATATTAATGATTCTGAAAAAAAAAATGGACCTAAGGGCTCATATGTCCACACCCCGGGGCAATATACATGTATATTACCATAATATTCAAACATCCTCTCCTCTAAAACCACTTGGCCAATTGAAGCCAAATTTTATGTGAAGCATCTATAGGATGGGGGAACCAATGTGTATATTAATAATCTAGGTCACATGACCAAGATGGCCGCCATGCCCATATATGGTAAAAACCCTTCAAATATCTTCTTCTCTGAAACCGATAGATTGACTTCAATGACACTTGGCGTGAAGCATCCATGACTATAGTACTACAATGTATATATAAATCATGACCCTGTGATGACCTTGACCAAGTTTATGGCAAGGTCAACATGGGTTGCCCATGCATTTGAATGGGAAAAACTGTTAAAATGTCATTTGAAGGGAAAAACCAGCAAGAAATTGGCAAATGGACAGAATATTGATTATTCTGAAAAAAGAAAATGGCCCAAGGGCTTCATCTGCCCCTGCACTGGGGTTAAATACCATAAAATTCAAACATGTTTATTGGTATATGCAGCAGACTCAGGTGAGCGTTTACAGGACCATTGGTCCTCTGGTTTTAAACATAGATGAAGTATTTCCAGACAAATGTACAATGTATATATAGCACTCTTATTTTATAAATGTCCCCATTTTTTCAATCTATTCTAGACCATAGGAATACTCCCCTACTTTGCTAACTACAGATTGATCGCTGAATTATCCACACCTCTAGTCAATAACAGGTAACAGTGTTTGAGCGGCCTTGTGGGAAAACCGACAATATGGTTTTCCAACAGGTCTGACACAAACCGGCCTGTATAGCTACAGAAGCATGCTAGAAGCTTGAAATTTTGGATTTAAGTAGAGGAGGAATTGTACTATCCGAGTAGCGAAAACAAAGGCGCTGATCAGCTTCGCGGTTACTGTGAAGCTGATCTGCGTCTTTGTTTTCGCCTATGCCAATTGTTGGTTCTCTCATGAGGCGGCTCATTTATAATTACATCTAATCCACATTATGGACCAGGAAATCTTCTAGGGTTAAAACTAGATTATGATTGTTCATTAACATAAGTTTGGTTATGATAACGCCTGTCTTTTGTATATTGAAAAACAAATCAGCCACCCCATGGGAAAACCAACAATCTGCATAGGCAAAAACAAAGGCGCAGATCAGCTTCGCGTTAACCGCGAAGCTGATCAGCGCCATTGTTTTCGCTACTCGGATAGTACTATTCCTCTTCTACTTAAATCCGAAATTTCAAGCTTCATGCTCTTTTTAGCTCACCTGAGCCGTCAGGCTCACAAGGTGAGCTTATAGGATGGCCATGATCCGGCGTCCGTCCGTCCGTTCGTCCGTCGTCCGTCCGTCGTCCACCATTTTCAAAGATCTTCTTCTCTGAAACCGCTTGGCCAACCAAAGCCAAATTTTACATGAAGCATCTATGGGAAGGGGGAACCAATGTGTATATAAATAATCCAGGTCACATGACCAAGATGGCCGCCATGCCCATATATGTTAAAAACCCTTCAAAAATCTTCTTCTCCGGAACCGGTGGACTGATTTCAACGAAACTTGGCATGAAGCATTGATGACTCAAGTACTACAATGTGTATATAAATCATGACCTTGCGGTAACCTTGACCTATTTTACGGCAAGGTCAACATAGGTCGCCAATGCATTTGAATGGGGAAAACTTTTAAAATGTCATTTAAAGTGAAAGTCTTGCAGGAAATGGGCAGTAGGACTGAATATTAATGATTCTGAAAAAAATTGGACCCCAGGGGCTCATATGCCCCCACCCCGGGGCAATATACATGTATATTACCATAATATTCAAACATCATCTCCTCTGAAACCGCTTGGCCAATCAAAGCCAAATTTATGTGAAACATCAATAGGAAGGGGTAATCAATGTATATATAAATAATCCAGGTCACATGACCAAGATGGCCGCAATGCCCATATATGGTAAAAACCCTTCAAAAATCTTCTTCTCCAGAACTGGTGGATCGATTTCAAAGAAACTTGGCATGAAGCATCGATGGCTCAAGTACTACAATGTGTATATAAATCATGACCCTGTGATGACCTTGACCTTTTTTACGGCAAGGTCAACATAGGTCGCCAATGCATTTGAATAGGGAAAACTTTTAAAATGTCATTTAAAGTGAAAGTCTTGCAGGAAATGGGCAGTAGGACTGAATATTAATGATTCTGAAAAAAATGGACCCCAGGGGCTCATGTGCCCCCCACCCCGGGGCAATATACATGTATATTACCATAATATTCAAACATCTTCTCCTCTGAAACCGCTTGGCGAATCAAAGCCAAATTTTATGTGAAGCATCTATGGAATGGGGGAATTAATGTATATATAAATTATCTAGTTCACAGGACCAAGATGGCTGCCATGCCCATATAAGGTAAAAACCCTTCAAAAATCTTCTTCTCCGAATCTGGTGGACCGATTTCAAAGAAACTTGGCATGAAGCACCAATGGCTGAAGTACTACAATGTGTATATAAATTATGACCCTGTGGTGACCTTGACCTATTTTAAGACAAGGTCAACATAGGTCGCCAATGCATTGGAATTGGGAAAACTTTTAAAAAGTCATTTGAGGTGAAAATCTTGCAGGAAATGGGTAGTAGGACTAAATATTAATGATTCTGAAAAAAAATGGACCTAAGGGCTCATATGCCCACACCCGGAGGCAATATACATGTATATTACCATAATATTCAAACATCTTCTCCTCTAAAACCACTTGGCCAATTGAAGCCAAATTTTATGTGAAGCATCTATAGGATGGGGGAACCAATGTATATATTAATAATCTAGGTCACATGACCAAGATGGCCGCCATGCCCATATATGGTAAAAACCCTTCAAATATCTTCTTCTCTGAAACCAATAGATTGACTTCAATGAAACTTGGCGTGAAGCATCGATGGCTATAGTACTACAATGTATATATAAATCATGACCCTGTGATGACCTTGACCAAGTTTATGGCAAGGTCAACATGGGTTGCCCATGCATTTGAATGGGAAAAACTGTTAAAATGTCATTTGAAGGGAAAAGCCAGTAAGAAATTGGCAAATGGACAGAATATTGATTATTCTGAAAAAAGAAAACGGCCCAAGGGCTTCATCTGCCCCTGCACTGGGGTTAAATACCATAATATTCAAACATGTTTATTGGTATATGCAGCAGACTCAGGTGAGCGTTTACAGGACCATTGGTCCTCTGGTCTGTGCTTGTACAGGTCGGTTTGTGTCGGACCTGTTCGGAAACCACATTGTTAGTTCTCCCACGAGGCGGCTCAAATGTAAAGGTCATATTCACACCTGATATGTGCATTATGGTTTCCTAAATAAAAGGCTATAGAAGTACTTGTAATCTTACTGTATCCTAAATCCGAAAGTTCTTGCAAGTATCTATTGTTTGTGCTGCTGCATCAGAAAACCAACAAAAAAATTCTCCATATGCGAAAACAAAGGCGCAGATCAGCTTCGCAGTAACTGTAAAGCTGATCAGCGCCTTTGTTTTTGCTACATGGATAGTACAATTCCTCTTCTACTTTTATGCAAAATTTCAAGCCTCTAGCCTGCTTCTGTTACTATACAGGCTGGTTTGTGTCAGACCTGTTTGGAAACCACATTGTTGGTTTTCTCACGAGATGGCTCATTTAAGGATGTAGTGTTAGGTAACCTAACTTAGATTTGACTTGTACATGGCCAGAAACCCAGTTTCCAGGGTTTATGTTTATCTCAATAAGTTTCTTATCATATCCTTTCATGTTACTTCTTTTCTTGTAGGTGGTTTATGGACACACTAGGATTTGACAAATCAGGACCAGCCTACATGAGTAACGGTGCCATGATGACCGCCATGTTCTTTGCTTGCAGAATCCTGTGTATGCCACAGTACTGGTACAAAGTCTACTCAGTATACGGCACAGAGAAATTCCACAGACTTGGCAACTTACAATATGTCTTAATAATTTCCTGCTTTGTTTTAGATGTGATAAATCTGTTTTGGTTTTATAAATTATGTAAGGGGATCCATAAAATGTTTGCGAGAAAGAGGACAATTGACACAAGTGGAACAACTAATTTGGCTATTAAGAAGGAGGGATAGACTGTGATACTTCGCATATGGGTTTGAATTTTTTTCATGCTCAGCTAGAAGCACTCATCATGCTCAACTCAGTTTTGATGCTTAAATGTATAAAAATCTGTTTGTATATTTAATTAAGGTGAGAAAATTGGTATTAATTAGTTATAAGGCATCAAAATCATGTGATCCTGATTGTTTTACATGAATACACAGAATTTTATGCATATTTGTGTTGAGCATGAAAATGTTTGAACACTTTGGGGCATTTTTTTTTCTCTTTCAATGTCTAGAATACTAAAATCTGTACTTATTATGGGGGAAAATGGTTTTATGTCAAAAGTAATTCTACACTAAAAGAGTAAGAGGGCTGACCTTGATATGGGTTTTCAATATTTGTCAGACAAATTTCTTCAAAAATGATATCAGTGGTATACTACAATGTGCAGAGAGCAGATAATGGGGGTAGATGATGATATAAAAGGGACAATTTTACTCATTTCTTTATAAAGACATATGAGCGAAGACGCAATAAACATACATGTGATATCTCCTTATTTCGGAGGAATCTCTCTATTTTTCAGCCAGTCTCCCTATTTGGAATTTTGCTATATGTCTTATACATCTCCCTATTTGAAATTTCATATCTCCCTACCAAATCTCAAGAATGTCCTCCTCTGTTTAATCATTCTCCCTCTTTGGAGAGTCAAATCTCCCTATTTGGCTTCTCAGATGTATCACATGTATGGCAAGAAAACCTAATGGTCTTCGGGGTTTCCGACCAGGTCTGACACAAACTGGTCTGTCCAGTCACAGAAGAAGGCTAGAAGCTTGACATTCCAGATTTACAAAGAAGTTGGATTGTACTATCCCTGTAGCGAAAACAAAGATGCTGATCAGCTTTGCAGTTACTGTGAAGCTGATCTGTGCCTTTGTTTGGAAGTGACTTTAAACATTACGAAAACATGCCCATGTGATATAAAGATTTTTGGAAAGTTGTAAAAATTGAAAATTTTCAGTAGAAAAATGTTGATATTTTTCTAATTTTTGCTCAAAACATAGATTGTGGGTACACGTTAGAACCGCCTCGCCGACGCGGTTCTAACGAGTACCCACAATCTATGTTTTGGAGCAAAAATAAGAAAAATAGGTTTACCCCTGCGAACCCCAGTTCTCCTATGTAAAAGTGGGGTTTAAGGGGGTATTCATTGCACGGACATGTTTTCCTGATGTACCCCCAACCTCCCACCATATCTACCCACCTTCTGAATTTACTAGACACATTGTAATTGAATTCAATTTATGGAGTTGCATAGTTTGCAAAATTGCATATTTTTATCTCAATGTAACCTCGTTTGCATATAAATGAAAACAACTCGGTGAGATGTATTTTATAGCATAACATAACAAGTGGCAAACTTATTATAGCCCCGCTTTGAAAAAGTGGGGCTATACTGGATTCACCATGTCCTTCCGTCGTTCCGTTATTCCGTCATTCCGTTATTCCGTTATTCCGTTATTCCGTCCAAATTTCATTTCCACTCAATATCTTGAGAACCAGTTTACAGAATCTGACCAAATTTTGTATGCACATCAACATTGACAAGATCTAGCTTGGGATTGTTACCCGTCATTTTTCGCAAAATTTTGACGGAGTTATGGCCCTTGATTGACGTCAGAATTTCGTTTCCGCTCAATATCTTGAGAACGAATTGACAGAATCTGACCAAATTTTGTATGCACATCAACATTGACAAGATCTAGCTTGGGATTGTTACCCATCGTTTATCGCAAAATTTTGACGGAGTTATGGCCCTTGATTGACGTCAGAATTTCGTTTCCGCTCAATATCTTGAGAATAAATTGACAGAATCGGACCAAATTTTGTATGCATATCATCATTGACAAGATCTTGCTTGGGATTGTTACCCGTCATTTTTCGCAAAATTTTGACGGAGTTATGGCCCTTGATTGACGTCAGAATTTCGTTTCCGCTCAATATCTTGAGAACGAATTGACAGAATCGGACCAAATTTTGTATGCACATCATCATTGACAGGATCTAGCTTGGGATTGTTACCCGTCATTTTTCGCAAAATTTTGACGGAGTTATGGCCCTTGATTAACGTCAGAATTTCGTTTCCGCTCAATATCTTGAGAACGCATTGACAGAATCCGACCAAATTTTGTATGCACATCAACATTGACATGATCTAGCTTGGGATTGTTACCTGTTATTATTTGCAAAATTTTAACGGAGTTACGGCCCTTGATTGACATCAGAATTTCGTTTCCGCTCAATATCTTGAGAACAAATTGACAGAATCCGACCAAATTTTGTATGCACATCAACATTGACAAGATCTAGCTTGGGATTGTTGCCCGTCATTTTTCGCAAAATTTTGACGGAGTTATGGCCCTTGATTGACGTCAGAATTTCGTTTCCGCTCAATATCTTGAGAACGAATTGACAGAATCGGACCAAATTTTGTATGCACATCATCATTGACAGGATCTAGCTTGGGATTGTTACCCGTCATTTTTCGCAAAATTTTGACGGAGTTATGGCCCTTGATTAACGTCAGAATTTCGTTTCCGCTCAATATCTTGAGAACGCATTGACAGAATCCGACCAAATTTTGTATGCACATCAACATTGACATGATCTAGCTTGGGATTGTTACCTGTTATTATTTGCAAAATTTTGACGGAGTTACGGCCCTTGATTGACATCAGAATTTCGTTTCCGCTCAATATCTTGAGAACAAATTGACAGAATCCGACCAAATTTTGTATGCACATCAACATTGACAAGATCTAGCTTTGGATTGTTGCCCGTCATTTTTCGCAAAATTTTGACGGAGTTATGGCCCTTGATTGACGTCAGAATTTCGTTTCCGCTCAATATCTTGAGAACAAATTGACAGAATCGGACCAAATTTTGTATGCACATCATCATTGACAAGATCTAGCTTGGGATTGTTACCCGTCATTTTTCGCAAAATTTTGACGGAGTTACGGCCCTTAATTGACGTCAGAATTTCGTTTCCGCTCAATATCTTGAGAACGCATTGACAGAATCCGACCAAATTTTGTATGCACATCAACATTGACAAGATCTAGCTTGGGATTGTAATACCCTTCAGTTTTTGTTAAATTTTGACAGAGTTATGGCCCTTAATTAACATCAGAATTTTGTTTCCGCTCAATATCTTGAGAACGAATTGACAGAATCCAACCAAATTTGGTATGCACATCAACATTGACAAGATCTGGCTTGGGATTGTTACCCGTCATTTTTCACAAAATTTTGATGGAGTTAACAGCCCTTGATTGACTTCAGAATTTTGTTTCCGCTCAATATCTTCAGAACGAATTGACAGAATCCGTCTAAATTTTGTATGCACATCATCATTGACAAGATCTAGCTTTGGATTATTACCGTCATTTTTTGCAAAATTTTGACAGAGAACGAATTGACATAATCAGACCAAATTTTGTATGAGCATCAATATTGATGAGATCTAGCTTGTGATAGCCTGTGATAGTTACCTGTCATTGTTTTTTTTCACCCTGCAAAAAAAGCTGAGAAGCGGGGCTATAGTCAGATTCTCTGACAATTCTAGTTTTAAAATCTAGCTTAGTTTATGTTGGGGGTGCTCTTAAAATGGCCTTGCAAGAGTTTTTATCAAGAACTTAATTTGGATGTAGCAAGCATAGGGAGTATACAGTATAGTTGTAGAAACATGAAGGCACTGATCAGCCACTTGGTATATTTCTGCGCTGACATATGAGCCGCGCCATGAGAAAACCGGATTTTTGCCTATGCGAAAACAAAGGTGCAGATCAGCTTCGCAGTAACTGCGAAGCTGATCAGCGCCTTTGTTTTCGCTACACGGATAGTGCAATTTCTCTTCTACTTAAATCTGAAATTTCAAGCTTCTAGCCTGCTTCTGTGACTGTACAGGTCGGTTTGTGTCAGACCTGGTCGGCAACCCCGAAGACCGGTTTTCTCGCGTCACGGCTCATATTGTAAACTGTTGAGTGATAATAAGATTACATCTGCTTCGACTTTATGAGCCGTATCACAAAAAAAAAACTGTTTTGGGGTTTACAGCAAGATCTGACACAGACTGGCCTGTGCAGTCACAGAAGAAGACTTTTTAAAAATATCCCTGAAATATTGGATGCAAGAGGAAGAGGGATAGTACTGTCTGTGAAGCAAAAACAAAGGCACTGATCAGATATGTAGTAACAGCACAGCTGATCTGCGTCTTTATTTACGGATATTAAAATAGGTTTTCTCGTGATGCGGCCCATGATATGCTAATCAATAAGGGTTAATATTATACAGCGATTGCATTAACCAGACTGTGCTCATACTTAGTCAGGTCAATCTTCTAAAATTTTACTTTGCATTAACTAATCATGTATTTGATATGTTTTCTGTTGCATTTTGACGGGTAACTGTTTTTGTTTTGTTATAGTGTGCTTTACAAAAGCATTTTATTTATTCATTTATGTGCTGTAGTAATCTTGTTAGAGCTTAGAATTGAGCCACCTCATGGGAAAACCAACAATCTGCATAGGCGAAAACAAAGACGCAGATCAGCTTCGCGGTTACCGCGAAGCTGATCAGCGCCTTTGTTTTCGCTACTCGGATAGTAAAGTTCCTCTTCTACTTAAATCGGAAATTTCAAGCTTCTAGCTCTATTCTGTGCTTGTACAGGCCGGTTTGTGTGGGACCTGTTAAGAGACCACATTGTTGGTTTTCCCACGAGGTGGCTCAATTATGTTTAAAAGCTAGAGGGGCATTATCACTGCCAACAAATTATTTGTTGTTTTGATTTGATGCTTTATGTCCATCTTAAATAGTTGTCATGTCAGGATGGTCAGTTATCTAAACAATAGCCTCCCTGAAGAAAAAAGTTAACAGTGCTTTGTCCGCATTTGTGTACACAATTAAATTGGCAGTTTTTTAATCTAAAGGTGAGGAAGAATAGATGTAGAATGTGTGATTCTAATGATACCAAAAATATACATAGAGGATATTTGCTTTTTGATGTGAATACCAAATATATTTCATCGAGTGAGTTGAAAACATCAGAATTTTCACGAGTGCGCAGCACGAGTGAAAATTTTTATGTTTTCAACTCACGAGATGAAATATATTTGGTATTCACCGAAAAAAAAAGCAATTTTTCTTTTTATTTTATACAATACACGGGCATTTTCCAATTTACAAGGCAGGCGGTGAAGAAGCAAAAACAAACAAAAAAAATGAAAACACAAATAGTTTTGGTACCACATTGTTCCTTACGTTCTAACTAAGAAAATGAATACCCACACTTTATGTTTTCGTTCATAAATAACAGAGTTAACAGGCGTGAAGTGAGACACATTTCAGGGTTGCCACGGTCAGGGAAAAAGTCTGGAAAATGAAATGTTTTCCAGGTCAGGGAAAAGTCAGGGAATTTGGGATTGAGTCAGGGAAATTTTTGGAAAAGTGCTGAAAGTCAGGGAAAAGTCAGGGAATTTCAAAATTTTCTCAAAATTGATGGTCTTTGGCAATTTATCAATGTCTTAAAAGAATTTGAAAAAGTGAACTCTTTTTCCCTTAAGTTATATGGCTTTCAGTTTCCAAGAATTTCTTAATCATTTAAAGTCTTTAACATTTTGTTTGAGAAGTATTTAACTTTTCCTTTTTACAGTGTTTGAGGTTCAAAGTAAATCTACCTGCTCTGTGTCCTACTTAGTTAATCCCTTTATTCATTTAGGCTGCAAGCTAAAAATTTCCTCAGGAGAGGCCAGCATCAGAGGAAATTGCATTAATATCCCAAGAGCTTCTGGGGGCCTAGGCGGCCCCCAGACCTCCGCCAATATTCATATCCTTTTCCATTTTTATAACCAACTTTGCCATGAGAAATAGGCATAGGGGCAGAAAAAAAAGAATGCAGTTGAAGCCGTTTATCTGATATACTTTTAAAACTTTGTTCTGTTCTGGAGATAACTATATAATGATGAAAATAATTTCCCTACATAGGAGAGGTAAAGAAAACCCTTGCAACCTATGCTTTTATAGGTGAGATGGCTTAAAAGAGCTGTAAAATGGCGCTGAGAGGCCGATAAAAGGAACTGGAAAACTGTAAAAAGTCATGGAAAAGTCAGGGAATTTTGAAATACAAAGTGAGTGGCAACCCTGACATTTAATGACGTCAAGTAAATGGAAACATCAGAAGTAATCCAAAATCTACAGTGAAGATATAGGCTGATATCAGTCACTAGTGACTTTTGATATCAGTGAGATTTGATATCAGTAAAATTTCATATCAATGAAAATACCAATTTCATCAAGTTTTGAGAATATCCCACCTGAATAATTTCTAATGGATATCACAAACTGAATGTCCTTTAGTTTAATTACTGTGGCCTTTGTTCTGTATTTTCTTTTTCTGAAATTTGGAGTCTGTTTTAAATCCCATTAATAGAGATGGTCATTATAGAGACTGAACCTTGTTATTAAGTCATATCACAGACTTAAAAAACTGGGAATGGAATTCACAATCCCAATTTTAACCCCCCCTTAAAAGTAAAGTCCTGTCTTAGCTGTTGTTGGGCAGTTTGACATCAAATCAACTAAATAACCAGGCTTCGAGGTTTTAAAACTTTTTTCATGCTTATCTCAGCTGAGCATGAAATTTCAACTGCTTATTAATTATGAAATAGCCTAAATAAATTGAAATTTTAGGTTTAGATCACCAAAGCCTGTATGTAATTTATCTTGCTAATAACTGTTGTTGGCATTTTAACATTTATAATATCAGGATAAATTTTAGTCTCAGCATGAAAACCTCGGGGCATGGTTGCAAGGCGAGGAGTTTTATTACTACAGCTTTGGGGGATTCTCAAGTAAAAACTTGGTGTGGTACATGCATTAGCTTTAAGTTCACCTGTTTTATACATTCCAAAGCATTTGTTTGACATTAGTTACTTCCTCAATTCATCAAGATCATGTTAAATACAGTTTCAGCAAGATCATGTTGAATACAGTTTCAGCAAGATCATGTTGAATACAGTTTCAGCAAGATCATGTTAAATACAGTTTCAGCAAGATCATGTTAAATACAGTTTCCGCAAGATCATGTTAAATACAGTTTCAGCAAGATCATGTTAAATACAGTTTCAGCAAGATCATGTTAAATACTGTTTCAGCAAGATCATGTTAAATACAGTTTCAGCAAGATCATGTTAAATACAGTTTCAGCAAGATCATGTTAAATACACTGTCATCAGTTGAACCCTACAAGACATCATCTCAAATGGTAGTTGCCGAATTATTATCATTTATGTCTTATTCTGGCATCAAAATTTTTACTGCTTTGCTCAGGGCAAAAGAAACACTGCCACTAGGGATACATATATCATGTTTATATACATGTAGCCTCTACTTCAAAGAATTACATTGACCTCAGATGAAAGAATAAAATAGTGCAGTAGGTACTTCTATGACATCATTTGACGTCAGTGTGCATTCTCACAACTTAGTGTTGCCTCCGATCCAATATAACCCGAATATGGTACTAAAGCAAATGAGCTGCCTCATGGGAAAACCAACAATCTTCATAGGCGAAAACAAAGACGCAGGTCAGCTTCGCGGTAACCGCGAAGCTGATCAGCGCCTTTGTTTTCGCTACTCGGAAAGTACAATTCCTCTTCTACTTAAATCCGAAATTTCAAGCTTCTAGTGCTTTTCTGTGCTTGTACAGGCCGGTTTGTGTCGTACCTGTTCGGAAACCACATTGTTGGTTTTCCCACGAGGTGGCTCAAATGTCACTTTATGCTGTCTCTGCTTGATTTTAAGTATTACAAAACGCATTAGGATGGTCTAAACTGAGTTTAATGACACTTAAGGCTCAAATAAGTTGTTTTTATCATGCTTGGTCAAAGTTTCTAATTAACTATGAATGAAAATGGAAATTTCCCCTTCATTTTTACCAAAAATTGTTGATTTTCTATCAAAAAGGCTGAAAACAGTGAATTTTGATACCTAAGTTTCTAGACGATTTGTGAAGAACTTGTTGGTTTCTCCAGAAATAAAATGATACTGTATTAAAGTTAAGATATTAAGTGATTGCTTTATGAAAAAAATGTCTTGGATATTTGTATTTCCAATATTCTGCACCCTGCGGCAGGTTTTAATCCAATACAGGGGCCGCCATCTTTACAAAATTGGTGCGGAAACCCTAACACTTTGTCAGTGCATAGGTACAATCTATACCATGCAACCTAATGTAGCCGGATTAAGGATGCACACATTATTTATACACTTGTAGATTGAAATTAATTGCAAAACTTACATGCACTCTTAGCGCGACCTCCACCCTGATGTGATGGGGAAAATTGTTGAGGGAGATGTTCAGCTTTAAATCAGATTGACTTCATATGATATTGATGTTGTTCAAATCAAGGAAAGGTTTCACTGGTTGTTATGATCTTGTCTATTTATTGTCCACCAATTGAAAATAAAACAGCTATTTAACCACTTTTGTCTTTTTTTTTCTGAAACAAAACCAACTGAACAGAAGCTCTGTCAGTATCATGTCTGTTTTGTAGTATGCACACAGTTTCAACCTTGACCCTGTTTCACACATTTGGGCCATGTCATGAGAAAACCATTAATGGTTTTCAAATAGGTCCGACACAAACCCAACTATACAAGCACAGAAGATGGCTAGAGGCTGGAAATTATGATTTTAGAAAGTAGAGAAATTGAACTGTGTAGCGAAAACAAAGATACTGAGAAGCTGATTTGCGCTTTTCTTTTCACCTGTGTTAAATGTTTTCTCATGATGCAGCTCATTTGTTTACAAGAAATTGTTTCCTCTACACTGGTTCACTACGAAAACTTGCCCATGCAATATACAGTGATTATTTAAAGTTGAAAAAAAAAAGAAAATTTTCAGTAGATTAAAATTTTCAGTAGATTTTTTTTATACTTTTTCTTAATTTTGCTCAAAACATAGATTGTGGGTACACGTTAGAACCGCTTCGGCGAGGCGGTTCTAACAAGTACCCACAATCTATGTTTTGGAGCAAAAATAAGAAAAATAGGTATACCCCTGCAAACCCCAGTTTTGCTATATAAAAGTGGGGTATAAGGGGGTATATATTACACGGACATGTTATCCTGAGGTACAAGAAGAGCCAGTTGTCAGTTACAGGTTGAAAGAGTGGCATTTGCTGTTGATAAACTGTTTCCAGGGTGTCCACAGTCAGGGAAAATGTCTGGAAAAATATTTTTTCAGTGTCGGGGAATTCTGACATCAGATGTTCAGACGGGTTTACGAATTGCGATAGATGTCAAGAAAATTGGCTCAGGATTGTATGATAATTGAATAGATGATAAGAGAATTATGTTTTCATTAATAATAAAGCATTTGTCATTAAATTTCAAATTATTCTTTGCAAAAAAATAGAAGGTAGGGGCATGCCTCACCTCCCCACAAACGATAAAATTACACACAAAATACACAAACTTTAGTCAGGAAAAAGCCAAGGGAGTTTAAGGCCTGTTTTTGGCCTCGGAGTTTGGTAAAAATAAATTTTGGACTTGGATGAGAAGTATATTCCTAAAGGCAGCCACATGTCTTCGCTTATAAAATCTAGAACAAATCCGTCTTTCATCCTACAAGCATTGCCATGGGTACACACAGAAGGACCCTAGGTAGAGCACTTTTTGGCTAATTTTTGGCCATTTCTGAACACATTTTTAATTTTTAACTACTGACCCACTCGACAAATAAAATGATACTTTGTACAATATGTCTGGATGATATTTCATAATTATTTCATATTTAGAAATTGTTTGTCGCGTGGGCTGGTAGTTGAAAATGTTTTTATAATGAAAAATAGACCTAAAAAGTGTTAGTTATATGTTTTCTGAGTGTTGCCATGACAACATTTGCTATTTGAATGAAAAAGTTGTACTATATTTTAAAAGCGGGGACATATACCTGTTATTTGCAATACTTTTCTCAACACAATTCCAAATTCAATTTTTTTTACCAAAACATGAGGCTGAAATCAGGCCTTAAACTCCCTAGGCCTTTGATTTGAGTGAGGGAATTGTCCTGGAATTTTGCTTTGGTCAGATTGTTGATACCCTGTTCTCTGGGAGGGCTACCAAGAAACAGTCTGATTAAGTAACTGACTATCCAGAAAAAAAAATTAAGTTTTTTCCCTGTACTCTACTTGTAACTGGTCTAAATTCATTGAACCACGTCGTGTGAAACCAACAATGTGGTTTCTGACCATGTCTGACACAAACCAGGCTGCACAATCACATAAGATGGCTAGAGGCTGGAAACTTTGGATTTAGAAAGTAAAGTGGTTGAACTATCCGTGTAGCAAAAAAAAAACCAAAGGCACTGATCAGCTCGCAGGTACTGCGAAGCTGATCTGTGCCTTTGGTTTCGCATATGCAGGTTGTTGGATTTCTCATGAGGTGGCTCAATTTGATTTGTTTCTAGGGTGTGAAAAAACAAACAGAATATAAGTACAACAAAAATCATACAGACACTATAGTACACTACATTATAGACGTGACTAGGTTATTGGGCCTTGATTTATATATATATACATGTATCATGTTTTTGTTTTCAAAACACAGATATGGCTGTTTGCGATATTCCAGCCCCTTTTGTGGTTTTCTGACATAACACCTTCATGATGTCTAATCATAAGATCAAAGAATTTGAGTTCCCAAAATAGCACCACTATAACAGTTCATTTTCAGTACAAACAATTTACCCAACTAGCCATTTACTCAGGACAAGTTTAGCTCCGCCCACCTGCCACCACTGGAGGAAGGACTACCTGACCTCTTATTATTATTTATTGTCACTTGTCAGTGGCTGAATTTATTTCAATAAAGTACATGAAATATGTGTCTTGTGGACACATACAAAAGCACATATAAACAGACGAGAGCAACATTTAATCTTGCAATTTGATCAAATCATAAGAAGACTAGATGTTTTGAAGCATGTAAATATTTAATTGATTTTACTTCAATTCAACTGAGTTAGTGAACTGACCAGCTGTCACATAAACTATATGGGCGGGACTTAGGTTTATCTACCAGCTTGAGTAAACTATTATTGGCTAATTCTATGCCACTGTCTCGAGGTTAACTTGGTTCACTTTTTACTACATACTCCTGTGCCACAGATGAAAACTGGGAATGTTTTGAAACTTGAAACCATGGCTAATCTATTTATGGGGAAGGAATATCCAGTTCTAATCTAAGTTTAGATTATACTCTATATCATAACCTGAAACACTTTCTCCTGTCAGAGTAGGCGTTGAAAGTTAAATTACAGATCTAAACAAAGCATGAACAAACTTCAGAAAATTTTGTGATAATGAAACAGAAAACTACATGAGCTGGTTAAATGTTACAGACTGAAAGAAAGAACAATATTTGCATTTGGTGTTCAGTTTATGTTTGTGTTTGAGCCGCTTCATGAGAAAACCTATTTCTACGTTTTTCAAACAGCATTGATATTAACTGAAAGAAAACTTTATAGATGCCGTAACGAAAACACATGTCCTTATATAAAATTCAGCAAGCCTGATGAGTTAATCAGGCTCTTTAAGAGTATTTCTGGTGTTTGCCCGTTGTCCAGAAATTTTATATGAAGCCTCCATGAGTAGGGCAACAAAATAAGTTCGCAAATTCGTGGTCATGTGCTCAAGATTGCTGTTGTATGTTCTACGGACTTAAACTCTTCTTCTCCACAACCACATAGCCAATCATTACCAATCTTGGTATGAATGATCCGTTACTTGACCGCATTATATGAAAAATGAAATAAATGGAAATTTTGGGAAAACAATATATTTGCAACCTCTAAGATCGTAAAGTTGACTGCCTAGTTAATATCATGAAAATACACATCCGCATAAATCAACTCACTTGTCAAATTTTATCTTGAAACAATTGCAATTTAGTTAGGAAGCGACCATTTGATTTTTATCAGTGTGTGTGTGTGTGTGTGTGTGGGGGGGGGGGGGGGGGGTTTGCTGGAAGATGTTTTCGGGCCTGGATATATTTTTCACTCGCGACATGGTCCTGTCATTTTATTTGTATATAATACAATATGTACAATGGAATTTTCCCTGTCATAGATATTTTTTCGGGCAAAGTTCGGTCCTGGAAATTTTTTTCAAAAAATCTTCAAGCCACCCCCTCCCCCCATAAGAATCAAATGATCGCTCCCTTAGCTGTATACCTATACATAGAAAAAATTTAGGTATTACAAAGGCACTGTGTATTCTATGGATTGGAGTCATGAATTGGGGCCATAGAGTGGAGTATTGGAGTGGGTTCTTGGAGCGGAATCATGGAGGGAAATTTTGGAGTGGAACAGAAAACGCAATTCCGGTGATGAAAGAATCTGTGGCAGTGTTTAAGAGTATTCTGCTCCATTCTATAAAGACCAGAATAGTGTATTAACGGCGGTGGTATTTTATGAATAATAATGATCATTAATAAAAGTTTATGCATTTGTTACATGTTTTGAAATGGCCACCATTTGCACACAGATAAATTGTATCCCTCATGGAATTAAATTTTCTGTCTACACTGTACTCCAAAGTTTTGTTCCCAAAACTCCAATCCAAGAAGACTCCAATCCCGGACTCCAATCCCGGACTCCAATCCATGGCTCCAGTCCATAAAAATACACAGTGCCTATTAAAACAAATAATCAAAAGGTACATTGACACATAATGTGTCCCTTTGACTATAAAAGTGCATACAATCAACGCCTAGTGAATAAACTGTCTAGTCTCATTCTTTTCACACAGATACACCCAATCTCATTGCTCCAGAGGGGAAAAAATGATTGAACTTATATGTTTTGACTTATAACAGAGCAGTAACAGTGGCTGAACAGAAAGCCTCTGAGATGAGATTTGACAATATCTTTTCAAGTGGGTCTTTAGCACTCAGATTGGAGTTCTGAATAGGGTTTTGTGTTCTACTTTTTTTTTTTTTTTTTTTTTTTTTTTTTTTTTTTTTTTTTTTTTTTTTTTTTTTTCAAACCAGTGCCATGATACATGACTTTGTTACAGGGGGTGCAACAGTATACATTTAGCGGTCATATTTTTCATTTTTGCGAATTTATTCTTTCGATGGTTGCTGATGAAATCCTAACTGCAGTAACATATTTCATTTTTGTGAACAGGCTAATCAGAACCTTTTTAAAACTACTGTTGAGAAAGTTGAGTGCTGCCTATGGAACTGAAATGGGTGTGACCTGAGGTATCATTTATACTTAGAGTAACCAGCAGTGCACATGTACCATATAAAACCCGATTATTACGCATTGGATCGGGCAGTGGTTCAACATAGAATCATCGGTTTTTCAAAGCATTTTTAATGCGTTCAATGCAGTATCTTATTTTCTATGCATCTTACTATGGTGTCTATTTCTGTAATATTTCAACCTTTAGTACAATACAATCTGAATAGCCATTTTCGGAAATAACTGCTCGCTTGGACAACCTATTGTTCAGTTTGACCCATTCTTCATTCGTTTAATGGGCTGAAGTACATTTGTATATCAGTAATGAATTAGATTTTTGGTTGTTTCCCATATTGATTTTCAGGTCAGGACCTTTCTCTGATTGTGCGGGTTCCTGGTCATTTCTTTCTCTCATTATACCTAGTATTCAAGATTTATCAATTGCACAAAACTGACCACTATTATTTATTAGGTTACACCCCCTGTATAATTGGCTTGTTAAATGGTCTTGATTTATGAAAACATTTGTTTTCTGTAAAAATAAGTTTTAATGTGAGAAAACCTTTCTTCTTGGCTCAGACCGGATAGTTACAAGGCATGCTGCACAGCTTAAAAGCTACCATTGCACTGGGTTTATCTGATTGTAAAATATAAGAGTATTATTATACTATCATGGCAGCAAAAGTAAGAAATCAGCTCCAGCACACCTGATCTGTCCCTGTGATTTTGCACCGCATTATAATACAAAAACGCATCATATGTGTATTGGCTTAATATTGATAGGGCAGTACCTCTTTTTAGCACTCCCTGGTAAGCAGTGTACCGATGCGTGATCAAAAAAACGATGAGAAAGGGTACTTTTTTTCAAGAAGGGCAGTGCGCAGCGCTGACATCATTTAGGGTAGGCAAAATGTCGTTTTTGTGGAAAAAGGGTATGTTTTTTACAATTCTGCTAAAACGCTGTGAAAAGGGGTGGACCAAGGCGTCCTTGGCCGATATGTTTTGGGCCGAAATGACTAAAATGTCTAAAACCTAAGGGATAAGATATGACTTTCCCTTTCTGTTCAACAATGTGTGTTGCTTCAATAGAAATTATTGTTTCTGCTAATTGAGTAGTTCATACAAATAAAAATGGTTTGTATTAAATCTTGTCTTTTGTACCCTGCTCTCCATAATGCTTGCTATATGTAAGTGCTTGGTATTTATCTACTATATCAAGATTTATTTCAAGTATGTATAGAAGCCTAGTGGTGTAGTGGGAAAGCTGCGTGCCTTGTAAACCAGTGGTCAATTTCAGGCTTCTCCAGTTTTTCGTACAAGACTTAAACTAATTTCCTATCGCCATATTACCTTAGGTGTTTAGTGGGACAAAACACAAAATTAACCAACCAACCATTATTTCATATATATTTGTGTCAATTTTCTGTGTACATTTGAACAAATTCAGATGCTGAGGGCAAAGCTTGAAAGCCCTGAAACAATTTAAACCCCCAATACTTTATTACTGACAGTTCCAAGGCGATACTTCCTCTGTGGTTAGTCTGTTTCTCGTTTCAGTGATGACAATTTCTTTTGTATGTGCATTTTAAGGTTTACCATCTTTTCTTATTGTACCTGTATGTTGCCTATTTGTAACTTTAGCTATTTCATGTGTTGATTGCATGACCAAATGTTTGTTTATGATCATATCAGTTCCACATTTTTAAGCATTTTAACCCAACAGAGCCAAAGTCTCAAAGGTGATCTTATAGGATAGGCAGGTACCTGGCATCCATCTTCCGTTACTGTAGTCTGTCTATATTTTAAAATTACTTCTCTGAAGCCATCAGGCAGATTGTTTGCATATTACACATATAGCATCTTCACGTGGTTATAAAAGAATTATTGCATTCCAGTGTTTTAGTTAACTACAGTGGAAAGGGGTACTTTTTGACGGGACACAGTGGAAAGGGTCACATTTTAAAGCAAACACAGTGAAAAGGGGGGTCAAATTTTAAATGTCGATCACACTGTTTAGGGTATGTTCAACAATCCTTTGATCACGCATTGGTACACTGCTTACCAGGGAGTGCCCCCCCCCCCACCCCCGGGAGAAGATAATTGCTTTTGCAGCAGAGATAAACTCCTTGAATGTGGTCACCTGTTTGTTTCAAGAATTAGATAAAATATACCATTTCGACTTTGTTTCAAAATTAACAAAGCAGTGCTTGATTAGACTAAATGAAATGCTGATCTGAGTCTATAAAGATTTAAAGGTGGCTTTTTTCAATATTGAGAATTTCAATACATATGCATGTGCACACTTTCTGCATTTTTTTCTTCAAAATATTTTAGGTACCCACATGTTGAGTACCCACCCACAGTGTGATATTCCATAATTTATGAATACACATACAAATAAACACCAACGATCTCATGAGTACCCCAAGACCACAACAATTTTGTACCAACAGTTTCAAGTCTTTGACTCGAAATTTCATGAACAAGCTTAATCTGAATACCCACAATTTTATGCAATTTTGAATTTTGTGAGCACTTTATAGTAAAGACAAACATAATTTGTCCATGCTTTGTGTAACAATAAAATTAGTTTCCAACATTTCTATATCAACACATATTTATACCCCCCGCCAAAACGAAGTTTTAAGGGGGGTATACTGTTTTCACGTTGTCCGTCCGTCCGTGCGTGCGTGCGTCCGTCCGTCCGTCCGTCTGTAACGTTTTGTTTCTTTAATATCTTGAAGACCCATTGATGAAATTTAATGAAACTTTGCAGGCATCTGCTTATTTATGGGGCAAATATGTACATGCAAAAATTAAGGGCTAGGGGCCAGTCCCTTTTGAGTTACTTCCCTTTATAGTTCTTGATGGCTTTTGTATACAGTGAAGATAGTGCATTTATGGGCCGATCAACTCCTACCACAGTTTTTGTTGGAACTTTTTGATATTATGCCTAAATGATGTAGACCCTTTGGACATTTGCATGAAGAAATGTTATTGCGAAAAAATAATTTTTGACAAAATGACAGCTATGAGAACTTAGGCAATTTTCTTAGTTTTTTTTTACAGGTAAGGGCTTTCACGGGCCGATCAACTCCTACCACAGTTTTTGATGAAACAATTTGATATCATGCCTACATGATGTACACCCATTGGACATTTGCATGAAGAAATGTTATTGCGAAAAAATAATTTTTGACAAAATGACAGCTATGAGAACTTAGGCAATTTTCTTAGTTTTTTTTTTACAGGTAAGGGCTTTCACGGGCCGATCAACTCCTACCACAGTTTTTGATGAAACAATTTGATATCATGCCTACATGATGTACACCCATTGGACATTTGCATGAAGAAATGTTATTGCGAAAAAATAATTTTTGACAAAATGACAGCTATGAGAACTTAGGCAATTTTTCTTAGTTTTTTTACAAGTAAGGGCTTTCACGGGCCGATTAACTCCTACCACAGTTTTTGATGGAACAATTTGATGTCATGCCTACATAATGTACACCCCTTGGACATTTGCATGAAGAAATTTTATTGTGAAAAAATAAATTTTGACAAAATTACAGCTATGAGAACTTAGACAATTTTTCTTAGTTTTTTTACAGGTAAGGGCTTTCACGGGCCTATCAACTCCTACCACAGTTTGTGATGGAACAATTTGATATCGTGCCTAAATAATATACACTCACTGGACATTTGCACGAAGAAATTTTATTGCGAAAAAATAAATTTTGACAAAATCACAGCTATGAGAACTTACACAATTTTTCTTAATTGTTTTTGATGGAACAATTTGATATCATACCTACATGATGTACACTCATTGGACATTTGCATGAAGAAATTATATTGCTTAAATAATTTTTATGGTAAACAATACCCTGCAGGGGGTATTTAATAAGCGTTGCTTATTGACTCTTTTTTCATTATATGCACTTTTGGATACCCACTTATTTTGAATACACTCAAACATGAAGACTCATTGAATATTTCAAGTACCTAAACTTTGTGTAGTAACTCTAAAATATCTATATCTTATTATTTGCCACCAATTCTGGGTGCCTTCAAAATTTGATATTTCATTATATCCACACTTTTGAGTACCCACATGTTTATTTTTATTTGGATACCAACAAATTTGAAGACCACAAAGTTCAACTGCCAAAAATTTGAGAAAATGAAAAGGATAGTTCCAAAATTTTAAAAGTGACTGTGCTATCAAATTTTGAATACCCCCAATTTTCAGTACCCACATATATAAGTACCCACTAGCTTCTAACACAAAATGGACCAAGAGCAAGAGAAAACTGAACAAAAATTAAACCTGTAGAAATCTGAACAGAAAGCCTCTGAGATGAGATATAGCACTGACTGGAGTTCAATGGTTTTGTTTTCTACAATGACTTTTTTTTTTTTTTTTTTCCGCCACCTGACTTTGTTACAGGGGGTACAACAGTATACATTTAGTGGTCATTTTTTTCATTATTTCGATGGTTGCTGTTATGAAGTCCTAACTGCAGTTTTGATATGAAGACCATATTTCATTTTTGTGAACAGGCTTATCAGAACCCTTTTAAAACTACTGGAAGGAAGTTGAGTGCTGCTTTATACCAGCAGTGCACATGTACCATATAAAACCTGATTATTACGTATTAGGTCGGGCACTGGTTCACCATAGAATCATCATTTTTTCAAAGCATGTTTAAAGCGTTCCATGCTGTATCTTATTTTCTATGCATCTTACTTTGGTGTCTGTTTCTGTAATATTTCAACCTTTTGTACAATCCAATTTGAATAGCCATTTTCGGAAATAACTGCTCATCAGTAATGAATTAGATTTTTGGGTGTTTCCTATCTTGTTGTTCAGGATATGACCTTTTCTGATTGTGCGGGTTCCGGGGCATTGCTTTCTCTGTATACCTAGTATACAAAATTTATTAAATACACAAAACTTACTACTGTTATTTATTAGGTTACACCCCCTGTATAATTGGCTTGTTAAATGGTTTTGATTTATGAAAACATTTGTTTTCTCTCAAAATAAGTTCTAATGTGAGAAAACCTTTCTTCTTGGCCCAGACCGGATAGTTACAAGGCATGCTGTACAGCTTAAAAGCTACCATTGCACTGAGTTTATCTGATTGAGAAATATAAGAGTATAATAATACTATCGTGACAGCAAAAGCGAGGAATCAGCTCCAGCACACCCCGATCTGTCCCTGTGATTTTGCACCGCTTTATAATACAATGTGTCTTTGCTTAATATTGATAGGGCAGTACCTCTTTTTAGCAACTGTGAATACAGACTATATTCTATAAACAGACGCTTACATCTTATGAATCATTGGACATAAATTTGCATGCTAATTCGGAGCATGCTAATTCGGTTTGGCGCTAGAGTATACAAAGGGTTTTCATAGTCTTTGAAGTCTGATGTTGAAACATCTTGGGGTTGTCTTTGATTTTGACAAATGGAGACACTAATTCGCAATTGGCAATAATTGCTATCACTAATAAGTACATGTATGTTACTGCAATTTTTAGCTCACCTGAGCCGAAGGCTCACAAGGTGAGCTTATAGGATGGCCATGATCCGGTGTTCGTCCGTCATCTGTCCACAATTTCAAAGATCTTCTCTGAAACCGCTTGGCCAATCAAAGCCAAACTTCATGTGGAACATCCTTAGGAAGGGGGAACGAAAGTTAATATAAATGGTCCAGGTCACATTACCAAGATGGCCACCATCCCCATATACATGTATGGTAAAAACCATAAAAAAATCTTCTCTGGAACCGGTGGACCGATTTCAACGAAACTGGGGACTCTGGCCCGTTATAGTTTATATGAATCATGACCTTTGGTTGACCTTGACCTATTTTATGGCAAGCTCAATTTTGGTTACATTGGCTTTTCAATGGAAAAATGTGAAAACATTGAATTTTTCATGAAGTTTTGTAGCCTGTGACCTGAAAGTTGGTAGATACAGACATGTTGAGCTAATGAAGTGTTGTGAGTATAAAAGGTCAAGGTCATTTTTTGACCTTGGCCAAAGGTCATTTACAAATTAAATGTAAAAATTAATTTTCTCAGTAACCACTTGACCAATCAAAGCCAAATTTTATATGTAGTATCCTTGGGATGGAGGAACAAAAATTTATATAAATGGTCAAGGTCACATGACCAAGTTGGCCACCATGGCTATAAATAGCAAAAAAACGTGTAAAAATCTTCTCCAGAACCAGAAGGCCTATGATTTTGAAACTTGGTATGAAGTATCAGGGGGAGGAGCTCTATATAAATCATGACCCTGGGATGACTTTGACCTATTTTACAGCAAGGTCAACATAGGTCGCCCATGCATTTGAATGGGAAAAATTATCAAAATGTCATTTGAAGGGAAAAACTTTATGGAAATGGGCAAATGGACAGAAGATTTATGATTCTGAAAAAATGGACCCCAGGGGCAGGTCTGCCCCCACCCCAGGGCAATATACATGTATTTTACCGTAATATTCAAAGATCTTCTCTGAAACTGTTTGGCCAATCAAAGCCAAACGTCATGTGGAGCATTCTTAGGAAGGGAGAATGAAAGTTTATATAAATGGTCAAGGTCACATGACCAAGATGACCGCCATGGCTATAAATAGCAAAAAATCTTCTTTTCCAGAACCAGAGGGCCTATGATTTTGAAACTTGGCATGAAGCATCACGGAGAGGAGCTCTACAAAGTTTATATAAATCATGACCCTGGGATGACCTCGACCTATTTTATGGCAAGGCCAACATAGGTTGCCCATGCATTTGAATAGGAAAAATTAGTATGGGGGAAAACTTGCTTGGAGTATGCAAATGGACAAAAGATTAATGTTGATGGAAAAAATGTCCTCAGGGGGTTGTCTGCCCCCGCCCCTGGGCTATATACATGTATATGACCATAATATTCTAAGATCTTCTCTGAAACTGCTTTGCCAATCAAAGCCAAACTTTATGTGGAGTATCACTAGGAAAGGGGAATGAAAGTTAATATAAATGGTCAAGGTCACATGACCAAGATGGCCACCATGACTTTAAATAGCAAAAATCTTTATAAATTTTATTCTTCAGAACCGGAAGACCTATGATTTTGAAACTTTGCCTGAAGCATCAGTGAATGGAGCTCTACAAAGTTTGTATAATCATGACATATTTTATGGCAAGGGCAGCTGAGGTCGCATATCCCAGATCTCAGGTGAGCGTTTAAAGGACCATTGGTCCTCTGGTTTAAAAGTTGTATGTCCAGTGGTGCATTTGTCTAGTGGTCTAAATTTGGTCAAACTTATAGGAAACAGACAGACATTCAATAAAGTTTGATTGAGGGCCAAACTATATTTTAACAATCTGGAATTTCATTTAACATGTTTGCACAAAAACGACCGGGTACTTTAAAATCTTGAACAAAATGTTGATGTAGGGACAGACAATGACTGATATCTTGAAAGCTTGTTCCTTACCAGAACAGTCAAAAGTCTGAAGCTAGTTTAGTCACTCGCCTTGTAAACCAGGGGTCGCAGTTTCGATCCAGGGCTTCTCCAAAAAACTACAACAAAATATCAACCTCCTAACTGGTTGAGCTTTCGGGTGCTCCCAGGACAACGAACTACCTCCTAGTACCGGTCAACTGCCTAGCCAGTGCTTGCCAATGAAAGGTGACAAAAAATGAGTTCAGACAAATTGAATTAGAAGCGAACATATTTTTGTCTGATTTTAGCTCACTTAAGCCATAAGGCTCACCAGTCGAGCTGGTACTATAGGCATCTTGTGGTGTGTTTCATTGACATCCACATCTTGGGATATTGCGTGGCCAGTCAAAGCCAAATTTCATGGGGAGCCTCCTTGGGAAAGAGAAACAAAAGTTTGTATACAGCCCTTTTCACTTGAGCTTGCTGTTAGGGCATTTGTATTACACAAGAAGACCATGTGTTCTGAAGATCTGAGTTTCTATTCATTTTCTCCACAAAGACACCTGGATTGATTGATCTGCTGATATGAGTAAATGACCTTTAAAAGGGCATGCTCAAGTGAAATTTTATCTTACTATGTGGAACTTTTGTCATAGATAACAATAGTAACTGCTAAAATCAATAAAATTCTGCTTTTGTTCCTATCCTATTTCAAATGTGTGTTCTTGATATGCATATATATGTGTTGGGCAGAGAACTTTTAAATACAAATGTGCATTAACCAAACAATCAGAAGAGGTGACAGCATGAATAGATTTTAAGAACACCTGGCATCTGGGACACTGTTTCATTTCTAAAATAGAATACATGTAAACCAGAAGACCAATGGCCCTGATATCACTCACCTGAGATTTTGTCTTTGATAAGTGACCTTTAACAAAGGTCATGTTGGTCAAGGTAAAAAGTAAACATGACCTTGAATACTCACATTATTTGATATTAACACTGTAAACTGTTTGTATCTCCCAATTTTCAGGTCACAGGCTACAAAACGTTATGGGAAATCCAATGTTTCCTCTTTTCCCCCATTGAAAATCCTATGTAACAATATTTGACCTTGCCGTTTAATGGGTCAAGGTCAACCCAAGGTCATGATTTATACAAAATAGAATGGGTCAGAGTCACTGATGCTACATACCAAGTTTCATTGAAATCGGTCCACCAGTACCAGAGAAGAAGATTTTTTAAGGTTTTTACCATGTACCGGTATGGGCATGGCAGCCATCTTGGTCATGTGACCTTGACTATTTATATCAGTTCTTGTTCCCCCTTTTTAAAGGGGCACCTGGACTATAAAAGGCTGAATTAGGGGTTTTATCTTTGTTTAGACACCAACCTGTCAACATCTGTCTGAGCTCTCCAATATACAACACTAGCAATAATCAATTCTGATTGGATTTTGCTTCATGTAGAAAATTTTACCTGTGGAATTATCAGCAGATTAGATATTACAGGTATTCCAATTGGCTTATAATTCCTGGACCAGTAGTTAAGCCACACCCACTAAAATCTCAACAGGTAAATCCCAGGTAATACATCAGGAAAACATGTCTGTGCAATTTATACCCCCTTATACCCCACTTTTATATAGTAAAACTGGGGTATGCAGGGGTATACCTATTTTTCTTATTTTTGCTCCAAAACATAGATTATGGATACTCGTTAGAACCGCCTCGGCGAGGCGGTTCTAACGTGTACCCGCAATCTATGTTTTGAGCAAAAATAAGAAAAATATCAAAATTTTTCCGATGAAATTTTCAATTTTTACAGCTAAAAAAAAATCTCTGTATATTGCATGGGCAAGTTTTCGTAATGAAACGCTCTCTGGGTGGCATCAAATGTGCCCCTTTAAAGATACATCATATAAAGGCTTTGATTGGTCAACCGGTTTCAAGGTCTTTCTCAGTTCATGATTTATACAAACTATGATGGGCCAGAGTCACTGATGCTACATAACAAATTTCATTGAAATGGGTCCACCGGTTCTGGAGAAGAAGATTTTTTAAGGTTTTTACCATATATGGGCATGACGCCCATCTTGGTCTTGTGACCTGGACTATTTATACGAATTTTTGTTCCCCTTTTCTAAGGATACTTTATATTAAATTTGGCTTTGATTGGTCGGTTGGTTTCTGAGAAAATTAAGTTTTACATTTAATATGTAAATGACCATTGGCCAAGGTCAAGAAACGACCTTGACCTTGAATACTCACATAACTTCATTAGCTCAATATGTTGTCTAAATCTACCAACCTTAGGTCACATGCTACAAAACTTCCTGAAATAATCCACCATTGAAAAGCCTATGTGACCAAAATCGACCTTCCCCTAAAATAGGCCAAGGTCATAACAAGGTAATGATTTATATACAAACGATGCTGGGGAATGCTACCCTCCAAGTTTCGTTGAAATCGGTCCGCCGGTTCTGGAGAAAAATATTTTTTAGGGTTTTTACCATATATGAGCATGGCGGCCATCTTGGTCATGTGACCTGGACTATATTATGTAAATGTTTGTTCCCCTTCTTTAAAGATACTTCATATAAAACTTGGCTTTGATAAGTCAAGTGGTTTCTGAGAAAATTAAGTTTTACATTTAATATGTAAACGACCCTTGGCCAAGGTCAAGGAATAACCTTGATCTTGAATAGTCACATAACTTTATTAGTTCGATATTTCCAACTTATTAGCCAACTTTCAGGTCACAGGCTACAAAACTTCCTGAAAAATCCAACGTTTTTACTTTTATCAATTGAAAAGCCTATGTGACCAAAATTGACCTTGCCATAAAATAGGTCAAGATCATCCCAAGGTCATGATTTATACAAACTACATACCAAGTTTTGTTGAAATCGGTCCACTGGTTCTGGAGAAGGTTTTTTTTTTTTTTTTTTTTTTTTTTTTTTTTTTTTTTTTTACCATAGATGGGCATGGCGGTCATCTTGGTCATGTGACCTAGACAATTTATACAAACTTTGGCCCATGTGAACTTTGGCTTTGACTGGCCTAGGGGTTTCAGAAGAGAAGACGTTTGAACATTGTGGATGACGACTACAACGACGACAGACGACAGAGCAAGGGTGTACTATAAGCTCACCTTGTGAGCCTAGCGGCTGAGGTGAGCTAAAAAGTTACCTGATTTACACAAAAACTTGATTGACCTAAATTCCGAAACGGCAAGCTCGAGTGAAAAGGGCTGTAAAATGGTTACTTGACTAAGATTGTGTGGCAGAAAAAAAAGAAATTTCCTGATCTTGGAACTTGAAATATTGTATAAATCATGACATTGGGATGACCTTGACCTATTTAACAGCAAGGACAAGTTTGGTCGCCTGTGGATTTGAATGTAAATGACTGCATGGAGCATTCAAGTGTGGCAAAACCAAAGACACAGATCAGCTGTGCATAAGGGAATCTATCTGTATAAGGTATGTATTAACTCATGACCTGTTGACCTTGACCTATTTAACGACAAGATAAAATTTGGTGGCATATACATTTGAATAGGAAAAGCCATTTGAAGTGGAAAAGCTTGCCAGAAGGACAGAAGATTGGAAAAGCTTGCTAGAAGGACAGAAGATTGGTGTTTATGGGAAAACAGTTGACCCACGGCTATATTTGATGGTAAGTATGTCATGGCAAAAAAGTCCCAGAACAGGTGAAAGTTCTGCAGACCATTGGTCCAGCAATTAATTTATTTTCATTTCAGAGTTACTGTCCTCAATCTTGAGTGTTTTTTTTTTTTTTTTTTTAAATAGCGACACGTAGCAAGATTTGTTCATTCAGCAATTTACAGCGAACTCAATATAGCTGATTTATTATGGAACGCCGGTCCGCCATGCAAATTGTAAAATGTCAATTGTTAATTGCATTTTTCGCCGGTCCGTCTTGCTAATTGTAAAATGTTAAATGGAAAATGTTAATTGTTTATTGCATTTTTCGCCGGTCCGTCGTGTTAATTGTAAAATGTTTAAAGTAAAGTGTTAAATGTTAGTTGTTTATTGCATTTTAACTGGTCTGTCATGCTAATTGTAAAATGTTAAATGTAAACTGTTAAATGCTATTTGTAAATTGCTAATTGCATTTTAAAATGCTAAATGTTAATTGTTGACTGCATTTTAAGCTGGCCCGTCATACTAATTGTTAAATGTGAATATAAATGATAATTTCAATTCAGATTGTCATTCATTGTAATTCGTAAATGTATTTTGCTAATAACAAATAACATTTAACACTTTACTTTTAACATTTTACAATTAGAATGACGGACCGGCAAAAAATGCAATACACAATTAACATTTAACATTTAGCATTTTACAATTAACATGACGGACCGGCGAAAAATGCAATTAACAATTGACATTTAACATTTTACAATTTGCATGACGGTGAAAAATGCAATAAACAATTATCATTTAACATCATACAATTAACCAGACGGACCGGAGAAAAATGCAACTAACAATCAACAATTGAAATTTAACATTTTACAATTTGCATGACGGGTCATTTAGCAATCTGCAATTAAGTTTTCGCATTTATTTTTTTTTTTTTCAAAATCTAAATTACCAATTATCATTTAGCAAGTACTATTTTATTTATTCTATTATGTTACTAATTATAACTTCCTAACCACCCTCTAGTACAGTATTGCCCTATAATTAACAATTAGCAATTAGCATTTTACAATTAGCATGACGGACCGGCGTTCCATAGATTTATATTTCTTCAGCAATTATCCTGTTTCTTAAAATTGCATATTGATTTGTTATGTACTTCTTTCATGAATGTATTTTGTGAATGTCTCATATGAATTGAGATCAAACTATATTATTGTATTGTCATGTTGGAGTTTAGATCACAATTTCATCATAATTAAATGTGCAACAGCTTTCTTACCTTTACTCTTATTGATGATTAAAACATTGATTATATTAACGCGAAAAAATAAGCCCACGACATGTCTTTTGTACATTAACGTAACGATCATATGAATCACTTTTATCAACATGTAGACATGAGAAAACAACAGTCCTTTAAAAATAAGTTGTTCGTACGTACTAATGTACGCACATATGTTTATACTATCTAAATCAGAGGATGATAACTTGGGTATAATCATTTTTGTTTGCGTTCAGTGCACTAAGATAGAACACCTAGAAGATAAAGAAAGTGTTAACTAATGCTGGAATAAAACGATGTGAAAACGTATCGAGTAGAAAGTAAGTGATGCCAAGTGTATGGTCATTAATGAGCCGCGACGCGAGAAAACCGGTCTTCGGGGTTTCCGACCAGGTCCGACACAAACCGGCCTGTACAGGCTCAGAAAAGAGCTAGAAGCTTGAAATTTCGGATTTAAGTAGAAGAGGAATTGTACTATCCATGTAGCGAAAACAAAGGCGCTGATCAGCTTCGCGGTTACCGCGAAGCTGATCTGCGCCTTTGTTTTCGCCTAGGCAAAAATCCGGTTTTCTCACGATGCGGCTCATTTGTCACCACGAAAACATGTCCGTGTAATGTATACCCCCTGAACCCCACTTTTTATATAGCAAAACTGGGATATGCAGGGGTTTACCTATTTTTCTTACTTTTCAGTGCTCCAAACCATAGATTGTGAGTACTCGTAGCCTCGTCGAGGCGGTTCTAACGTGTACCCACAATCTCGTATGTTTTGAGCAAAAAATAGAAAAAAAAATCAGCTGAAAAACTTTCCATTTTTAAAGCTCAAATATCTCTGTTTATTGCATGGACAAGTTTTCATAATGTTTCTTTCGTTCACGGTTTCATGCGCTCTCCATACCTGCAAGTTTTTAATTTAGACTGATTGTTGTTTTTAACTTTGGCAAGCACTACGGACCTATATCACGCCGTTCATCCAGATACAACAAACGCGGAAAGGTCTTCCAAACGCGGATATAAACAACTGTATCGCGGGAATACACAAGGTAAGAAAACATAAACAAACAACATTTATATTGTTCTTATATAAAATGTGTTTATGCAGAGCTGATGCAAAATGGTCTATCTTGAGAATGGTACAGTGTCATAACGAAAGATTTGTGTAAACTATAGATACAAACGAATTTATTTCGTAAATCATGATTTTCTCGCCTACTTCCCGATTCTTTTCATATTTGTAGAATTTATTTGTTTGGTTTCGTGCAAATATCTCTTCAAAACTTATTTTCGACATCTATGGAATATATTAATACCATGCATCAAACTGGAAAAGATTTTTTGGGTGTCGATATCCATGTTTAAAAATCAGCCTTGTTTACTTCAAGGTACAACTTACCACGGACGTTGATACTACACAACGCGGATGACCCACATAATTTGGGTAAAACAAACACGGATTCGAAAGTCTGGTTTTAAAGTGCAAAACACTGACAGAACGTTTTTTAGTTAAAATGCAACGAAGAATCTAGATTTTTATAAAGTAAACGTGCAATAAATGCATCTTGCTGGCTTTTTAGTCGGCTATTCACTTGATATATGGTCGAATTCGGGAGTGGCATATAACATATAACACCATATTATAACATAACTAACAGCTTTTTTTCTGTGGATGATTATTTCGTAGAATCAGAGAAATGATATATACACCTGTAAAGGTATTTGTTTGTCTGTGTGTGTTGTGAATAAACATCCCCGTTAACGACTCTATAGCCGTGACAGGAAGGAGCCGCCGCTTCCTGGGTACTAACCAGTTCTACGGGAATTAAAATGTCTTGCTCAAAGACAAAACACTGGTGCCAGCATGCCCCCCCACCCCCTGACCTCGCCGGATCAGGAGTCAAACTATGCCAAGTTGCTATTAGTTTAAGCTCACCTGAGTCTAAGGTGAGCTTATAGGACGGCCATGCTCCGTCGTCCGTCCGTCGTCGTCCACCATTTCAAAGATCTTCTCTGAAGCCATTGGCAAATCAAGGAGCATCCTTATGAAGGGGAAAAGAAAATTTATATAAATGGTCCAGGTCACATGACTAAGATGGCCGCCATGGCTATAAATAGTAAAAACCTTAAAAAATCTTCTCCAAAAGTCCTATGATTTTGAAACTTGCAAAAACCTTAAAAAAATCTTCTTCTGTTGAACCAGAAGGCCTATGATTTTGAAACTTGAAGCATCAGGGAGAATAGCTTTACAAAGTTTATATAAATGACCCTGTGATGATCTTGACCTATTTTACGGTAAGGTCAACATAGATGGCCTATGCATTTGAATGGGGAAAATTGTCAAAATGTCATTTGAAGAGAAAATTTGAAGAAAATGGACAAATGGACTGAAGAGTTCTGAAAAAAACAACAACAAACAAACAAACAAACAAACAAACAAACAAACAAACAAAAATAAATAAATAAAAAAACATGGACCACAGGGGCTGGTCTGACCCCTTCTCTGGGTAATATACATGTATATCACCATAATATTCAAAGATCTTCTTCTCTGAAACCGGTTGGCCAATCAAAGCCAAACTTTATATGAAGCAGCTATAGGATGGGAACCAGTGCATCACGAAAACACGCCGATGCAAAAATACAGCGATTTTTTTCACATAAAAATGAAAATATCAGTGGAAAAGTTATGATATTTCCCTTTTTTTTGCTCAAAACATAGGTTATGGGTACACGTTAGAACCGCCTCGGTGGGGCGGTTCTACCGAGTACCCACAATCTATGTTTAGGACCAAAAATAAAAAATCGTATACCCCTGCATACCCCAGTTATAAAAGTAGGGTTGAAGGGGGTCTTCATTGCACGGACATGTTTTCCTGATGATATACATGAATAATCTGGGTCACATGACCAAGATGGCCGCCATGTCCATATCTTCTCCGGAACCGGTGGATCAACAAACTTGGCACGTAGAATTGTGGACTAGAGTACTTCAATGTATATATAAATTATGATCCTGTGATGACCTTGACCTATTTTACGGCAAGTTCAAAATAGGTCGTCCATGACCATAATAGTCAAACAATTTTATTTGTATATATCCCAATTCTCAGGTGAGCGTTTACAGGACCATTGGTCCTCTAGTTGTTCTTTCATTACGTACAGGATCAACGTTTGCATGGAGAAGAACTCTATAAGCTCTGCTTTCGTTCTAATCATTTTCGTCATGTACCTTTAGCCAATGTATGTAGATATTTTTTTTTGTGAATCTGAATACAATATTTAAATTAAAACTACAGGATCAACAGCCAAGGTCATATAGAGACGGTAAGTCATTATCATTCACACCAAAATCCTCTCAGAGGCATGGTAACGAGTTCGTTGTGCACATTTGTTTCACCACTAATAAATGCTCTTCTTGAATCTACGTAGTCTATGTACGTTTGTATTCATAATCTGTTTTACATGTTGTCATAGAGGACCTTTTACAAAGGAAATCACTTCGCCACACTTGAGAGTGAGAGAGACAACCATGATAAATATATTCTTGGCCATATATTCATGAAAGAAATGCATCCATACATTACACCATATGTTTTACATGTAATAATCTACAAACATGCGTAATTTAGTTGTAGTTTGAATATGAAAGGCGAAAGCATTTGGAGCTCTGCCTATATCTGACACTATCAAACTTCATAAAGCTACATTTAGCTAAGGCTTTTCATTGTCGAAATAAATGCACGGACAGTTTCTCGGTTAACATGCACCTGATATGGATCTTTCGCTCTATAAAACATGTTAACAAGGTTTCCTAATGTTGTGGCCAAAGCGTAGCGAAAGTGCTCATGAATCCACGTTCCTTGTGGTTTTATCACGCCATAATTAGCCATAATTGGTCTTCAACAAACCATCTATGGACTCCAAACCATACAAAATTGGCTTTAACAATGACTACATCCAGTTTTCCTTAAAATAAGGCGAGAATTGGTTTTTATTATCCGTGTTTGTTGCACCGAATGGTCCGAGTTTGTTTCACCTGCTTGAGAATTTGAACCGTGGTATGTTGCACCATATCAAATGAGAGTACCCAATTTCAAATAGTTCCTATTCTCTTTCTATAATTTTGTGTGGGTTCTTGTAATGGCAACACTTGAAGCGATCCCCGATCCTCCGAAAAACATCAATTTGGTCATATTATCTTGCTTTAATAATGATTTACAGACATCTTATCAAGATTTTTTCTCTTTTCGTGCATCCAAGTCAGATTTAAAAGCCTATATTTCTCGAACTAATAGAATTTATGAGACAGGATTTTAGGTAAACATTTGCAAAGTTATAATACTTTTTCATTGTATGTCAAACAAAAATCAACTTAGCCGATATTCATTATAATCAAAGATAATAAATACTCACTCTTTTTTCCCTGCCGTTCAAAATACTATTGTTTATATCCGCGTTTGGAAGACCATTCCGCGTTTGTTGTATCTGGATGAACGGTGTGTATATGAAAATAATCAGTTTCGAAAGAGACAAAAATGTACAAAATTACATTCCAGAATTCAGGGAAATCAATACACCAAATATAGAACCCAGGGAAATGAATCAACGAAATAAAACAAATTATCGTCATTTTTGTAATTTATTTGGTCAGTATATATGAAATTGTGTATATTTAAATTATTTTTCTGTTTCACTTCCTGGTTTTAAGGCCAGTGAAAATCTCTCAACGTAGGCTTCGTTTGATTGCGAAAAATAGGTTTTGTTCGTTTTATTTACTGTTTGACGTCAATAGCTATGGTCATGTCGGGACGTTAGCTGTTGAAAGGGACGTAAACCAGTAAATCAAACAGATGTAAGAATTCCTTTTCGCAATAAAATGCAAGTGTACGCAAGTGTACATCGAGAGACTTTTGCTGATGTTTGATGAGGCCTTAAGTTCTAGATGATACTTTGTGATGTGCTATGGAAGATTACGTTTGTTTTTATTATTGATTGGAATGAGGTTTGAACACTTTAGTTCTTTTTAAAAGGTATATAGTTTTTACGCGTATATTATAATAATATGTACTGTGGATGAGGAACTGCCGGTATAGTTTAAGCCTTAATCTGTCTATATCTTTAAAATTTGCGTTTTTTTTCCCTGGGAATAGCTTTAAAAGAAAAACTAGATATCATTTGTGTCCGCATATGATGAATATGTTAGTCATTTATTCCAAACCTATTTCGGACTCTTATCATGCTTGATATACTTTCAGTTCAGACTAAGGCAATGAAAAATGGCGCATGTGTACGCCCTTGCGTTTGACGACAGTTATCTCAAGTTTGGAGGCGGGGTTTCCTTCGTTGCATGCCTTGTCATCTTTAAGCTGATTGGTCCAGTCTTCTCGCGATTATTTGTGTCGTCATACTCGTACCTGCAGTCACGTGACAAGAACGAATGGAACGAAAGGTGGGTAGGATACCCATACATTTTTTCGTGCAAAATTATGCGATAATGCTTTTCACAGAAACATTTAAATGATATAGCTGCCGTGAATATCATCAGGATAACATGTCCGTGAAATGCGCCTTAAACCCCACTTTTATATAGAAAAAAAACTGGGATTTGCAGCCCTGGGTATACCTATTTTTCTTATTTTGGATCCAAAACATAGATTGTGGGTACTCGTTAGAACCGCCTCGACGAGGTGGTTCTAACGTGTACCCACAATCAATATTTGAGCAAAATTTAAAAAAAAAATAATTTCAGGTTCCCCGATGAAATTTTCAATTGCTATTGAAAAAAATCTCTATATATTGCATGGGCAAGTTTACGTAATGATTTGCAGAGAATAGCGTCAAGTCTGATGTTTCATCAATCAGTGTTTCAACTAAACAGCTACACCTATAAGGTTCAAGTAACACATTTTCGAATAAGTTGTACCTCGGACCCCAAATAGGCCTGACTGGACATGGAGGAAAATTTCAAAATACGATGTAAAATTAGTATGTACCAGTTACGTCTGCTAAATTTTATATTAAAATTAATGCTTTAATCGTGTCAAAGGTTTTAATATTGTTTTAATATTATTTCAGACTGATCTCGAATTTCAACGCCATATTGTCCATCATTCTGTCTGTCTATTCTCTTGTATTAGAAGACGGCATGACCTATGATAGTATATTTTATAGCAGTTCGGCTGCTCGGCTGGCATGTGGCACAGTCACAGGATATGTTGTTGCTGGTAAAAAGGCATTTCCCATTGTGCTTAGCGCATAATCCGATATTTACAGAATCAATGTAAAATAAGTTTGTTTCGATCGTCTTTTAGGTATTTTTGAAAACTGTCAGACATAATGAGAATGGCGTCCATGCAAAATTGGGCTTTCTTATAAAGAGACTCAAATTGGTTAATGTTTCCGAACAAAATTTGTTCGAAATATGCACAGTAGAACGTTAATACTAGAGAGTGAATTCACTTCAACTGCATCTCGTGGACCCATCCTTTCAGCATCCTTTCAGCACTGCAATGACACATTCAAATTTAACAGTCAGTCGCCAAAATGTTTTTGGTGTACAAATATAAGATTTTCACACTTACTCCTTACTATGATGTACCATACGTAATATCACTTCCAGATTCCGTGGTAATGGTGTTGTGGTGTCGAAATTCCATGACGAAAGGAGAATTACTGGGGTACTTGTTTCATCATTTGGCTACTGCATATGCTTATATTTTTATCTCTGTAAGTTATATATATCGTTTATCATGTATACTGTCTGAAAACTTGCCTCTGATAATGGTTTCTCGCAGAAAATTTTTGTATGGAGGATGATAGACAACGTGTTTTGATGTAAAAATCTCAGTTTTACTTTGTTCTAATAGGACCTGCAAAAATTTTGAAAATCGGTCAACTGATAAAGTTTTAACGGCCAAAGGGATTTTGCATTGACAAGGGAGGTAATCGATGGTCGCAAAAATTGATACTTTTCGAAAATTTTTACTTGATCATGAAGATTTAGCCTCAAGTAAGTTATATGTGCCATTTAAAAATAATTTACATTTTTTGCGGGAAAATATCTCTCTCCCTTACATGAGATTTTTGTACAAAAAATCCCTATTCAAAAATGTTTTTGACCATAACCTTTTTTATTTGTCAACCGATTTTAAAAACTTTTGCTGCACATTTTGCGACAAACTAAATGTTCAATTATGCCAAGAAAATATTTTGGATAAATTCAAACAGCTGCAAAATATCTGCGAAAAACCATTATCACACACCAGGAAATACACTTTAGTTAATTCATAACATGTCTGCATTTTTTATTAGCTCACCTGAGCCGAAGGCTCACAGGTGAGCTTATAGGATAGGCAGGCATCCGTCGTCCGTCGTCGTCCGTCGTCCGTCCGTCCACAATTTCAAATACGAATATTTCTGAAGCTAGTAGGCCGATCTTGATCAAATTTAATGTGAACCATAATTGGGTTGGGGGATTGATGGCATTAGGTTTTGGAGCAGATTGTATCAAAATTGTGGTTTCCATGGCAACAGATAGGTCCCATAGACTTACAATGGGAAAAACTAAAAAAATCTTCTTCTCTGAAACCACTAGACCCACAGCTTTGATATTTGGTATGTAGCAATGGCTTATGGTCCTCTACATAAATTGTGCCATTCATGCTCCTGGGGTCAAATTTGGCCACGCCCCGGGGGTCGATAGTCTCCATAGACTTACTATGGGAAAAAAATTAAAAAATCTTCTTCTCTGAAACCACAGGGCCCACAGCTTTGATATTTGGTATGTGGCAATGGCTAATGGTCCTCTACATAAATTGTGCCAGCCATGCCCCTGGGGTCAAATTTGGCCACGCCCCGGGGGTCGATAGTCTCCATAGACTTACAATTGGAAAAACTAAAAAAATCTTCTTCTCTGAAACCACTAGGCCCACAGCTTTGATATTTGGTATGTAGCAATGGCTAATGGTCCTCTACATAAATTGTGCCATTCATGCCCCTGGGGTCAAATTTGGCCACGCCCCGGGGGTTGATAGTCTCCATAGACTTACTATGGGAAAAAAATTAAAAAATCTTCTTCTCTGAAACCACAGGGCCCACAGCTTTGATATTTTGTACTTGGCAATGGCTAATGGTCCTCTACATAAATTGTGCCAATCATGCCCCTGGGGTCAAATTTGGCCACGCCCCGGGGGTCGATAGTCTCCATAGACCTACAATAGGGAAAAAAACTAAAAAAATCTTCTTCTCTGAAACCACAAGGCCAACAGCTTTGATATTTGGTATGTAGCAATGGCTAATGGTCCTCTACATAAATTGTGCCATTCATGCCCCTGGGGTCAAATTTGGCCACGCCCCGGGGGTTGATAGTCTCCACAGACTTACTATGGGAAGAAAATTCAAAAATCTTCTTCTCTGAAACCACAGGGCCCACAGCTTTGATATTTTGTATGTGGCAATGACTAATGGTCCTCTACATAAATTGTGCCAATCATGTCCCCGGGGTCAAATTTGGCCACTTTCCGGGGGTCGATAGTCTCCATAGACCTACAATAGGAAAAACTAAAAAAAATCTTCTTCTCTGAAACCACTAGGCCCACAGCTTTGATATTTGGTATGTAGCAATGGCTAATGGTCCTCTACATAAATTGTGCCATTCATGCCCCTGGGGTCAAATTTGGCCAGGTCCCGGAGGTAGTCTCAATAGACTTGCTATGGGAAAAAAATTCAAAAATCTTCTTCTCTGAAACCACAGGGCACACAGCTTTGATATTTTGTATGTGGCAATGGCTAATGGTCCTCTACATAAATTGTGCCAGCCATGCCCTGGGGTCAAATTTGGCCACGCCCCGGGGGTAGATAGTCTCCATAGACTTACAATTGGAAAAACTAAAAAAAACTTCTTCTCTGAAACCAAAAGGCCCAGAGCTTCTATATTTTGTATGTAGCAATGTTTGGTAGTCCCCATTATAAATTGTGCCAGTCATGCCCCTGGGTCAAATTTGGCCATGCCCCGGGGGTCAATAGTGTCCATGCATAGACTTTCATTGATCGATTCTCAATTAATTTAAATCTCATGAGCTTACAATGTGATAATCTCTCAGGTGAGCTACAGGACCAATGGTCCTCTAGTTTCCGTTATTTTTAGAATATTGTTTATTCGTTCAACATCACACAAATTATCACCTTTTTGTTTTCGGCACCTTGCTCTCCATGCATGTTGTTAAAGTGTATGTGGTGAAACTGTTTTGTCATTTATTTCCTGCCAGATGTCTTTGCTGTGATTGTAAATCCAATTGTATCCATTCCTGGTCTATCTATTCCCCCTTTTAACAACTATCTGATGTTTTAGGGTTATGGTGTTGTATGTTACTTTGGTATGCTAAGACTGCTAGCAGAGTTTTCCACACCATCGATGAATCAACGGTAAGGTCGACTGTTGGATGCGAGCTTCTCCTATTACTGTAAGAAGCTTAAAGTTTGTAACCTGTAATCTATCTGAAACAAGTATAATAATGGTGTTGTCAAGCTCATCTAAAGTCATTTTCCCAAGATGGCAGCTCTAAGTGGGCCGTCGGTGACCACAAATTTTGACAAAATAATACCACCCCTTCAAAATTGAGCCGCCGAATGGGAAAACCAACAATCTGCATAGGCGAAAACAAAGGCGCAGATCAGCTGTGCAGTAACTGCACAGCTGATCAGCGCCTTTGTTTTCGCCACACGGATAGTACAATTTCTCTTCTACTTATATCCAAAGTTTCAAGCTTCTAGCTTCATTCCGTGACTGTACAGGCTGGTTTGTGTTGGACCTGGTCGGAAACCCAAATTGTTGGTTTTCTCATGCACAGGCTCAATTATTAAACAGAATCTCAGACTGTTATAAGTAGTATACGGATCTCTTCGGCGTCAATGACGTCAGAGCGTAATGTTCAGACTTCTGATTGCCCAAGAACCCTTCACAATAACGGATTAACCCCGATTTCAAAGACCCCGATTATAAATTCACTTTGAACGTGTGTAACGTCCTAAGATCACGGGAAGGTTGCGTCATGACCAAGGACACAGTGTCGTTAGTTTACTTCAGACCAGTGTGCGAGTCTTACTGGTATTTAGCATCGTCCACAGGCCTTTCGTATCATCTGTGACATACATATTATATTATTGATGCATTCATTGTTGAAATAATGAAATCAGCTAAGGTGGACTGGCCATGTTATAAGAATGCCCGATGAGCGACTTCCAAAGAAAGACTTCTATGGAGAACTACAGGAGGGTAAGCGCTCTCAATGTGGCCAGAAGAAACGCTACAAAGACACCCTCAAAGCCTCTCTGAAGGATTTCGACATACCAATGGGGTCTTGGGAACAGACTGCACAGGAGCGATCAAAGTGGCGAGGTCTCATCAACAAAGGAGCAGCTCTCTATGAAAAAAGAGAATCTGTGAAGCTGAGAGAAAGCACAGAGAACGTAAAGCCAATACCAATGGGTCACCAGCAGATGCCACAACATTGACTTGCTCTACTTGCAACCGACAGTTTAGAGCTAGAATTGGCCTAGTCAGCCATCAAAGAACTCACCAACACACACGAACCTATTCAAGAAATAATGATTTTCTTACTCATTAGTGAGAGACGAACGACCGATGAAATCAGAAAGGCCTTAGTTTCACCCATTTGCTTTCTCTTTTTTTCTCGCCGGTTTACAACATAAGTGAACGGGAATGGTCAATATTTTGTATATTGTTATGTCCCATTGCACCACTCATTCATTCGAGATTATCTGCCGTGGTTGGAAGGTCGGGTTGGCAGATCACATGGTGCGTAGCTTCTATAAATGGCTCAGTTAGAGCATTGGATTTCTACCCTGGTGGTCCGGGTTCGAATCCCATCAGGGACGTGGGATTTTTTCAAACTATACATCATTTTTTAGATACGAATATTCATATTCATATTCGACGAATATTCATATTCGTAAGATGGGGCTCGTTCGGGATGGACCAATTGAGTCATGCAGTCATAAAAATGACATTCTCGTAATCATAAATGATTACTCTCTCGAAATGGGGTTGTGTTATGTCCCTTTGCACCATTCATCTGCCGTGGTTGGAAGGTCGGGTTGGCAGATCACATGGGGCGTAGCTTCTATAAGCTTTTCGACACAATATTTAAGTACAGTCTCTGACATTCTGCGTCAGGGAGTCGACTCTTTGGCTCAGTGATTTCTACCCCGGCGGTCCGGGTTCGAATCCTATCAGGGACGGAGATTTTTTAAACTAATAAAAATTACAACTGAGATCCTTTAAGAGCAGTGAACACATTAATGAGAAAGAGGATGGGCCATACCGCGGTTTCGACTATAAAAGTCTCGTCAGTGACCCTTTAGATTTGGCAACATGGAGCCAAAGAGAATAACTGAAAGTTTGCAACTTTCAACAGGGTAGTCGATACAAAGACTACTATTATCTAAATGGGACCAAATATGTTAAATATTGGTTAGAAAATGAATCTTAACCAATAATTAATTTCTTAGTTACGAATATTCATATTCGCGTACGAATATGTTAATAATTTATTTATCTAATAGTATATCTATTATTTTTTTAGATGGTACTTTGACGTCTTGGGGAAGAAAAGAAGCGATACTTCTGTGATATTAAATGGACTCCTGCTTTTGTTGAGTTTCTTCTTCTTCCGGATAGTAACACTACCCATCTACTGGTACCAGATCTGGCTGGTTACCGGTACAGAGCAAGCATTGGCGCTAGGACATATACAGCTCATCATGTACATTCCGTGTCTCGTGCTAGATTCTTTGAATATTCTGTGGTTCTATAAGATTTGTAGAGGATTTTATAAAGCAGTTAGAACTCTATGGACTGTTTCTAAAGAGAAGAAAAGAACATAGCTTGATCGTTGATAGAATTATTAATAAATGAGTCGCATCATGAGAAAATGAACAATCTGCATATGCAAAAGAACTTAGAAGCTGATCAGCGCCTTTGTTTTCGCTACACGGATAGAGCAATTCCTCTACTTTCCAAATCCAAAATTTTCAGCTTCTAGCCATTACAGCTCGGTTTGTGTCTAACCTGTTCGAAAACCACATTGTTGGTTTTCTCATGGCGCGGCTCGAATGAATTTTGTGTGAGTTACTATGCCTTCAAGCTTAAGGTTCTTACTTGAACCAGCGTATTCAACAATAAACTATAGATTGAATGTTTAGTTTGTATACTGATATATGCGTTAATATGCGTTACAGGCAAAACAAAACACACTGAGATTTTATACTTGTATATATATTGTGACGGGATAGCCTCCCTTGGAAATATGCAAATTTCAAACTCGAGACTTGGTGAATCGAGTAAGTGTTGGGTATATAGCGCAGTAAACCACCCTTGATGGATGAGCATGCTTTTCCACCGACGGGATTTGCTGTGGCTTAGCTCGGCTATCGTTACATTTGGTGGCAGCGGTGATGACAACTGCCAGAACGGAGTTGCCTTACCCATGTAGTCCCTAGGCCAAGACTCGGGACGAGTCTTCTCGGAGGGGGAAGTAATGTGACGGGATAGCCTCCCTTGGAAATATGCAAATTTCAAACTCGATACTGGGTGAATCGAGTAAGTGTTGGGTATAAAGCGCAGTAAAACCACCCTTGGTGGATGAGCATGCTTTTCCACCGACGGGGTTTGCTGTGGCTTAGCTCGGCTATCGTTACAATATATATATACAAAATGGGGGATGGGCTCATTTTTGCAGGGTAGTTATCCAGTTTACTAATATCAAAGCGCATATGTCAAAACGCATATTTACGTGTAAATGAAAACATTTCGTTACTAGTAATTTATAACAGTTATAGAAATACAAAAATGAACATGTCGTTTTATTTTATTATGTCAATAATACTCGTACCACCTCCACAAAAATCCTGGATCACAGTACGTGGCTGCCCATGTGGCTGGAATGTCAAGACTGATTGTCCGTCCTACGCCCGAGGTTTTCAAAGCCAAGGTAGTTTTTTCTTGCCAATGCCATTGTTGGTAAACCACGTGACGAGCGGCCTGATCCGCGCTGAGTGCTGACGCTAGTGGCTGAATGAGCCGCCTCGTGGGAAAACCAACAATGTGGTTTCCGAACAGGTCCGACACAAACCGACCTGTACAGTCACAGAAAAGAGCTAGAAGCTTGAAATTTCGGATTTAAGAAGAAGAGGAATGGTACTATCCGTGTAGCGAAAACAAAGGCGCTGATCAGCTTCGCGTTTACCGCGAAGCTGATCTGCGTCTTTGTTTTCGCATATGTAGATTGTTGGTTTTCCCATGAGGCGGCTCATTTCCTTTCGTGATAGAGTATTTTCGTCGAAGAATCAAGCAGTCCAAAGCGCAACAGCCGGCCACCTGAGAGCTATCAAGTTACGCCAGACGCTCTGAACAATTGAATAGTTCCCAAGGAAGAAAACGACGGCTTTGTATAGTCTAGTCTGAGCACGCCAGGAAAACATCAACCGCTTAAAGTTTCTACAGTTATTCTTGTTTCCAGCAATGGAAGCACACAGTCCAAAGAATGTGGTCGGATCTGATCAGAACTAATGTTAAGACATAAAAAAAATATTATTACTTAAAGAAAATTATTATCGGTTTAGATTCATTTTCTAACCAACGTTTAATATATTTGGCCCCATCGACTATCCTATAGGAAGTTGCAAAATTACAGCAATTCTCTTTGGCTCCATGTTGCCAAATTTACAGGGTCACTGAAGAGGCTTAATCAGCCGAAACCGCGGTATGGCCCATCCACTTTTTCATTAATACATTCAGTGCTCTTAAAGGAACTCGGTTTTTTTTTTTTTTATTTAATATTAAAAAATGTACTTGTATAAATTGACAATACTAAAAGTGATCGGTCAATAGCAACCAAGTTCGGCTGGCTAAACCGGTCCCACTGCATGACATAATTTGCTTTTATTAGAGACTGTACTATGAGAAGAAAATACTGGATTTTGTTTCGTTTCCCAGGCTATACACGGGGGCCCATCGGTTTATATATAGCAATGTTTGTATAGCTTAGAACCGAAAACTAACGTAGAATCAACAGTTTTTCGGATGGACGGATCGTGTCATTCATTTTCAGACGAAAAAAAAATGATTTAATATAAATGAAATTAAACCATGTTCATCCGTTTATATATGTCAATAAATAGATCACCAAAATGATAAATTGAACTGTCACAAGAAAATATTTGAACGTTTTATACAGTTTGAATACTGAGAAATGTATTAAAGTAACTTAAGTTAATTAAAATTGTTTAAAATGCGAACTTAAAACTTAAGATGCTAAACGCGTTATCAGACAGCGCATATTCTTTCGCAGTCTGAATTTGATTTTATCTTATTGTTAGATTTTTTGTCATCTTTGCCAACCTGTCCGACTTAATTGTTTGTAAACAAATTTTGAGTAGCTCCATTCAAAAACCTGTTTCGTTTACATGCCGAACAACAATAGCTTAGAAGAACCAGCGTATCCAATCACTAACCACTGCCCTGGCTACACAGTTTATAGTTTGTTTGTTTTTTGAATTCCGTAGAAGCAGTCTCCTTGGTTGAACAGACTAGTTTGTGTCAAACTGGTTATTTTTACGACCGAAAATGCGCTATTTTGATTAGATTTATTTAAAATTAATGTCAATGCATTTCCGGATACTGAACATATATTACCCTAAGATATAGTCTACATCGTGATCAGTTTAGTTTGTATGAGTGATATAGCTGTGCAATAGGTATATGCATTATTTTGATTAAAATGTTCTTTTCTTGAATATATCGCTACACGTTTTTAAGAAAAAGTATATCATGTAAAATGTCAATAAAACCCTATGTTTGTATCCTATATTATGGAAATTTATATGGCATACAGAATGAAGGAGGCAGATGAAAAGTGCATCTTGTAGAAAAAATGTTCAACGATCATTCATCGTATGTTGATACAGCAGGCATGTTGTACAAAGTGCGCAACGTACGAGTTTGTCACCTCAACAAGGCGATAAAAGCGGCAAACCAAACTGAAATTGCAGTCCGAGTTCACGTTTGACCAAAACCTCATCTGAGCGCTCACTAGAAAACTATAGGGGTATTCTCGCGCAGAACTTGAAGCTCGTTTGTGTAAAATATTGAGCAGACCCTCAACCTCATTCGAATAATGAGCAGAGTGATGCTGGTTTTGTAGCGATGCAGCTTTACTAATATGTATCAACTTCCATTTTTTTTATTAAGTTGAAACGGATGTCATAAGATATGAGCCGCATCATGGGAAACCCAACAATGTGGTTTTCGAACAGGTCTGACACAAACCGAGCGGTACAAGCACAGAAGATGGCTAGAGGCTGAAAATTTTGGATTTAGAAAGTAGAGACATTGTACTATACGTCTAGCGAAAACAAAGGCCGCGTTGATCAGCTTCGCAGTTACTGCGAAGCTGATCTGCGCCTTTGTTTTTGCATAAGCAAAATGATGGTTTTCTCATCGCGCGGCTTATATAAGTGTTAGTGTCACAACATGAGAAAATGTGTATAATCATATGTGCACAGCAGAGACCCAGTTCCATTCAGTCTGTTTTGTTTGTCTCAATATATTGAAGTTTTATATCAATGCTACTATTGCCGGTTTGCAGCGTCTCTCCTCTAACAATTTTTATCGTGAAAATGACCGCTCAGATATTGACATTAATAAGTAATGATCATGAATGAGTTAACGACCAAAGGTTCGTAACACTAGAGAACCGAATATCTATCTATAGTATCTATAGCTTTGTGTTGCGGCTTTGGTTTAAGTTTTGAAATTTTGATAGTTACATTTATCTTAATATAACAATTAATTAAAAAGAAAAACTGGTTGCTCGAAGGTAAGATTGCTGCTTAAAGAACTACGTAATATAGTTGAAATACGGCGTGAATAAATTCATTTTATTTATTTATTTATTTATTTATTTATCTGATAATAAATAATTTAATCATTGTGCATGGCATGAATAAAGATTTTAAAAAAATAAAAATGACGCGTATTTGATATTACATGTATGTACGTATAAGCATTCAGAGGTCCAAAATAATAGTGTGCTTATTGGATCCGAGATATGTTTGTTACACTTGTGAATCTTTGAACACAGTATGCACGACGATAGAGAGCACCAACTGGTCTACGACTGGTCCTACCTTGGCCTGGGCGGGGGCATCAGCTTTACGTTGTCGATATTGATTTTCAAGTTCATCAGTCCGATATTGTCGACGAAGTTCACTTCATCTTACTCCAGACTTTCCGGTCCAAAACAGACTGAGTGGAACGACAGGTAGTATTATTAGATATGAATTTATTTTCCTGACCATTCAGTTTCTCTTTTCTTCTTGCAATGCTTGAAAGAGTTCCGTTTGGGTAAAAGCGTGTGTACTAATTTATTTTTCAGGTATCTTTCATTATTTAAAAAAGTAGGTAGCATCAATGTTCGAAGAATATGGATATGCGCAGACAATGGATACGTTGCAAAATTTTCTTCTTTGGGAAAGTGCTGTGAGCGATATTCTCAGTTGATACAATGCATTTCAAAACTAGGGACAGACTTTCCTTTTAAAAGGAAACTATTTCATGTATAATTGCCCTTTCTTAATTTCCGTTTAATTTCAGAATACTATCTAATGCCAATGCTACAGTTGCCATTATTCTGGGAATCTACGCCCTATGGACAGGGGATGACATGCGAGCCGATGCTGTTTGGTACGATAGCAAACTAGCTCGACTGGCATGCTCCATTATTATAGGCTATATGTCTGCAGGTATAAAATACTTTAAAACAAATTAAGCAAATGTATCAGAGGCATTAAACAAATATATCAAAGAGGCTTAAATCTGTCGCGAAGAAACAATCGGAGCCAAAAATGATCTGGTCGTTTAGAGTTAATAAGTGCACACTCTCTAGCGCAGATGACAAATTGATATCTTTTTTGATGCTTTTGATAAACATGTCCTCTTTGAATGTTGCGTAAGTCCTTTTTAATACAAAACCCAGCTACATTGTAATTTTAGAATCACATTGTAGAGAAAGCAACTGTGCCATTTTTTTATTTTGTTTATTTGTCTTTTCAGGCATAGTGACCATGTTTTTGTGGTGTGATTACAATGTAAAAGAAATAATAGGTTACACATTCCACCATCTTGCTTCTATATATGCTTATTATTTTGTTTCCGTAAGTATACCATTCCTCCCTAAATAACTATGTCCTTGATATGAGAGGATACTGAAATGCTTTTGAGTCTGCCATATCATGCATGGAAGCTTGAGTTAGTTAGAATTTCGGTTAGTTTGCTGTCCATTAACATATATGTACATAGTTTTTTTTCTTTATTCGTGATTGAATTACCAACAAAGTTACTGGTGAACGGACGTGCAAAAGAGCTTTCGGACACATTCAGATAGCTTACAACTGAGTTCCTCAAGCTTGGCAATGCTTCTTTCTCGGGAAATTATTTAAAATATTACGATGACTAAACATCCAGGTACTCATGTGCAACTGCTTTAAAGGCTGATACAATTTTATTGAAGCAAGTATTGAAGCGTTCAAGTGAACGGTCGCAAGATGATAACACATTCCGGAAATACAAGCCTGTGTGATGTCCAATACATCACAGTGACTAATTATATGCATTTTACTTTACAGGTTCATGGAATTCTGTGTTACTTCGCCATGTTAAGACTAGTTGCAGAGGGCTCGACGCCTTTCGTGAACCAGAGGTAGGGTTTCATATTCCAGCAGCAAAACTTAACTATTATAGCTTTTTACCCTTTATCTTAAACATATAACTTTCGATCATACTAATTAAAGCCTTAGTCTTTATATGCGCTTTGTTATTCGCTGCCTAGTGACATTCACCGTATTCCTATTTGATGAGTTGTGCATGTGAATTCTCTTAAGATAGAGTATTCATATTTTTAGTTAAGTTTAGGTAACTGAGTGGCCACCTATTGGGAAAATAGCTGCTCATTCGGCTTACGATATGTTTTCATGGTATAAGTACCTGATTGTTAATTAAGTTTTTTCCCCACCTTGGTTTTTGGAGTGGGAATCTTTTTCTGATTGCGCCTTTTCCTGATCTCTGCATACTTGTACCTCCTTACATGCGAATATGTGGTCAGTCATGACTTATAAATATGCCAGAAGAAAATAATGTCTAAAGCTATTTCGCTTTTACTCTTACTACAATTTATGAACATGAGCCGACGATTACTCTTTTTTATACTATTTCTTGTTCTTAACCAGGTGGTTCTTCGACGTAACGGGCTACCGAAGAGACACTCTTCTTGTGTTGAGCAACAGCGGTTTTATACTTCTTTCATTCTTTATATTCCGGATGGTGATGTTACCCGTATTCTGGTACCAAATCTGGCAAATAACAGGGACAGAATCAGTAGCAATGCTAGGACACATTCAAGTCACTGTGATGTACATACCGAGTATCGTTCTAGACTGCTTAAATGTTTATTGGTTTCATAAAATATGCAAAGGTTTTATAAAAACCGCGAAAACATTGCTTAATGCAACATCAATAACATCAGAAAAGATTCGTCAATATCTAAAGGAGGGATAACCACTCATGATTCGAAACGATGGAGTTTGGAACTACATATGTATGGATTCGTAGTATGTTATGTACAGAAAAGAACTGTCTATATAGACATTGGTACCCATTCGATGCTAGCAGCTCCGTTGGGCTCTGAACGAGTGATCTGAATTGATCATCGAAGATATAGACATTTGCTTGATATTAAAAATATTGATCCTTAATACGAAATTCTTTCCTTTTTCTGTTTTTCTTTCTTTCTTCTTTCTTTCTTTCTAAATCACATTGACAGATAAAGTGGAAACAAAGTCGTTGAAAATCATTTCGAAATGTAAGATGAGAAAATTCCTGAATTTCTGTTGGTCCGTACGACGTACTCATTTTGGTCAGTTGGTACGCATTTCCAACATGAGGACGAATTGACCAAAATAAGTACGAATCAACTAAAATGAGTACGACCTGACCAGAACATGAGTACGAATTGACCAATTGAGTACGAATTTGAGTAAAAAATTTCCAAAATTGAGAACGAATTGACTTGAGTACGAATTAATTGAGAGCCGTAAATGTCTAGATCAAATCGAATTCAGAAATTGCATACGAAAAGCAAATATCCTTACATTCGAATAAAAAGTAAAACTGAGTTCCTTAAGAGCAGAGACAATATATTTGAGAAACGGAATGGGCCATACCGCGGTTTCGGCTACTAAAGCCTTATCGGTGACCCTATAATAAAAATAAAACTGAGATCCTTTAAGAGCAGTGAGCATATTAACAAGAAAAGGGATGTGCCATATCGCGGTTTCTGCTACTAATTAAAGGAGGATGCAATATTCAACTACATTTACATTTTAAACTAAAGAACTGGTTTTGCAAACATTTTGGTGCAAATTTTGTTTAAATCGGTCAAGGAATAAGTGAGATATTGACTTTTGAAATTTTGGAACGAAGTGACTTTTGTCGGCCATTTTGAATATTTATGTAGAAAACTGTAAAATCTTAAACTGTAAATAAAATTCATATTTCAAAACTTACATGGTGAAATATGGTTAGAAGTGATAGTAAATCAATAGTAGAAAACATTCAAACAAACATTAACAAAAAATATTAATAGTGTTTCATTTATATTGATTATGCATATTTAATTAGGGCTTTATGACGTCATAAAGCCTCATGAATATCCAAGATGGCCGCCTCCATAAACAAACATCGATATATATTCAAACCAACATACCTTTCTTATTTTGCATCCGATTTTAATAAAACATGTACCATATTGTTAAGCAAGGTGAGTTCTTTCATTTAAGATGCATTGTATTTCAACCTTGCCTTTCCGTTTAAGGTAAAGAACCACAAAAACCGTGGCGTTATAAATCTGACAACATGGAGTCAGAGAAAATTACTGCAGTTTTATCAAGTTTAACTGGGTAGTCAATGCGTAGACGGGCAAAACTAAATACAGCCAAACAATTAAAAATGTTAAGATGAAGCTTTGTTGACATTCAATGTAAACGAGTCTTGTTGAATGGCATAAACCGATGGAGGAACGTAGGGACCTTGACTAAGACCACTGGGCTATTGCGCTCCCAAATACAGATGGAAAGGTATTTATTCACTTTAATCCACATGTCGATAATATTTAGATGAATATAGTTTTTTTTTTTCATTCCTTTTAGATTTTGGATCCGAGATTACATGACGCCAAATTGCTTCGTTCTCTTGTTTCTATGTTTCGCGGTGTGACGTATGGGTCTTTTCTTGTGTGAACTCCTCTTCAAGTTGTTTCTGTCGTTCACGAACGACCACCATATACATCAATTTCGGAATTAGACCGAATCCGATTTTTGTCCCTGTAGCATCATTAGTCATTAGCTGGCATAAAAATAATTGGAGCACCGACCTTGATTACCATGGTATGGCCCATCCCCTTTCTCTTAGCTGTTGGTGAGACGTTAAACCCCAATCAACCAACCAACCATCCCCTTTTCTCATTAACATAGGAACTGTTTTAATGGCTAGTACTTTTCCAAATACAAATACTTCAATGATTTGTAAAGAACTACACTTAGTCTGGACTTTAGAGGCAGGTGAAGGAGCGAGACTTATAGCCAGAGTATAATCCTCAAGATATTAATTCTTCTCTACTTTAGCATATGTGTTAAAGATAAAGTGGTGACGAATATTGTGAAGTAATGCCAATTCCAACAGCCTCTCTATTGGGCTAGCTCTTCAGCGACATTGTAAAAGATTGGTCGCTTGTCGAGCCGAAGCTCTTGGTTTGATCCCGGCATGGGTATGTGTTTTTTTTTCCCTCAGAATCAAAATAGTTTACTGAAAGAACGCCAAACTGACAATACCAGGCCTAAAATACTTCTAGACTCGCTGAGCCAAAGCGTTCCTATGTCGGAATTAATAAATGAATGGGCTATTAGATACAAGTATTGAATTGTATTTTATACATTAATTTACTTGTATGCTATAATTTTACTTGCCTTTTAACCGATATTTCAATATTGAATACTCAAGATTGAAAAGATCCGAAGGAGAGCAGTTCGATTTTGGGCGTACTTGATTTAGAAATTTTAAGAGTGATCGGATTGCTCCGAGCAGTACGCTAAATCAAGGGAAAGTGGGCAAACGGAATGCATTCCCATTACTAAAACAAGTGAGGAAAAGCAATACAGAAAAAAAGTCAAATTGTTGCTTTAAATGATTTTGATTTACGGCGTGTTTATTACCCTGCAATACGCATGGATGTCTCACAAACACCTACATGCTGAAGAAATAAATTTTGCACTCCTCGCATTGAAACATTGTTGACGCCATGTTTTTAGAGCAGGTCACGTGACTTGCTCCGACCACACCACCTTGGACGGTGGAGCGCTTCGTCACGCTCCATTGCGACTACTTGATTTAGAATCCTTATGCTCAGGTCGATCGGATCAATCGGATTGGCTATATCAAGTGCGACCCCAGACAACAGTGATGCCTGGCAAAAAAAAAAAAAAAAAAAAAAAAAAAAATGGGAACGAGGCTAACAATGGATGACACGTTTTGAAATTTCGATCACCGAAATGTTTTTGATGAAAACAATTGACGAGCTGAATAAACCGCCTACCTCTGTGATTCCAAAAGCTCTCTTCTGGAGTGCATCAACTTTCTTGACAGAGAAGAACAGAAAGCTTCTTGGAAAAATCACCAGAAACTCGAAGAGATTTTTACTTGTGATAAGGACGTTTCCTGTCAAAAATGACATGCCACTGAAGAATGTTCAATCTGCTTCTGGGTGTCAGCAAGGAAGTGCCTGGTACGGTACATCAACAGTGCAAGGGATCACGTGCTCGGAGTCTTAGGTTCTTGAAGGACTTCAAGCCAGACAACTTGTCGTCTGAACAACATCCGACGACAACCTGAAGATAAAAACTAAGCATGCAGACTGTCGCATAACATTCAAGTTATAACCTATACGTCTGTAACGTGTTATGATTTTTCTGAACTGAAAAGAAAAATCATTACTTCCTATAAGTTTCTTAAATTTGTAAACCAAGTCACCATAAAATCTGGTTCCGAAAGGCCCTCACTTAAAAGCGTCTTTAACCCAACATTATATTTGGAAATCAATTCATAGTGTCTACGATAAAATTTAGAAAAGGTTTTTCGAAGTTTATGATACCGATAGCCCTGTTGGAGAAGTTTGGCCGTTAAACAGTTTCGAGCGTTGAAGTCTGTAACATGATTGCAGACTCTAGCAAACCTAATAAGTTGCGAAATGTATACACCATAAGAAGCACGACGAGGAACGTCACCATCCAAAAACGGAAAATTTACTATATCAAAATGAAAGTCATCGCGCTTATCATAAATTTTAGAAGAAACAAATCCATTTGCAACATAAAGATGTAGATCTAAAAAGGGGGCTTCGGTAATACTGAGATACCGAGATACTGGCTTTGTTCAACTGTTCAATACCTTCAAAATAAGGGTTGTCAATGTTCAAAAGGTCATCGAGGTACCTAGAAGTGGAATTAAAAGCCTCGATAACATCAGCTTGATTATCATGGTTAAGAGAATCCATGAAATCTCTTTCGTAGCAGTATAAAAATAAATCAGCTACGAGAGGTGCGCAATTTGTACCCATCGGAATTCCAACAATTTGTCTGTATAACTTGGTCCCAAATCTAATATGAATATTATCCAGGAGATAGGATAAGGCGTCGCACACATTCTGACATGACCAAAGTGTACATAAGACTCCAACATCCACAACAGCTTCGTTTCTGAATTTGAATGGTTTATTGGCGATACACCAAATTGACTGCTTCACCAGGGGTGCAACAGGGGTCACAGGAAAGTGCCTTGGTGAAGGATTATGTTTTACATTTCAATTTCTTGTGCTTGTGTGTTGTGACACTGTATGTGATATTTTGCCATCACATCTTGCACATTTATCCCTTTTAAGTGCTGGCTCAGATAAAAATCATGCAGGTGACTCCACATGGTGGGTAACGGATTTGGCTGATTTTCATTTGTCTGAGAGGTTTTGATGACAGAACAAGAAAAATAAGGTTTATTTCAATTTTTTTCAATTCTCGTCACCATGGCAACGGGAACTAGTATTTTGCCTAAAAATCGCTAAATTCTGCTCTAAAAATGGTATAATTCAAAATAATATTTTATGAATGTGATAAATGTTAGGTAGAATGGAACAATTCGAATAGAAACACTTAACATAGCTTAAAGCTTTTAAGCCAAAACAACATTGATTTTATTCAACTTGGCGTTGCCATGACAACGCATATTATACCACTAAGTCAAAAAAAATGAAAAAGGCTTTTTTGGCTGTTTTCAGATCAATTTATCGCAACTTCAGTAGACTGATATTGATATGCAGTAACACTTAATTTATAAAGCAACTCTTATATTACATGTTTCCACAATAAAACGCTTTGCCTTTTCATATACACGGTTGCCATAGCAACAAATCGAACACCACTGAAATGAAAAATCTAAAATTTACATTTTGGAGGGTTTTCAGGAAAGCTTATATCAGCTTCTAATCACTGGTGGATATATTTTGTAGCAGTGTACCAAGAAAGGAACTTATGATTTATCATATACAATAATAGAAAAAATAGCTTGGTAATTTACCTGGTTGCCATGGCGACAACTATAATGCTACAAAGGAAAATTATCTAAAATATTGATTTTTGGGTTGTTTTCACACCAAGATATTGACACTTCAGTAGACTGATGTAAACATGATATTGCCGTTTAATTGTAAAGTAAGTATTATATTACAAGTTTCAACAACAGAACCCTTTGCCTTTTCATATACACGGTTGCCATAGCAACAGATCGAACACCACTTGAGGCAAAAATGTAAAATTTACAATTTGGAGGGTTTTCAGGTAAGTTTATGTCAACTTCTAATCACTGATGGATTTATTTTTTAGCATTGTACAAAGAAAGCAACTATTGATTTATCATATTCAATAATAAAAAAGACAGCTTGGTCACTTACCTGGTTGCCATGGCGACATTTATAATGTTACAAGGGACAAATATCAAAAATATTGATTTTTTTTTGTTGTGTTCACACCAAATTATTGCCACTTCAGTAGACTAATTTGAACATGATATTGGTTTAGAATTATAAAGTAAGTACTATATTACAAGTACAACACTTCGTAAATTAATACGTGTGGTTGCCATAGCAACAAACCGAACACCACTGGAGGAAAAAAACGGCTAAAATTTACATTTTGGGGGTTTACAGGTAAGTTTATATCAGTTTCTTTTCACTTGTGGATTTGTTCTGTAACATTGAACCAAGAAAGCAAATAGTGATTTATCATATCCGATAATAAAAATGACAACTTGGTCACTTACCAGGTTGCCATGGCGACAACTAAAATGCTACAGAAGAAAATATCAAAAATAAAGAATTTTTTGGTTGTTTTCGCACCAAATTATTGCGACTTCAGTAGACTGATGTTAACATGATATTGAATATTAATTATAAAGTAAGTATTTTATTATAAGTTTATATAATAAAACGCTTCGTAAGTTAAAATGCATGGTTGCTATAGCAACAAGTTGAACACCACTGGAGAAATATATTTAAACGTGACATTTTAGGGTGGGTGGGGGGGGGGGGGAGGGTGGATTAGCCTTCTGATCATTAATATCGGCATCTGGAAAATTATCGGTATTTATTTTGTCACATTGCATCAGTAAACCAACAATTGTTTTATCATGCTCGATGATGAAAAGACAGTATGAACACTTACCTTGTAACCATGACAACAACAAAGTCACACCTGAAGATGAATGTCCAAAATTGGAATTTTCTGCTGTTTTGAGACTCAATTCTTGTAAATTCTGTAGACAATTTTTGTTATGAAAATGTATAATGATCTAGAAGTATCAAATACATCATTTGTTCAAAAGACTTAACCATTTGAAAATTCAAATACTGGTTACCATGACAACAACAATGTCATTCTTTGACAGCCGCCCAAAATTGGCATTTTCTGCTGTTTTGAAACTCATTTATTGCAAATTCAGTAGACTGATATTGAAATTAAGTTTTGTCATGTAAAGTGTCTCTGATATTACGTGTCCGGAAAAATAAAACCCTTTGCAAACTCAAATACCTGGTTGACATGACAACAACAGAAACACCTGAAGACAAATGTTCAAAACTTGATTTTTTTTCTGCTGTTTTGAAACCAAGAGCTTGTAACCTAAGTTGTCTGATATCGATATGAAATTCTACTATAATTGCGAATCAACTAGATCTTCAAAAATGTGTTTCCAGGTACGAGTGAAAGTGCATAAAACAAGCACAATTAAAAATGCTCCTGAATTAACTATTGTTAATTTTAAAAAAAAGCTTTAACTTGAAAAATGAAGTCGTTCCCCTTGAAAATAAGATTTCTTTAAATTTTAGTTATTCTTGAATTTTCGGAAAATATATAACTACTTTCAAGCTGAAACAAACAAATTTCATAGTAAACACTTCAATATATATATATTTTTTTTCGTTCCTTTATACTCTTCATACTGTTCCTCTAAATTCTTTCCAATGTGCACTTCTGTGTAATAAAATGAATGCAGTTCAAGATACATTGTACGAGTCGCAATTCTTCAGTGATTTTCCTTTTTCGTGCGGTCTCCCGCAGGCTTTAGATGTCCTAGCTCCGATTTTGAATTAGTCTATACTGCTACAACGTCAAGTGTTTAAAAACGTTAGACCGTTACCACGCCGTAGGGAGCATCGTCAAGAGACTCTGCGATGATCGTGCAGCCACCGCATGTTTTTTATGATAATTTGGTGACAAAAAATTGTACATACATCGTTTGTTTGATGTTAAAATTGATGCTTAACGTCCCAGTCAACGGCTAAGATCAGGTTGGGACGTTGTCTCCATTTCCGGGACTTTTACCCAAAACATCCAACAAGTGCTTGATATATAACCATACAACAAAGCCACAACCGCTATGACTTGAAACCACTTTTCCTCGGCAGGCTCATCATGAGCGGTTAACCAGTAATAAGATGCAGTCAGCAGTGTAAAAGCTTTGCCTGGAGGCACAAGAAACCCATCTATTTCTTCGGGCCCCAATGGGCGGGGCCCGTACAGTGATCGCCGGTAAGGAGACCGAAAAGGCTCAGTCAGAAATCGTAGGGATTCGTCATAGACATCTTCCGACGATCTCCGTATGGTTTTCACTCAGAACGTGGACGAAAGTAAGAGCAAGAAATCGTACGATGCCTGTATGAATTCTTAACATGCCTGTGATCACCTACGATGTCTAAAATAGCAGACCAACTTGAAAATCGCACGATGATCGGGGTAAATGTAACCAAGGCATTGATGAGGACCCAGGAATGGATTCAAAAAAAAAAAAAAAAAAAAAAAAAAAAAAAAAAAAACAGTGAGTGACACACTGGTCTATGGACAAACGCGCGCCAGGTGTGTTGAGAAAAAAAAAAAAAACAAAAAAACAAAAAAACAAAAAAAAACAGCAACAACAACGCTCAAAGCAAGTTCAACGAGAGACACGTTAGAAACGCGTCACATAAGCGTTGTCAGGTGGCGAATTCGCAATGTACTCGTATTGGCACTCTATGCATTGCAAATCATGCAAGTCGAAAGACTGTCTTGTAATTTATGTGCGATCTCTTACGACAGGTCGCGATTCATACTATCGCCTGCCCCGCAACGGAATGCGACTGTTTTGTTTTCTACCCGTTCTCCGAGGCTGCAAACCGTGACCGGCGTGCGACTCTCAAGGTACAGCTGTCTTGTTATACCTGAAGGTAGGCCTACGATACGTCAAAACACTGCGAGACTGGTGTGAAGCGGCTAGGCATATTGCGCATGATTCGATCAACATCGTCATTCACCTGTGATCGTCAAATACACAGTTTATGTCGATACACGTTGCTTTTATGACAGTTAACTTGAATTTATATGTACTCAGGGTGAGGGTGTTCTTGAATGGAATTCAGTGAGGCGGAGCCAACTCCGTTCCACGCCGTTACAGCCTCATGTTCGCGGACGAATGGTTTAGCTACTCGCCGTGTGAATCGTGGATTGCAGGTTCTACCCCGCTCTTCTTCAGTCGTTCGGATGAGTCTTTTAACCCATGTCACGACATAAGCTGTCATGACACTGATGGAATACAAATCCAAAGGTGGAGGTGTATACGATAGACAGGAAACTTCAAGTCAAAAATGCGTACTGCTTTTACTAAAGCATAATCTTTATGATAGATTTCAAGGGAAGTAACTTAAAACAAAACCTCAATGTTTTAAGCTCAAGAATATGAACAAATTTTGATTAATATTATTGTATTTTTTTAGATTACAATCAATCAGTTTTATTTTTCAAGTATACTTTTAATAGTTTAAAAGTGATTTACGCGTTTACAACTGAAAATATCAATTATAATTCTAAGTAAGTTTAACATGATAATACAGTTTATTTTTGCTGCTATATATTCATGATTTTACAAGATTGGTTTTTAACGTCCTATTAGGTTTTTTTGCCGTTTTCTATTACTTCTACTGTTTATTTTTAAAATAATAGAACGTCCGTACTGGGTTATCTTCGTGTCAGTGTACTGAAATATCACGCTGACGAAAGGAATAATTCGTGTTTTAATGGAAGACATAATTCCCACATTGTTGCATGTTCAAATTTGCATTTTATTTCTAATAAGACCACATTTTACGTGTCTTAATTGTCAATTAAGGGTCCACGCGACTTGGCACGTGAGGATGAAAGCACGTGACGACTGACGTCACGTCATACTAATCTAACGTCTTGTGACGTCAAATGCGTTCCATCTTTCTATTCTTTTCCGTCTTTTTACTTATTTCGTAGCTTCTTAAAAACACAAGTTTTCAATAAGTATTGTCACATGATTTTTGTCACATGACGCTTTGTCTTAGCAACGTCGCGCGGTTTGGTTACCGGCTTCAAGAAGAAATTCTACTGCTAAACGGGACACCAGCGCAGTAAGAAATACCTAGGCGTAAACATGTACAAAATACGGCATCAAAAGTGATTTGGCAACGCGTTTTATTTTTGGAAAATGTAGAAGAGAGGTTAAGCTGCATTTTCATGTATATTATGTATAATAACTCGTCTACTGAAGTGACCAAAATTTGACTTGAAAATTGACGACATTTTCCCATAGACTTCAAGGCAAACTTGTAAAAGTGTGTTTAAAACTTCAATCGTAATTTTCTCTAAAACTGCTGGACAATTTTCAAAAATATTTCAGAGGTCAAATACTACCATAACGGCCTTCATATAAAATAAATTTCATCAAAATCTGTTATACTCGATGTGGAGTGAATTTTCAATTTTGCATGATTTTTATGTGACCCGGCACTTAATAGCGACGCTCCTGTGTCGCTCTTATGGTAGAACGTGGTAAAAATGTTCTGCTCTATTCAGTTTTAGATATATTGATAGAAAAAAAAATATTTCGTCAGCCGGAACCGGAATTTGGGGTAGCGACTAGCAATAGCTATTCACGTCGAAACATTCGAAATATTGTGTTGACATACTTTTTTGTTCGACTGCGGTTGCCCTAAATGTAGACTCGTACAACTCAGCTGATGTGTACAATGGAGAGAAACGTCTCCTCACCATTACGAATGTACTCTCAGCCTCGTGTCCATCCGTAAATCAAGATGGCGAGAATAAGCCGTTTTACATATCGATTGTTTCACCTAAAATTCTATCGTTAATACAAAGAAATGCTCACCGAGACTTGGTTATTTGATGAAACACACATTAACTTTCTAGCAATCAAGTTTTCTCCACAAAATTCTGCGTCTTCTTTTTTAACAGATTCATTTTTCAGCTGTTTGTCAATCGTGTTCACTCGTGTGGGGCCGTATCCGGAACGAGCCGAACACGTTTGCCGACGTTACGGAAACTGACACCCGAACATTAATTTATTCCAGTTGAAAGGTCAAGATTTGGCCTTGTCCAATGATATGCACGCATTTCTATAAATGACGTCAATCAGGTCAGCCATTTTGATTTCGCCGCGCGGCGTTTGACGTCATCTTGACATTGCAACACGCGCTTCATTATACTAATTGATCAATATAGGGATCAACCATGGTTTTCAGTGTTCAATGGATCACGAGGAAGGTGTTTGAACACAAGGCCGCATGCCGCGTGTTCAAACACCGTCCGAGTGCTCCATCGAATGTTTGAACACTGAAACAAACCATGGTTGATCGCTATTTTTGCATTTTCACTCTAATCCACTTAAAATCTCATGAAAATAACATTAACAACGTAAAAACTCACCGAAAACCGCGGATCTTTGTCAACGTCGGCCATTTTGTTTCTACAAAACACATGACGTCACGTCGCATTGACCAATGACGTCGGCCAAAACCCATGTTCAAACGGCACGTGAATTTCATTATTTGAACATGGGTTTTGCTGTTTGAACACATACCGAGTTTTCGACCAATCGAAAACGGCTTCAAACAGCTATGCGCATAGACATCTATGCAAGAATTAAATATTAATTGACAATTAACTTTCCATATAAGGAAATGGTCGGAAGTCAAACATATACGGACGATTTAGTGCACTGAAAGAATGACAGCCAGAAGTTTTTAAACGAGAATAAAAACGCTAAAAACAGACAAAAAAGGTTGATTTTTTTCTAAAAGCACAATAAACTTGTTAGTTATGCATTGGTGAAGTGTATTCTTTTTTATTTATCTTGAAAAAGTTGCAATTATAGACACTTCGTTTCACCAATGAAAAACCAACTGGGATCGCAACGAAGAGATATGGAACATATGTGTAATATATAGCGGAGTGCGATTTCGCAACTACCCAAAATGGCCGAATTAAACACAAACACTTATTCAAGAATATCTGTCGTTTTTGTTTCCGATAGATCATGACAACATGACGTCACAGTTTTGCTTAGTATGACGTCACATGGTTGCGTTCGGTTAACTGCACAGCGCACGACTTTTGTCGCACCGAGCGGCGAAGGTTCGTATGAAACAAAACGACCTCCATTATTTCGGAATGGTCTATCCTAAAAATACAGATCTAGAACTTTATGTTGTACGGAAATCATTGTAAATTGTGCAAAAAGAAAAACTGAAGAATTTCATGGCCCATGCGCTTGTGTGTCCCTGATCATCTGGGTAAGGTCCTACCCAGTGGGTCTTTTAACTGCCTGCTCCCTGAAAGAATATTGTTTTCCTAATTGTCCTTTCCTCTGCTCCCTAAATCTCCAAACGCTAATGCTTGCTCCCCAGATCCATGAAAATAAATGACCTCAGATCCGCAAAACACCATGCAGGGCCCCAGGGTGAGGATGAGAAACTTAAAAAATTAACTTATCAGCTTTTAAAATAATTGGCGCAATAGGAGCAGAGCGTCGCGCCAAAGGTGGTGCCTTATTTCATATTAATCAACTTAATTTCAGCACTGACGGCGCACATCTGATGCGATTGTTGGAATGGCAGCACTCTCCCACGATAGAATAACCAATCTTTTTCCTTTTAAAAGGAAATAATTAATTCAATTATTTGACACTACATTTTCGGCTGGGCGGAATGTTTTACATCCAACCAACCTTTTCAAATTTTTCGGTGTATCGTTGCACCTACAAATTTGGACGCATGCGCGACTGTGTGGAAACTTACCGGCAACACGACCCACGCGTGACTCTCAAACAAGGGAAAGAAAAATAAAAAATAAAATGGGAGTGGAGAAAGAAATCATCAACGCTGGAAACGGTAAATAACAATCTCTATGTGAAGCCTTTCTGACTCAGCATTTCGTCTGTCATATCGTTTCAATAGATTGTGCTGTTTTCGCCAGTGTGATTTGAATGGAATGGAAAATTTCGTCACACTATTGACATAGAAGTCGTGCATTATCTATGTCATTTCCAGGTAGGGTAAGAATTTCATTTGTACAGTTTCTATGAATTTATAGAACTTGTTCATAAATGAAGACAGTTACGAGGAGATGCAATACAAACAATTCAGACTTAAAGATTGCCCAGCCAGGGGTTTCCCTGATGCAGGATATCGAGTCCAAGACTCCCAAAAAACCTGTCTAGGACTCTAAATGAATTGCCAAGAGTCCTTAGGGACTCCCAAAAAGTTGGAAAGCATTTTCATGCAGCAATTTGTCTATTTCGTACAGCTTCTGCAGAGGATTCGTTTTTAATCTAGTTGATAGAAATCTTAATGTTCAGTGCTTATTTCTACCTTTTTAGTTGGAAAAAAATCTTTAATGTTATCTTATGGCAGAGTTTTCGATAACTCCAATCTGGGCGTATTTTTACGCGTGTTTTGCGTTTCCTATGCCTAAAATTCACTGCCGTGGATTCTCCCTTACACCATGTTTTTTCTGGCGACGCGTCCAAAATTTTCCATAAATTAGGTGAGAAAATTAGCTACCGCTGAGAGATCAAGGTATCGTAGCCGCTAGACATTGTTCAAAGATCGAGCCAGTGACCGACATGTGCCACTGACATGGGGAAGCAGTAGGCGTGAACTAATTGTGCCCTTAGCCAATCAGAGCGCAGTAAGCTGACAATCAAGCTGAAAATCAAGTTTTTGTTGATGGAGATTGACAGGTCAATTTTCATGGATCACAAATTTGTGTTGATTCATAGGATCACCCTGTATACCGTTGATGCAACTGAATATGTTACGGCACAGATTGATGCAACATTTCACGAGGTTAGTGAGGAATGTAAAACGGTAAGTTGACGATTATTTTAATTTTACATGCATTAATGTGACGATGTCGAGTCGTGAAATTTAGGGAAACCACAGTAAGGATGCCTTCATTTTTTGCCATAAGTAGTTCGTTAAAAAACCTTACCTTGTGACAGAAAATATACATTTTATTGGAGAAATATGCCACCAGAGACACGAAAATTGATTACGTTTGCTAATTGCTCGAATTCTTCATCATCGTTTGTCAATGTCAAAGTTTCGGTATATACCGGAATCATTCCTTGTTTCATACCACCAAAAGAGAATCATGAACTCTAGCCGACTTTTGCACAATACGGTGTTTACACACCTAGATTGGAACGTTTGGGAAACAACGTACGTCAATGTGTTCATTGCCTGGATGCAAGCTACGTCTAAGATGTGTTGTTAAAGAATGAGGCTACGTACGGCGGATCGTTGGGCCGAAAATGATATTTCTTACGGCGGACAAATCGTAGAATGGAAATAATGTTCAATTTTAGACATTTTCTGCTGTGAATTGACAGATTCAATATCAATTCGGATAAACATATATCGCTTAACATATTTGTTGTACTTATCTAGTATCTACACGCGTTGCAGAATTATTAATATACTTAAGGAATAAAGAAACGCAACAAACACTTTGGGTCACTGTAGTCAGGATGTGTGATGCAAGTCTGTGGTGAAACTGGTCTTGCTACATGATCGCCGTATCTTTACGTCACATACAAATTATGGATTATTATAATTGAGCCTCGACGCGAGAAAACCGGCCTTCGGGTTTCCAAACAGGTCCGACACTGACCGAACTGTACAAGCACAGAAGATGGCTAGAAGCTTGAAATTTCAGATGTAGGAAGTAGAAAACATGTGCTATCCGAGTAGCGAAAACAAAGACGCTGATCAGCTTCGCAGTTACTGCGAAGCTGATCTGCGCCTTTGTTTTCGCATAGGTATAAATCCGGTTTTCTCACGATGCGACCCATATTATATTATATACCTTTGAACGTGTTCACTGCTTCCAAAGGATCTAACTTATATATTTTATTCTTTTCAAACTTTAATATCTTTGGACTCATGAAATAAAATGCCCGATTTGTGCAATTTTGTGGAAATTTATCGTTCCGTCAAATGTAAGGTACTCGCTGCATTAGGGTGGATAGGTACAATGTGTATACTGTATATATGGTTCCATACTCTTCATCATACTTAAGGAATTAAAATACGCAACGCATAAAAGTTCAACTGTAACGTATGTTTTTAACATTTTGATGAAATCTTTTTTAGACTGCATGTGGCATGTGATGAAATGAGAAAACGTCATTTTGTTGATAAAATTAACATCAAAACGTCAAAAACCATGGAAAAAGAAAATCGTTACGTAAGCGTCGGGCGAAGGTGAGTATTCCAAATACTGTACATGCATGGTAATATGAAATCGACTAGAAAATATGTCATTAAGACTGGCGTGATGCGTCAAAACTGGCTAACGGAATGCAAAAGTGCACAATAATGAATTATGTAGCAATTAACGTCATTTACAATTTTCGATGTGGACGTTTTGTGTTTATACGGTATTTATCGAACCAAAAGACGACACGACATGCTTTTCAAGCAACAATGACGCCACAATTACTGTAGTAATGGGGCACCTAACGTTTGTTTTGGCATTGACGTAGGTGGCGTTAAACGTCCCAAATCACAACAAATGCTACACACGGTCAATGATCACCTCTGCAATCACTTTTAGCAGATTTGGAAACAATAAAATTGGTTTTGATTCAAATATGACTAATCATTGATCATGTTTCCAGAGTGCGTGACTGTGGGCCAGTGAGGTTATGCGCACGCCATCAAGCAAACGTAACCGACATAAAGGCTTTAACTGCTGTAATTTGACGTAAAGATACTGCGATCATGTAGTAAGACCAGTTTCACCACAGACTTGCATCACACATCCTGACTACAGTGACCCAAAGTGTTTGTTGCGTTTCTTTATTCCTTAAGTATATTAATAATTCTGCAACCCGTGTAGATAAGTTCAACAAATATGTTAAGCGATATATGTTTATCCAAATTGATATTGAATCTGTCAATTCACAGCAGAAAATGTCTAAAATTGAACATTATTTCCATTCTACGATTTGTCCGCCGTAAGAAATATCATTTTCGGTCCAACGATCCACCGTACGTAGCCTCATTCTTTAACAACACATCTTAGACGTAGCTTGCATCCAGGCAATGAGCACATTGACGTACGTTGTTTCCCAAACGTTCCAATCTAGGTGTGTAAACACCGTATTGTACAAAAGCCGGTTTGAGTTCGGGATTGTCTTTTGGTGGTATGAAACAAGGAAGGATTCCGGTATATACCGAAACTTTGACATTGTAAAACGATGATGAAGGATTCGAGCAATTAGCAAACGTAATCAATTTTCGTGTCTCTGGTGGCATATTCATCCAATAAAATGTATAATTTCTATCACAAGGTAAGGTTTTTTAACAAACTTCTTATGGCAAAAACTGAAAGCATCCTTACTTTGTTTTCCCTACAACTCACGACCCAGACATCCTCATATTTATGCCTGTAAAATTGAAATAATCATTTTCCATTGTTCCCTACCCTCGTGAAATGTTGCATCAATCTGTGCCGTAACATATTCAGTTGCATCAACGGTATACAGGGTGAGGATGTTTATTGTCAGGTCCTTATCTACACGAAGGGATGATATGAAAACAAGATGTTGTTGAAAAATATTGTTAGTGATAATTAAAAGACACTGCAGTGAAAAAAGTGTTCGCAAATATGTTCGTCGTAATTTTGGTATGAAAATTCGCTAGGGAGATGGAACAATTTACACAATAAAGAGATCGTTTTCTGGTGCGATTTTGCGTTTTTGCACATTTTTTGACACCTATTTGCATAAAAATTCTCTGAACAGTCAGGGACAAAACCTAAACAGGTTATAAAAAAAATAACTGAAACAAGTTATTTTTCATTTTCCCTGCATCAGTCAAATCTGTGAAGTTTCTCTTAATTTAATTGAAATATGCAGGGTTTTACATAATTAAAATGTTAATGGGAGATGCAGCAAGATGAGAGCTTTATACTCACATGGCTGAAAGTTAGTATATACCATTCAGATTTTGAAAATTTCAGTTTTTTATGCAATTTTTGGGCATCAGAATGGCAAAATCCCTGATTTTAAAACATCTGTTCCCACCTTACTAGAATTTTGGCACATGTCTAGACAATTTTCCCAGGATGATGTAACTTTAATGTAGCTACTACAAAAGAATTTCTTCGTACGCATAGGCTAAAAAGTAGTACGCAGGTACTTCAAAGACAAGTGGGGTAATGATACTAATAACCTATTCAAGTTAATATTGTCATAATTACTAATTAAAGCATAACTTATAAAAGTGGTTTTTTGACCTGAAAAAAATATCCAAGAAAAGTTAACTCTAACAACTTGGAAAGGGAGATCATTTAAAGTGTATTAATAACTTGTTTCAGTTATTTTTTTTATAACCTGTTTAGGTTTTGTCCCTGACTGCTGAATGAGAGAATAAATCACAATTTCAATTGTCTTTAAGAAATTCTGAATGAGAAATTGGCAGAAAAGAAGAGAAAAAACGCACCTTTATACGGCCACGAAAACTAATGACATTACATCGGTTTCTTTAAAGCACATGCTTTTTTCTTCGTAATGCAGTCTCCTGGCATCGGTATTGGTCTTAATTGCCTTCATGTGTGATAAAAACACTCATTTATATATGTTGGCTTCTTCTACTTCGGTAAAGTTAACAGAATCTCTAAAAAAGTTTGTGAAGTCTGGAAAAAAACAAGTATTGGCTTTTGTATTTTTTTTTTGTTTTTTCGTTTTTTAGCTCACCTGAGCCGAAGGCTCACAGGTGAGCTTATAGGATAGGCAGGCATCCGTCGTCCGTCGTCGTCGTCCGTCGTCCGTCCACAATTTCAAAGAAGAATATTTCTGAAGCTAGTAGGCCGATCTTGATCAAATTTAATGTGAACCATAATTGGGTTGGGGGATTGATGGCATTAGGTTTTGGAGCAGATTGTATCAAAATTGTGGTTTCCATGGCAACAGATAGGTCCCATAGACTTACAATGGGAAAAACTAAAAAAATCTTCTTCTCTGAAACCACTAGGCCCACAGCTTTGATATTTGGTATGTAGCAATGGCTAATGGTCCTCTACATAAATTGTGCCATTCATGCCCCTGGGGTCAAATTTGGCCACGCCCCGGGGGTCGATAGTCTCCATAGACTTACTATGGGAAAAAAATTCAAAAATCTTCTTCTCTGAAACCACAGGACCCACAGCTTTGATATTTGGTATGTGGCAATGGCTAATGGTCCTCTACATAAATTGTGCCAGCCATGCCCCTGGGGTCAAATTTGGCCATGCCCCGGGGGTGGATAGTTTCCATAGACTTACAATTGGAAAACTAAAGAAATCTTCTTCTCTGAAACCACTAGGCCCACAGCTTTGATATTTGGTATGTAGCAATGGCTAATGGTCCTCTACATAAATTGTGCCATTCATGCCCCTGGGGTCAAATTTGGCCACGCCCCGGGGGTTGATAGTCTCCATAGACTTACTATGGGAAAAAAAAATTAAAAATCTTCTTCTCTGAAACCACAGGGCCCACAGCTTTGATATTTTGTACGTGGCAATGGCTAATGGTCCTCTACATAAATTGTGCCAATCATGCCCCTGGGGTCAAATTTGGCCATGCCCCGGGGGTCGATAGTCTCCATAGACCTACAATAGGAAAAAACTAAAAAAATCTTCTTCTCTGAAACCACTAGGCCAACAGCTTTGATATTTGGTATGTAGCAATGGCTAATGGTCCTCTACATAAATTGTGCCATTCATGCCCCTGGGGTCAAATTTGGCCAGGTCACGGGGGTTGATAGTCTCCATAGACTTACTATGGGAAAAAAATTCAAAAATCTTCTTCTCTGAAACCACAGGGCCCACAGCTTTGATATTTTGTATGTGGCAATGGCTAATGGTCCTCTACATAAATTGTGCCAATCATGTCCCCGGGGTCAAATTTGGCCACGCCCCGGGGGTCGATAGTCTCCATAGACCTACAATAGGAAAAACTAAAAAAATCTTCTTCTCTGAAACCACTCGGCCCACAGCTTTGATATTTGGTATGTAGCAATGGCTAATGGTCCTCTACATAAATTGTGCCATTCATGCCCCTGGGGTCAAATTTGGCCAGTTCCCGGAGGTTGATAGTCTCAATAAACTTGCTATGGGAAAAAAATTCAAAAATCTTCTTCTCTGAAACCACTGGGCACACAGCTTTGATATTTTGTATGTGGCAATGGCTAATGGTCCGCTACATAAATTGTGCCAGCCATGCCCCTGGGGTCAAATTTGGCCACGCCTCGGGGGGTAGATAGTCTCCATAGACTTACAATGGGAAAAACTAAAAAAAACTTCTTCTCTGAAACCAAAAGGCCCAGAGCTTCTATATTTTGTATGTAGCAATGTTTGGTAGTCCCCATTATAAATTGTGCCAGTCATGCCCCTGGGTCAAATTTGGCCATGCCCCGGGGGTCAATAGTGTCCATGCATAGACTTTCATTGGTCGATTCTCAATTAATTTATATCTCATGAGCTTACAATGTGATAATCTCTCAGGTGAGCTACAGGACCAATGGTCCTCTAGTTCATAGGACATGTGCAAATTTTAAGTGGAATCCTAGTTGAGAAAAAAGTTTTTAAAATATATTAAGGGTAAAACTCCAAGTTTTCTTGGTCAAACTCCAAGTTTTCATTTCTGACTCCAACTTTTTCCAGTGAAGGATTCTTAGAATCCTGTTCTCAAAGTCCTAGTGAGAACTCTGTTATGGGGTAGAGGAACTCTTAGAATTTGTACCAGGACCCTCAAAAATCAAACTTGAGCTTCCCAAGGACTGGAATACAAAACTGAGGGAAAATCCTGGTATACCACCAAGCATGAACCTAGCAGGTTCATAATTTGGCAATATCACAATTAAGTTAACTGTTTTCAAATTCATTGCGTGGACTTCCTGATGTCTGATAAGTGTATTTCACAGATATTTAACTACTGTTTTTTTTTCTTTCTCTTATTATAGGCCCTAAGCCAAAGAAAGGTGACAAGCTTTCGATGCATTACACAGGTAAGTTCATTTGAATTTGAGAAAACCAACATTTTGCATGTTATCATTTGAGCCACCTCATGGAAATACCAACAATGTGGTTTCCGAACAGGTCTGACACAAACCGGCCTGTACAGCTACAGAAACAGGCTAGAAGCTTGAAATTTTGGAGTTAAGTAGAGGAGGAATTGTACTATCCGAGTAGCGAACACAAAGGCGCTGATCAGCTTCGCGGTTACCACAAGCTGATCTGTGCCTTTGTTTTCACCTATGCAGATTGTTGGTTTTCCAATGCAGTGGCTCATTTTGCATGTTATGCTAAGCTGATCAGCGCCTTTGTTTTTGCCACATGCCATACACGGATAGTACAGTTGCACTATTTCTAAATCCAAAATTGCCAGCCTCTAACCATCTGTGCCTGTTGAATTTGGGCACACCATGTCCAGGTACAGGGTAGGATGGGCATTGCTCCAAGATCAGTGATTTCTAAATGCATAAATCACACTGGATTACGGTCTCTTAAATTTTTGGGAAGATCTGAAAATCTTCAAATTGAAAATACATGTATTATGGTAATTATATAGAAAATGAGGCCGACCACCTTGTTATTGAATAGATACTCTGGATGAGGCACTCTCAATTCTGAGCCAGATCCACAGGTTATATAACTTTTTCATGCTTGGCTCGGCGTTTGTTGGCATTTTAACATTTATCAGCAGGATAAATTATGTTATGGGGTTCTAAGCCTTCAGTTTCAGTATAGTTGCGCTCTTTTGGTATTTAGTTTAAATTTTAAGCTAAGCTGAGTTGAGCATGAAAAAAGTTTTATAACTTCGGGACCAGATCAATCTTTCCTAAACCTTCCATCTACCTCCTTACCCCTTCAATGCTATTTTGTACTAAAACCTGGTAATTTAATTAATGTGTCATACACTCATAAAAATAATGATTTTGGCTGTCTCATGCTTTATGTACTTGGTGACAGACATGCTGCTCTGTTTTCAGGCACTTTGGCAAATGGCAATAAATTTGACAGCTCTAGAGATAGGGGAAAGCCTTTTGAATTTACCATCGGAGTAGGACAAGTGATAAGAGGTAAATATATACTCAGCATCAATGAAAAGTTCCACTAAAATAATATTGGGAAAAATATAAAGTTTCTTTCTGGTCAATGGCACATTAATTTACTGACAACAGACATTATTTCTACAGTTCCACAAGCATAAATAGAAGAACTATGGTGCATGTCATAGACATGCCTTTGTGATTTTTGAAAAAAAATTCAGCACTAGAAAGCTTGTATTTTCAAATCGCTCACATTTACTCTTTGATCAGGACAGTACATGTATCTTTAAAGTAATTTGAGATAAACTGTCCGTACTTTGTTGAATAGCCATCTACATGTGGCTAGCATTAACCAACATAGTCAGACTGAATAAAAAAGGAAAAAAGTAAGATAAAACAATACAGAACCAACTTTAAGTGGTGAGGAAAGAAATCAAAATTACCAGAGACGGCAGAGAGTACTGTTAATTGACTTACTAGGTACACATGTATCTGTCACATGCTGTCTGTCATGTCAGGCACAAACAATATTTGTCTAGATTTTGATTTTTTTGTTGTTGCTTTTTTCTCCACAGTTCAGTTTATGACCTTTTAAATCTATTTTTCTTCTTTTCAGGCTGGGATGAAGGAGTTCTCGATGTATGTACATTCACTGATTTATAAATGAGCCCCGTTATGGGATAACCAACATTTTGCATATGTCAACTGCAAAGCTGATCAGCACATTTGTTTTCGCTACATGGATTGTACAGTGCCTTTACTTTCTAAATGAAAAAATTCTGGCCTCTAGCCATCTTATGTGCAATGTACAGCTTGGTTTGGGTTGGACCTGTCCAGAAACCACGTTGGTTTTCTCAAGATGTGGCTCAGGTGTCGCCATGGTAATTGGGTTTTAAGTAAATGAGTCCTCCGTCAAACCACCCATCATTGATATTCATTTTAAATTGACCATTCAAATCAGAATATTAGCTAACGGTCAATGACAGTTAGACAACAAGGGGTTAGCCAAACAAACCAACACATGCTTTTTGCATGTGAATATAGGTGCAAAAACACAATGTTTGTCTAAGGAAATAGGGGTGGGCGTGGTTATACCTTGCTGGCACAGTCAATTATTACCTGACTGTAGAGTTTTCATCTTCACGGCTAACAAACCTTTAAATGCGTAACCGCGGTTAAGAAAAGAAATCCGATTCATGTCCTTCCGGTTTCGCATCAGATGGCCAACAAAAGGTAAACAAACTTTTGGAGCTCGTGTTTCCGAGTAAAATATTTCGATTCGAAGACAAATATTATAATTCTTTCAATGCTATTTTATTAGTTAGACATTGCTATATTTGGACCCCAAAGGATTTCCAGATTTTTTTCTTTATAATCATGATTTTTATTCCCTACCCCAAAACACATTTTGGGATTGCATTGTACACGACGAAAATGTGGGTCAGTCGCAGGGATATTTTTAGATTTCCGCTCATTACGTCCATATTCACGGAAAGCAATACAGTGCGCAGATGATTTTGACATTGTGTGAGGTCTGGTGACAGTTTCGTTGCCTCTGGCCAATGCATTCTATGCATATGTGCTTAAAAGCTGTGTCAACATTTCGGTTACGAATTTAATCATTAGAATGATAGCAATATAATCATTATAGAACACATGTATTTAAGTTTTTGTTTTTGTTAATTGTTTTACGCTGAAGATTATTGTCACAATAGGTGCTTACTCAAATTTGGTGTGTTTGTGATATTTGCAGTGAAAATGTTTGATATAAAATAATACAAACTGTCTATGAAATACATGTAATACAAAAGTTCACATGCATGATATTCCTGTTCATGAAGACGATTTTACAGCATTCTGTATACTTTAATTTGTTTTTTCTTGGTTTTATGTCTTTCAAAACGCTTTACAGGGAAATAAATACCATAACTTGAACAGGTTGAGGTTTTCGAACGTATCTTGAAATATATCCTTCATATTTTAATGATTAAATGCGTACCCATCTTTTCCTTCCCTTCAAATCGATAATGCCGGGCACTAACACAATGAAATACTGGCACAGACATCAGATGCAATTTAGTTAATACATATCTGTAAATTTGTCGTGGAGCAATCACTAAAATTTGATATTTACCAGCAAATTATCCAATTTTTAGTTGTATTTCGCCGACTTTGGCCTTGTTGGAACACCGGGTTCGAAGAAGGGAATAAATAACTCAAAGACTATCAAATTATTTTGCGAGCTACTTTGGTGCTGACTTACAATAGTAAATAAGTGACAAAATAGCATTCATAATCGATATATTTCTGTACTAAAATATAATCATCAATCGATCCTAGTAGTGTATGTTTTGTTTACCTTTTCTTGGTCTTCATATGCGCAACCGGAAGGGCGTGAATCGGATTTTCTTTCTTAACCGGCGGTTACGCATTTAAAGGTTTGTTAGCCGTGATCTTGGGTATTTTAAAGTGACTAGAGAGGGATCAAGCATGATTTTCTTTACATGTACATAAGCATTCTCTAGGTGGTATCTTGAGGCATTCTGGATGCAACATGAGAACAAATTTGTATTAATAGGATAACAGTATTGAGATAGTTCCCCTGATTACTCATGCAATGTTCATGTAGTCTTAGGTTTGATTTCAAAATGATGATAGAAGCCTCAGTGTTGCAGTGGTTAAGTCACATGCCCTGTCAACCAGGGGTCGCAGGTTTGATGCTGGGTGTGTCCAGTCTGTTGGACGAGACTTCAAACCGAGGTCCAGTCTCCATATGATCTTAGATGTTGAAGGGAGGATTAAACCCAAATCAAAGTTGTGGCATATTACCGTGTTATGCCCATTGCACCACTCATTCATTCTAGATTATATGCTGTGGTTGTAAGGTCAGTTTGGCAGATCACATGATGTCTAGCTTCTATAAATAGCACAGCTATTCAATACAATGTATCATATAAGTTCAATCTCTGACATACTGCATCAGGGAGTCGATTTTTTTGGCTCAGTTGTTAGGACACTGGATTTCTACCCCGGCGGTCTGGGTTCAGTTTCCATCAGGGACGCCAGATTTTTTCAAACTATGCGTCACTTCTTAGTTGCAGATTTTCATATTCATAAGAACCCAGACTGATGTAGCAATGCAAGACATGTTATGTTTACAAGCAATAGCACTGTAAAATTGAGATAAAACCAATTTTCTTGTCCTTTTCTTATTTCTAAATAAATTACAAGGGTATGGCTCGACTTGTGTTTTCTTTCTTTTTCAGATGCAACTTGGTGAGCGAGCCAAACTGACCATCTCTCCAGACTTTGGCTACGGAGAGCGAGGAGCTGGGGGCGTTATACCTCCCAATGCTCAACTTATCTTTGATGTAGAACTTCTCAAAATCAATTAGATACTCGGGGACTTTGTCATAACGATTTATCCAACTTTTGTCTGGATTATGTAATATCAAAATGACTTTTAGCAGGGCTGTGGAAATATTAAAAGCAATCCACTTGTCCAGGGACAAGTAAAGAAGGAAAATTCACTTGCCCCATACATAATATACTTGTCCGACACGGGGACGACTTTACATTATTTCATGAAAAACGAATGAATTTAATAAAAAAAAATGCTAATAACTTTGTGCTTATGGGTGACTTTCAACACAAACTTTTGAAAAAAAAAAGGTCTGAAACTTCGGATGAAACACAAAACATACATAACACAGTTGTTTAAGCAATTAAGAACATTTCACTTGTCTAAAGAGAAGCAAATCTTAAAACCTCATTTGTCCTGTGCTCTCTTGTACCAGGTCGAACGAGTCTGGCATGCTATTTCCACAGGCCTGCTTTTAGGTTTAAACAAGACTCTCTTATGGAGTTTACTCCACTCCAAACAAGCTAATCAATTGTTCATATATTTAGTATTTTATGTGTTCTGCAGGGGAAAAAATCTTGAATAAACAGAAAATCATCTACAATTTTTGTACACTGAAGTAGGTGAATTTTAATTTAAATTAAAAAAATGTTAACCAGTAAGAGGTTTAACATAGATACATGTACATATCAGATTTTTGTCAGAGATAAGCTTTTCTCCATATTTTAATATACAAATAATGTTCACATTTCTGAATTGCATGTTGTTAGAGATTTTTATTTACTTGTTTAATTCATTGAAATAATTTCCACAGCAATAGACATAAAACTTGGTCAAATTTGATCGTTCATTTTAAACGCAACTCTATAATCTTACAGCTTGTAAATGCAGTCTGAAGTACAAAGCTGGGCCAAGTTGTTCAAAACTAACGACGTCGATAGTTAACATTTCGTTAAAATTTCAAACATTAATATTACAAATACACTGTTATTTTTTGTTGAAAAAATGTGAGAATCCTTTGCAGTGCAAAGGATTCTCACATTTTTTCAACAAAAAATAACAGTGACTGCAAAGGATTCTCACATTTTTTCAACAAAAAATAACAGTGTATTTGTTACTTTAGCTGATATTTGCTTAACAAATTTTTGTCTTAAAGACATCGTTAAGCTAACGATGCTTTGAACAACTGGGTCCAGAAATTGTGATTGCTTGTAGAATGTAGGAACAATTTGATCAATGATCTGTAAGGGATTTCTAGCAGGGGTCACTGAAAATTATTTGTTGTAGTGAATTACCTATATATAACCATCCACATTGATGAGGACACACATGCTCACATTTAGAATTTCAAAGTGCTAATATTGTATTCATGATTCACTTCAGTATTTGAGCCTTTCCGGATAGAAATCGACCTTATGACATACGACGTTGAACGTGAGAAAATGACGTCGAGAACGCGACGTTACGTCAGAGCAATTTTGCGCGCTAATTGTTCGTCGTCTGCCACAAATACGTCCCGACGTTTCTGGCTTTATTTAAGCTATGCATTCGCCGATTTGCGTAATGTTGCATTTATTTTGAAGTTTAGAAACTCTGTTACAATATTGTCAATGGATTTAGCGTTTCCATCGCCGTATTTGACTTCTCCCACGGTTAAATGAACACCTGATTGCGTTAATTGCTTTTGTCTTTATTAATTGAAATAAACATTGTCTCGGTTTTTTTGGGGGGAGGCCCTGCAGATATTAATAGAAACCCATGTTTGATACCTATATTGTAGAGAGAGAGAGAGAGGAGAGAGAGAAAATACAAAATAATTATAATTAGGGGTGACGATCGGGATACTTGACGAAAAATATGTGAGTAGATCAATATATACCTGTCTTTGATAAAAATTAAAATAATTATGCTTGTGAATTTACATTTCTCTCTTAAACGTTATTTCTTTAAAAGTTATAAAAAGTGTACCTTTAGTGCGTGTAATTTCTATACCATAATACTGAATTTATTTTCAAAAAACATATAAACGAGTGGAATTAAGTAAGTCTATCCCGATTTTGTCAAAATGAAGAATTAATGACTATACTTGATGAATTATTTCCCTTGAAAAAAAAAACCTAACTTGTAGGGGAGATTGGGGATGAATAGGCCAGAGATCAATATTTCAATGTTTGGTGTTTTTACGATCGATTTAACAGTTTTCGTCGTCTTCGATTTAATGTTTCGTCCAAAAGGCTAGCCAGGATCATGATCGAAGCCACAACTTGGTTTCCAAGTCAAGTGGCTCATCTCAGTTTTATTCAGTCTATTATCGTTACGAATTTACCTGCCTTTCTGGAACACGCCACGATCAGCCGGTGAAGGCTGATCCGTGGTGGCAGTTTAGTTAGTGTCAACTTTATTCTGATGGTTACGCAAATTCATGATCTCGAGATACCCAAATCTCACCATATTAAGGTTACTGGTGACAGCCTACTGGGTCGCATTTTTTGCGAAAATCGAACCTCGCAAAAGTACAAGCATTAGCAGAAACGTTTAACCATTATGTTACGCTCATAGAGAACAGTTGATATCATGTCGTAAATCAATGTCCGTTTTCATAAGCATGTTTCAGACATATCACCAGAACTTTGCCAGTTGGGAAGGAAGACTACAGCTATGACTTAAGAAATATTTTAGAATGTATGTGACAAAATCATGTTTTAAATCGGCTGCTTAACTTCCGAAGCACTACCCGGTGGTAACTCAGAAGAAAGTACATGTAGATGGTTCAGGGGACATCCGATGATTCTTTTGGGGATTCAAAATCTCCTAAAACTGCAAATAATTCTTATTGCGTGCGTCTTAATCTGCCGAAAGGACTGTCATGCAACAACGCCAACAACACGCTAAAATGCAACCCAGCTCGAAAACTTGTTCTCAGTTTCATCAAATATCATTATTAAAATCATCATTAAAAGTTAATTAGAAATTCCTTATCCTCGTGATGAAACGAACTTGGAACATTTTTGCTATTTTTCGGAGAGAAAATAAAATTTGACGCATGCAAACTTAAAAAATACTGGGTACCAAATTTATCGCATGATTGCATAGGCGGCACAATTAATTCACGTGCTGCACGTCGTTGCACGACATTTCCAAGTTTCAGATAATTTTAATACATCTAGCTGCAAAAGAGGAATACACACTGGGTAAGCGGTTGTATAAGTCCAAGTTGTTTTGGATTTGTATGGAGAGTTCCGTTTTTCGAGTAACTATGGGTCCATATGGCATCTGGAATCGTGAATGACATGTACACACAATAGACGGACACACCAAGTGTTTATATGCCGCGAAGTTTGCTTTGGAATGGAAAATAAGCGATACAGAAAAAGGACCATCAATAACGTGGTCCAACTTTCCAGGTTGTTGACATATCGGCAAGGTGCAATAAGAGTGAGCGGTACAAAACTCTAGGTAAATGGCTTGTGTGGGTCAATGGGACGCATTCTTTTGTCTCTATTTTTCACCATGAGTGGCATTGGGAAGTTTCGCCACTTTTGATTCACGGCATGTGAAGAACGCTGAGTTATGTGTATGCTGTTGTCGGTTTGAACATGTTGAATGATGCTGAGTGACGCATCCCAGTCCTTCGTTGAAAGACGGCATGGCCACGGTCGACGTCTTCGAGGGCACCCGGATGTCATCCTTTCCGCTGGTCTCTCAGTAGATCGAATAGCTTATCCGCTCTCCGTTTCACTTCTTGTCCTCGGTCCACTAATTCTGTGTTGAGAGGATTCACGGAACACCGACGGGAACATCAGCTGATCGTTATCTGGACTCGGAAATGAGACTTTTTATCCAGGGGACTTAAGGGACTCGTTTAACTCGACGTTTTCAGAGGAGTAATATTTTAGTGATTTCCATTGACAAGTAAATAAAAAGCAGACATTTTGCTGAAATTAAACTCCGCGGTTCGATGAATTTGAATATATTTTTAGCTCACCTGAGCCGTCAGGCTCACAAGGTGAGCTTATAGGATGGCCATGATCCGGCGTCCGTCCGTCGTCCGTCCGTCGTCCGTCCGTCCGTCGTCCACCATTTTCAAAGATCTTCTTCTCTGAAACCGCTTGGCCAATCAAAGCCAAATTTTACATGAAGCATCTATGGGAAGGGGGAACCAATGTGTATATAAATAATCCAGGTCACATGACCAAGATGGCCGCCATGCCCATATATGGTAAAAACCCTTCAAAAATCTTCTTCTCCGGAACCACTGGACCGATTTCAACCAAACTTGGCATGAAGCATCAATGACTCAAGTACTACAATGTGTATATAAATCATGACCTTGCGGTGACCTTGACCTATTTTACGGCAAGGTCAACATAGGTCGCCTTTGCATTTGAATGGGAAAAATTGTTAAATTGTCATTTAAAGGAAAAATCTTGCAGAAAATGAGCAGTAGGACTGAATATTAATGATTCTGAAAAAAATTGGGCACCAGGGGCTCATCCGCCCCCACCCCGGGGCAATATACATGTATATTTTCATAATATTCAAACATCTTCTTCTCTGAAACCACTTGGCCAATCAAAGCCAAATTTTACATGAAGCATCTGTGGGAAGGGGGAACCAATGTGTATATAAATAATCCAGGTCACATGACCAAGATGGCCGCCATGCCCATATATGGTAAAAACCCTTCAAAAATCTTCTTCTCCAGAACCGGTGGACCGATTTCAACAAAACTTGGCATGAAGCATCGATGGCTCAAGCACTACAATGTGTATATAATTCATGACCTTTTCATGACCTTGACCTATTTTACGGCAAGGTCAACATAGTTCGCCAATGCATTTGAATGGGGAAAACTTTTACAATGTAATTTAAAGTGAAAGTCTTGCAGGAAATGGGAAGTAGGACTGAAAATTAATGATTCTGAAAAAAATTGGACCCCAGGGGCTCATGTGCCCCCACCCCGGGGCAATATACATGTATATTTCCATAATATATATTCAAACCTCTTCTCCTCTGAAATCGCTTGGCCAATCAAAGCCAAATTTTATGTGAAGCATCTATAGAATTGAGGAATCAATGTGTATATAAATAATCTAGGTCACATGACAAAGATGGCCGCCATGCCCATATATGGTAAAAACCCATCAAAAATCTTCTTCTCTGAAACCAATAGACTGATTTCAAGGAAACTTGGCGTGAAGCATCGATGGCTAAAGTACTCCAATGTATATATAAATCATGACCCTGTGATGACCTTGACCAAGTTTATGGCAAGGTCAACATGGGTTGCCTATGCATTTGAATTGGGAAAATTGTTAAAATGTCATTTGAAGGGAAAAGCCAGCAGGAAATTGGCAAATGGACAGAATATTGAAGATTCTGAAAAAAGAAAATGGCCCAAGGGCTTCATCTGCCCCTGCACTGGAGTTAAATACCATAATATTCAAACATGTTTATTGGTATATGCAGCAGATCTCAGGTGAGCGTTTACAGGACCATTGGTCCTCTGGTTTTAAATGTTTTGCAATGTTTTCTGTGTGTTCAAACGTTAAAAATTAACGCGACGTTACAACGCAACGTCATTAAAGAGTGTCTTAACGTTGACACCTCCTTGTTTCAAACCCCCATAAAATCTTTAATAATTACGCTAGAAAGGTAAGATAAATTGCAAAATGCTCATTAAGTATTCTACTTTCTTGATATATCAAAAACTGAAAATCGATTTTTTATGGCATAAGGTCGATTTCTATCCGGAAAGGCTCATTTGTTCATGGAAAAGTTCATTTCTTTTTTTTCACTTTTTTATTATGGTTTATAATCATCACTGTTTTAGTATTTATAAGTAACTTATATGTAAGTTGACTTTTGATATTTTACTGGATTTGTTTTGTATGACTTTTGAACCAGGATCATCATTTGAACTTGTCGAAATCTTTCTAGGCATTGGGTATTATGATTAAACTAGTCCTTTTTTATCCAGTTTTACTTCATCATCCACAAATTCAAACCACAAGGAGCATTGAAAAAGCTGTTGATTTTTGTTAAAGCCGAAATATATGAAATTCACATGTTCTCTTGAAAATGGGCATTTTCTTCTATTAATGATTGAAGATTTATTTACAATTTCCATCAATTGATCAGTTAAAGTGTAGGCAAAATGTGTTTTTGATTTTGTCAACCAGCTTGTATCTTTGACTGATCTTGATTCACCATTTATTTTTATTGATACTAAATCATTCGTGTCCTGGTTCAATACTTTTTCTTTTGCAATACAATGGCAGATTCTCAACAGTTTTATAGTTTTCTACTCTGGTATTTGCTCCCATTATACAATTTCATATGTCCTGAAATAAATGGTAGTCTTAAGTTGGTTTTAGTTTTCCTTCATTCCTTATATGTGACAGTAGCTGGCAATTTGGGCCTTGTTTAGTTTTTAACAGTTTTACAGTGTTATTATGTTTAGAATCCATGTTCAAAAGCTTTAATAAAAAGTGCTAACAATTAATGAGAAAAATAGAGAAAACTAGCACCACCCTCAAGTTGCATCTTAGGGTTTTTAATTGATAAAGAAATCAATTGGCATTGGAATTGAGTTATAGTGTCCTGTTCTGTTGTTCTTCTCGGTGAATGTTGTCTAAATATTATAGAATCGGAAATTTCAAAGCTGTAGCCTTTCTTAATAGGTTGCGTTTTTGAAATGTGACTGTTCAAAAGTCAACGTTGCATGCAATTTTGTGACTTCCACTTTCACATTTTTTAACGCCAACGTCCTACCTTAGCAAGACCTAAAATCGTAGAGAACATCACAATTATTGAACAGGTGCCCTATCGTTAGCGTGTCTGATCACTCCTAACTTCTGGCTCCTAATATTTGAGCCGCGATGCGAGAAATCTGGTCTTTGGGGTTTCCGATCAGGTCTGACACAAACCGACCTGTACAGTCTCAGAAGCAGGCTAGAAGCTTGAAATTTCGGATTTAAGAAGAATAGAAATTATACTATCCGTGTAGCGAAAACAAAGGTGCTGATCAGCTTCGCAGGTTACTGCGAAGCTGATCTGTGCCTTTGTTTTTGCATAGGCAAAATCCGGTTTTCTCGCGTTGTGGCTCATTTCATTTTAAAGGTAGATTTGGTGGTAGAAACAGTTTTACAGCCATACTTTCAAGTCTTGTTTGCTAATTCAAGACCAGTTTTGTCTGTGTGTAACCAGTCGACCAAGTGGCTTGGTAGCTCAGTGCTCACCCAGTAAGTGAGAGACCCTGAGTTTGAGTCTGGTCGGGCCACATTCTCCACGGTGAAGTGAATGAATGAAATTAATTTGGGTCCGTGCTCGGGCTGTGAGCAGCAAAGGGACTGTCTTATAAGTTCTGAGCAGATTCGGGGACCAGAGGACCAATGGTGCTGAGAGAGCTCACCTGAGACTTGGTTTTGGAAAAATTACCGTTGGCTTAGGTAATTTTGGCAAAGGTAAAAAAACGAACATTGTTATTCAGTAAACTGTTTAAATATGTACCGATTGACTCCTCCGCCAGCAAGGTATAGCCACGCCCATCCCTATTTACCCCGGGATCTAATTTGACCTACCTTGCACCCCCCATAACAATTTTTCATGGGTGCCAAATCGTTCATTGGGACCCCAGAAATGCAAAGAATTTTTGTCCTCAAAGATAAACTCAATTGCACTATGAAAAAATGCAAGGTTTCCATGACAACCGTTAACGCGATTCTTGAGCATGGAGGTGTACATAAAAAACTGACCATATCTCCACTGTTACTTATCCTAGACCACTGAACTTGGTCTCATTTTAAAGCTTAGACATTGCCCTTTTATCCCACAGTAAGTAATGCAAATTATCTAATTTGTATATTCATGAATTTTAATGAAAACATGAAAAATGACAGAAAAAATGTTAACCAGAGGACCAATGGTCCTGTAAACGCTCACCTGAGATCTGCTTCATATACCAATAAACATATTTGAATATTATGGTATTTAACCCCAGTGCAGGGGCAGATGAAGCCCTTGGGCCATTTTCTTTTTTCAGAATAATCAATATTCTGTCCATTTGCCAATTTCCTGCTGATTTTCCCCTTCAAATAACATTTTAAAAGCAGATGAGCCCCTGGGGTCCACTTTTTTTTGAGAATCATTAAATTTCAGTCCTACTGCCCATTTCCTGCAAGACTTTCACTTAAAATGACATTTTAAAGGTTTTCTCCATTCAAATGCATTGACGACCTATGTTGACCTTGCCATAAAATAGGTCAAGGTCAACACAGGGTCATGTTTTTTATATACATTGTAGTACTTGAGTCATCCATACTTCATGCAAAGTTTCATTGAAATCGGTTCACCGGTTCTGGAGAAGAAGATATTTTAAGGGTTTTTACCATATATCGGCATGGCGGCCATCTTGGTCATGTGACCTGGATTATTTATATACACATTGGTTCCCACTTCCTATAGATGCTTCATATAAAATTTGGCTTTGATTGACCAAGTGGATTCAGAGAAAAAAATCTTTGAAAAGTGTGTATGGACGACAGACCTGCCAAGGTCAAGAGATGACCTTGACCTAAATTAATCATTAACCTTCATCTAATCCATTAGTTGTTTGCATCTACCACTTTTCAGATCTCAGGCTGCAATAGTTTTCAAAAAATAGCTAATTTCCACTTTTCCCATTATAAGTCTATGGAAACTTAAAGTTACCATAGCAACCAGAGTTCTTATCCGACTGGAATAAAAAACACAAATTATGTAGAGGCTACTGTCAGGAACATGTATACAAAGTACAGGATTCATCCACTTGACAGTTTCTGAGGAGATGATTTTTGAATGTTTTTTTTTCAAAATTTTGCCCTTTATGGGGCCCCAGCAACCAATCAAAATAAAGGATTAGGACAAAACTCGCAAGAAACGTCAAACACTTCTCAATAAACATTTCTACAAAAACAAAATTCAAATGTCTGCAATTTTAGCGGAAAAATAGCCGATTTCCACTTTTCCCATTATAAGTCTATGGAAACTTTAAGTTGCCATAGCAACCAGAGTTCTTATCCGCCTGGAATAAAAAACACAAATTATGTAGAGGCCACTGTCAGGAACATGTATACAAATTATAGGCTTCATCCCCTTGACAGTTTCTGAGAAGAAGATTTTTGAATGTTTTTCGAAATTTTGCCCTATATGGGGCCCCTGCAACCAATCAAAATGAAGGATTAGGACAAAAGTCACATGAAACGTAGAGGACTACTCAATAAACATTTCTGCAAAAGCAAAATTCGAATATCTCCAACAAGACAGCAAAAACTGGCAATTTTCACTTTTTTCCATTATAAGTCTATGGAAAGCATAAGTTGCCATAGCAACCAGAGTCCTTATCCGATCAAAACAAAAAACACAATTATTCTTTCCCCCTACCTGTAGATGGTGTATGTATAATATGAGAATAATCGGCCCAGCGGTTTCAGAGAAGAAGATCTTTGAAATTGTGGACGACGGACGGACGGACGCCGGAGCATGGGTATACTATAAGCTCACCTATGAGCCTTCGGCTCAGGTGAGCTAAAAATCCATATATAAACTAATTTCAGGCCAAAACTGTTCTTGTGACACTTTGTTATTGAACCAGAAATATCATATGACAAATTTATTGATGACCTAGGTCTATATGAAATTTATCACATTTGCATATTCATGAATATTAATGAAAATGTCAAAATATTGAGGAAAAAGCTACATCTACTGCAAGGTATTGGAAAGGTTATAAGATCTATCTTGCAATCCTGGGACAAAAACTCAAGGCTGCAAGTGTGGTCAGAGGGACCACCTTAATGCCATAAAATATTGTCCTCAAAGGTGAACACATTTGCATGATGTAAAATTACATAGTTTCCACACCCACCCCTCATGCGATTCTAAAGAATAGGTTGTACTTACAAAAATACTAATATCCCACCAATAGCATGCTTTAGGATAATATAATTGGTCTTATAGTGATGCAAGTCAGCCTTGATACCTAATATTTTAATCATTGAATTTACCTGTTCATGAAAATAAATAAAAATCATAAAAAAATGGAGAAAAATCATGAAAAAAAAGGGGTATACATACAAAACCATTTCTACCACAGCTGTTAATAAACCCAGGATGCTGAATGTCGTATCAAATGAATGCTATGGCAATGTGCTATGACCAGAAAGAATGAAAAAAGAATAATCTGTGTTTCAATTTCATGAATTTTAATGAAAACTTTAGAAATTTGAGGGAAAACGTGAAAAAATCAAATGAGTAACCCTACAAAAGGGCTTGTGTCTCAGCAGTCCAAAGCCCTATAATGCTGAAAATGGCATCAAATGGTTGCTAGGGCAATATTGTACCACTCTGTACTACAATATATTAGCTATTTGGTTTTAAGTTCTAAGACTATTAACAAAACCTTTTGCATTTAGAGAAAAAAATACGGAAAAATAAAGGGGTATACGTAGAAAAATGCACATATCTTGGCTACTGAAAGACCTAGAGAGCTAAAAATGGTATCAAATGATTGCTAAGACAATGTTCTATAACCATATAATAAGATATATAAAACATCAGTTATTTTTGTTGAATGGTTATTAATGAGATCTTCATGAACAAGAGAAAATTCAACGAAAAATGAAGGGGTACACAAACAAAATCGCTTATATCTCAGTTTCCAATATCCTTAGAGTGCTGAAAATGGTACCAATAGAATGCTAGGAGAATGCACTACTGCCATGTAGTCCGATAGTTTAACCATATGTGTTACCAAATTTCTGAATATTACGTAAAGTTTTGAAAAATTGTGAAAATAACAGAAAATTGCAGGCTGTGCTTCAACAAAACTTATCAAACCTTGTTTGCCATCGAGCATAATTTATTTATCTGAGCATATGGCAATAAGCCATTATCCTAGCAATAAATTGATGCCATTTTGAGCTCTCTACAGCTAATGGCAGCAGAGATATAAGCGATTTTGTTGATGTACCTGTTCATTTTTCGTTGATTTTTCACTTATTTATGAAGATTTCATTAATATCCATAGAACAAAAATAGCTGATGCCTTACATATCTTATTAAATGGTTATAGAACATTGTCCTAGCAATAAGTTGATACCAATTATAACTCTAGGCATTTTAGTAGCCAGGATATAGATGTTTTTCTACGTATACCCCTTAATTTTTTCTTATTTTTTCTCTAAATTCAAAAGCTTTTGTTGATATTCTTAATACTAAAAATCAAATGACTTATATATTGTAGTACAGGGTGGTATAATATTACCCTAGCAACCATTTGATGCCATTTTCATTACTTTAGAGCTTTTGATTGCTGAGATACAAGTCATTTGTAAGGTTACTCATTTAATTTTTTCACTTTTTCACTCAAATTTCTTAAGTTTTAATTAAAATTCATGAAATTGCAACTCAGATTATTCTTATATCATCCTTTCGGGACATAGTACACTGCCATAGCATTCATTTGATACCTCTTTCATCATCCTGGGTTTATCAACAGCTCTGGTAGAAATGATTTTGTATGTATACCCTTATTTTTTCCACGATATTTCCTCATTTTTTTATGATTTTTAATTATTTTCATGAACAGGTTAATTTTATGATTTAAAATATTATGTATCAAGGTTAAATTGTTTGGTTCTTGCATCACTATAAGACCAATTATATTATCCTGGAGCATGCTATTGGTGGGATATTAGTATTTTTGTAAGTACATGTACAACCTATTCTTTAGAATCGCATGAGGGGTGGGTATGGAAACTATGTAATTTTACATCATGCAAATGTGTTCACCTTTGAGGACAATATTTTATGGCATTGAGGTGATCCATCTGACCACACTTGCAGCCTTGAGTTTTTGTCCCAGGAATGCAAAATAGATCTTATAACCTATCCAATACCTTGCAGTAGATATAGTTTTTCCCTCGTTTTTCCTCAATTTTTGACATTTTCATTAATATTCATGAATATGCAAATGACATAAATTTCATATAGGCCAAGGTCATTAACAAATTTGTGATATGATACTTCTGGTTCAATAACAAAGTGTCACACTAACAGTTTGGGCCTGAAATTAGTTTATTTATAGATTTTTAATTTTTTCTGTAATTTTCAATATTTTCATTAAAATTCATGAACATAAAAATTAGATAATTTGCATTACTTACTGTAGGATAAAAGGACAATGTCTAAGCTTTAAAATGAGACCAAGTTCAGTGGTCTAGGAAAAGTAACAGTGGAGATATGGTCAGTTTTGTATGTACACCCCCATGCTCAAGAATCGCGTTAACGGTTGCCATGGAAACCATGCATTTTTAGTGCAATTGAGTTTATCTTTGAGGACAAAAATTCTTTGCATTTCTGGGGTCCCAATGAACGATTTGGCACCCATGAAAAATTGTCCTGGGGGGGTGGGTGCAAGGTAGGTCAAATTAGCTCCCGGGGTATATTTCCTTAGACAAACATTGTGTTTTTGCACCTATATTTACCTGTTAAAATCATGTGTTGGTTTGTTTGTCTAACCCACATGTTGTCTAACCGTCATTGACCGTTAGCTAATGTGCTGATTTGAATGGTCAATATAAAATGAATATTAAATAATGGGTGGTTTGATGGAGGACTCAATTTTAAGGTCACAAGCTAAAAGACTGCCTGAAAAACTGCTTTCATTGGCCAAGCAATTTATGATAAGATAGTTATAATTTTGATTATAATATGTGACAACACAAAATTAGAAAGCATATACCAGTCGACACAAAATTAGAAAGCATATACCAGTCGAAGCGCTCTAATGGGCCACCAGGATTTAATTGATTTTCTTTGAAGCCCATTAGCACAATTTCATTTTTATTTTCGAATACACAAACATGTAATACATTACCTCGAGGAAGCTTCGCATAATTAAGAAAATTGCACCAAAAGGTACCCTGATTTTAACCAGAGGACTAATGGTCCTGTAAAGGCTCACCTGATCTGGACAGCTTTACTTGTAGGGGAGCTAATGACCCCTGCCCTAGGGTGCGGCCTGTATGGACCACAGGAGCACAGGTGGCAGGATTTAAAAAGAGGATTATTGAATATCGCTACACACAAAATATAAAAGCTCCATCCTCATGGTTTCTGAGAAGATTTTTTTGTATTCTTTTCCCATTAAAAGTATATGGGAGCTAATTGCTCCTGGGGTGGGGCCATTTTGAACCCTAGGGGCATCATTGGCACGATCTATGTAAAGCATAACACTGCTGCATACTAAATATACAAGCTTAGGACTTGCGGTTTCTGAGAAGAAGGTCAAGGTTGTCTGGTATTATAAAGAGGATTACTTAACATTGCTACACACAAAATATAAAGCTCTAGGACTCCTGGTTTCTCTCATTTAAGTATATGAGAGCTAATGACCCCTAGGGTGGGGCCATTTTGACCCCAGGGGCATGATTGGCAAGATTTATGTAGAGTGCCACATAACATTGCTTCATACTTAATATACAAGCTTTTGGTCTTGTGGTTTCTGAGATTTTTTCATGTATTTCCATTATATGCCTATGGCAGATAATGATGCCAGGGACCCTAGGGACATGTTTGTCAGGATTTATAACGTGGAATACTATACATTGCTACACACACTATATGAAAGTTCTGGGCCTTGTGGTATCATTGTAAGGCTATGGAAGCTAATGACCCCCGGGGAGGGGCCATTTTTGACCCCAGGGGCATGATTGGCAGGATTTATGTAAAGCTCTGCATAACAATGCTGCATACTAAATATAGAAGCTTTGGGTCTTGTGGTTTAAGAGAAGATTTTTATCTATTTCCCATTATAAGCTTATGTCAGATAATGACACCCCGGGGCGTGGCCTACATGGACCCCAGGGGCACAGTTGGCAGTATTTATAAAGAGGACCACTACATTGCTTCACACAAAACATGAAAGCTCTGGGCTTTGTGGTTTCAGAGAAGATTTTTTTATGTTTTTTCCCATTTTAAGGCCATGGAAGCTAATGACCCACAGGGAGGGGCCATTTTTGACCCTAGGGGCATGATTGGCAGGACCTAAAGTAAAGCTCCGCCTAACAATCCTGTATATAGAAGCTTTGGGTCTTGTGGTTTTAGAGAAGAAATTTTTTTTATGTATTTCCCATTATAAGCCCATGGCAGATAATGACGCTCCTGTGGCGTGGCCAGGGGCACTGTTGGCAGGATTTATAAAAAGGACCGCTATACATTGCTACACACAAAACATGAAAGCTCTGGGCCTTGTGGTTTTGGAGAAGATTTTTTTTATGGTTTTCCCATTGTAAGTCTATGGAAGCTATCTCTTGCCATGAAAACCACAATTTTGATACAATCTGCTCCAAAACGTAATACAATCAATACCCCAACGCAATGATGATTCACATCAAATCTGATCAAGATTGGCCCATTAGTTTCAGAAATATTCATCTTTGAAATTATGGACGCCAGATGCCTGCCTATCCTGTAAGCTCACCAGTGAGCCTTCGGCTCAGGTGAGCTAAAAATTAACAAGAATTTGAGCAAAGGGGGCTTTTCATGTGGCACATCTGTACTATGGCCCCCAACCCCACCCCAAAAAGAAAAACAAAATGGAATATGAAATTTAACCAACAATTTTTTATTCATAACTTTAATTTGTAAAGCCATAAATTCATTTATAACAAGTTGATAATAAATACAAAATCAATTATAACACTGAATGTCTTGTGAAATTCTATCAGTTTTGTAAGAATGGCAAGGAGTGGCCAAAATAGCCCAGTCACCACTGCTGTTGTGTTAGATGTACAAGTTTGATTTTTTGCTTTTATGGAGAAATTACAATAAAAAAGCCTTTTGTGTATATCCTACATTTGGACTTTATAGCTATATTGCAGGCAGAAACAAATGAGCCGCCTCGTGAGAAAACCAACAATTTGCATAGGCGAAAACAAAGACGCAGATCAGCTTCACGGTAACCGCGAAGCTGATCAGCGCCTTTGTTTTGCTACTCGGATAGTACAGTTCCTCTTCTACTTAAATCCAAAATTTCAAGATTCTAGCTCTTTTCTGTGACTGTACAGTCCAGTTTGTGTCGGACCTGGTCGGAAACCACAACACTGGTTTTCCCACTATGCGGCTCAAATTCTTAGTCACACCAGTCTCAGGTAAGGGTCCAAGAAGCATAATTGCAGAACTTTGTGCACATTCTTTCACAAGTAACTGACAACTACCCAGCTTAAATCAATCATGGAAGAAGATAAGTGTTCCAAAAATATTTTCATGGCCATTTTTCCATGAGGTTATTATGCTTAAAGCAAGGCATTAAGCATCAACATTCTTCATCATTCTTAACTCGGCAAGAATAAGAGTCTGCTTGTATATTTAAAATAGCGTTGTTAGTTCAAGACAACAAATGCCATTTATTTATCTCTCACATAAATGAGCCGCCTCATAAGAAAACCAACAATCTGCATATGCGAAAACAAAGACACAGATCAGCTTCTAACCGCGAAGCTGATCAGTGCCTTTGTTTTCGCTACACGGATAGTACAATTTCTCTACTGTCTAAATCCAAAATTTCCAGTCTCTAGCCATCTTCTGTGACTGTACAGCCCGGTTTGTGTCGGACCTGTTTTGAAACCACATTGTTGGTTTTCCCACAAGGCGGCTCAAATGTTTTCAAAGATATCAACCTAACATTTTGTAGCAGGTTAAGTTTTATGGATGGCTGAGACGACCATAACAAGTTCTGTAACCTTTGAGTCAGGCTTCTTCCAATGGGATCAGCCCAGAATCCTCAATGTTCTCTACTGTTTCTTTTGCTAATGAGACCAGCTCAATGTAACTTTCAACTTTGTTTTGAGGTTTGAAGTCCCAGTCAACTTTTCAGTCATGACAGGATCATGTCACCTTCTTCTCTCAGTACGATGGGAAGTGGTAAGTTTAACCCATATTTGACAAATGGATTTTCCCATCATTATCAATTGGGTGAGTCCACTTTCATTTTTAGGGGTGTCTGGAGTGATTTTTAAACTTTATTCAATTTATGAAATTCCTCTAAGCAAACAGAATAGCCCCAGATGGGACGCCGCGTTCTGCGGTGTCACATCTGGGCTATGCTGTTTGCCTATGTCCCATAAAAAGGACGCCAGGCTTAAATGAGTTAATGTGTCTTGCTCAAGGACCCAATTGGGTGCCAGTAACCTGGAGGTTGACACTTGAACCACTATGTCACCATGTATGCTCCCTAATTTTCAACTCTGAACACAGATAAAAAGCATGTACAGTTTGGCTGATTTCAGCTGAGCTCAAACCCAGCCCCAGACTCTATGGCATACAGAAGTTTATGTCTCAATGTTGCCTCATCAAGACATTCTGGAAGCTTGAGCAGGTTCATACAGGTGCTTGCAGTTGGTAACCGGTCTGCTTCACTTCCTCCATAGTGAATACATAGAGCAGGGAACAAGTCCTGAAACAAAAGTTTGGAGTGGTCAAGTCAAAATTTTCATAGAAGACCAGTCAAGACTGAACTCATGATCCTGCTAGTCTAATAAGACATTGCTGAAAGACTTAGATGGGTGCAAAGCTAAAATGTTGATTTTGTCATTCAGAATATTCTTTTATAAACCTGCAAATTGAATTTCTTTTGATCTAAGATGTATGTTGATCAATAAGAGATGCCATTTGCACACAAGAACATGATCTTCTGTTGTTAGCTCACCTGAGCCGAAGGCTCACAGGTGAGCTTATAGGATAGGCAGGCATCCGTCGTCGTCGTCGTCGTCCGTCGTCGTCGTCCGTCCACAATTTCAAAGAAGAATATTTCTGAAGCTAGTAGGCCGATCTTGATCAAATTTAATGTGAACCATAATTGGGTTGGGGGATTCATGGCATTAGGTTTTGGAGCAGATTGTATCAAAATTGTGGTTTCCATGGCAACAGATAGGTCCCATAGACTTACAATGGGAAAAACTAAAAAAAATCTTCTTCTCTGAAACCACTAGGCCCACAGCTTTGATATTTGGTATGTAGCAATGGCTAATGGTCCTCTACATAAATTGTGCCATTCATGCCCCTGGGGTCAAATTTGGCCATGCCCCGGGGGTCGATAGTCTCCATAGACTTACTATGGGAAAAAAATTAAAAAATCTTCTTCTCTGAAACCACAGGGCCCACAGCTTTGATATTTGGTATGTGGCAATGGCTAATGGTCCTCTACATAAATTGTGCCAGCCATGCCCCTGGGGTCAAATTTGGCCACGCCTCGGGGGTGGATAGTCTCCATAGACTTACAATAGGAAAAAAACTAAAAAAATCTTCTTCTCTGAAACCACTAGGCCAACAGCTTTGATATTTGGTATGTAGCAATGGCTAATGGTCCTCTATATAAATTGTGCCATTCATGCCCCTGGGGTCAAATTTGGCCACGCCCCGGGGGTTGATAGTCTCCATAGACTTATTATGGGAAAAAAATTAAAAAATCTTCTTCTCTGAAACCACAGGGCCCACAGATTTGATATTTTGTATGTGGCAATGGCTGATGGTCCTCCACATAAATTGTGCCAATCATGTCCCCGGGGTCAAATTTGGCCACGCCCCGGGGTCGATTGTCTCCATAGACCTACAATAGGAAAAAACAAAAAAAAATCTTCTTCTCTGAAACCACTAGGCCCACAGCTTTGATATTTGGTATGCAGCAACGGCTAATGGTCCTCTACATAAATTGTGCCATTCATGCCCCTGGGGTCAAATTTGGCCAGGTCCCGGAGGTTGATAGTCTCAATAAACTTGCTATGGGAAAAAAATTCAAAAATCTTCTTCTCTGAAACCACAGGGCACACAGCTTTGATATTTTGTATGTGGCAATGGCTAATGGTCCTCTATATAAATTGTGCCAGCCATGCCCCTGGGGTCAAATTTGGCCACGCCCCGGGGGTAGATAGTCTCCATAGACTTACAATGGGAAAAACTAAAAAAAACTTCTTCTCTGAAACCAAAAGGCCCAGAGCTTCTATATTTTGTATGTAGCAATGTTTGGTAGTCCCCATTATAAATTGTGCCAGTCATGCCCCTGGGTCAAATTTGGCCATGCCCCGGGGGTTAATAGTGTCCATGCATAGACTTTCATTGGTCAATTCTCAATTAATTTAAATCTCATGAGCTTACAATGTGATAATCTCTCAGGTGAGCTACAGGACCAATGGTCCTCTAGTTTTTAAGAAGCTATAACAATCCCATTCTTATCATTATCAAGAGGTTGCATAAAGGCTTAATGGACAAGCTACAAAATTTTTAACCTTAATATGTACATCTTTTTACAATACCTTAAATCCTAAAAGAGGTGGCCTTGAACAACTTGTGATAAACTTTAGCAGCTGTCTCTTCTGTTGATCTGTGAAATGCTCCACGACTTTCCAGAACATCTTGATAACCTGGTGGTCGGCCGTGTAGCCTCCCGAATAGTTGGTGTGCTGTTTCAGGTCGTCTAGGTCTATAGGGATGGCGGCTCCAGATATGAGAACCTGAAGTTCGTGTTGGTCGAACATACGTAGCCACTCCAGGTTGATAAGGTCTGACATGCCGTTACGGAAGGCTATACAGTGAGCTCGGATCTGGAAAAATATCAAATATATATGTATTTATTTAACCCATTTAAAAGAGAAACTAAAGAAGAATCATTTTGTTTATTTTAATCTGATATTAAAATCAAAAGCATAATAATTTCAAAATTAGGAACCTGCCAGGTGTTTTTTTTTCCCTAATTGTTATTCAATATTGTACATGTATCAATTTCAGGGTTCATACCGGCAGCTCTTTGCATCAAAGGTTGGCATCATCAGAAAACTTGTATTATGTGTCAAATTTTTAATAAGCAAAAAGTGACGTGCTCACAATTTCTGACAGTAATATTGTTTTCAAACTCAACATTACAGCTGTCAGAACCGATTCTATTTACTTTGAAATTGCTTATCTATCAAAATGAGTAAGCATACATGGCATACCTGTTTATTTAGTTTATAATCAGCCATAAGATGAATATATTCTATTCTATTATCAGCAGTTACTGGTATATTTCTGCCTCCAGGCTTTAGTTCTTCAATCTAAAGATAAATGAAATAACAGCTTTAGCAATAATAACATCTTAACACTATAAAACCTTGGCATAAAAACAGTAAAACAGCAATACAGTGCATTAAACAAACCTACATGACAAAGACCGATATCAAGTTTCCCTTGCTTGCCTTTAAAACAGGCTAACAGTTCAGCATAGGATCAGATTTGAGCCGCGACGTGAGAAAATCGGTCTTCGGGGTTTCCGACCAGGTCCGTCATAAACCGACCTGTACAGTCACAGAAGCAGGCTAGAAAATTGAAATTTCAGATTTAGGAAGAAGAGTAATTGTACTATCCATGTAGCGAAAACAAAGAGGCTGATCAGCTTCGAAGTTACTGCCAGGCTGATCTGCGCCTTTTTCGCAAAGGCGAAAATCCGGTTTTCTCATGACGCGGCTCATTTAATATATCAAATTATCTTATCTAGATTTAATATTGTTAACTTTCATGATTTCATGTCATGAAAAAAGATGAGAAAAGGTTAGAAGCTTGAAATTTCAGAAGATGGATTATATTATCCATGAGGAGAATACAAAGGCGCTGATCAGATGTGCAGTTACTGCACAGCTGATCTGCATCTTTGTTTTCACATAATAAGCCGCATCGGAAAACGAACATTCTGCATATGCGAAACCAAAGGTGCAGATCAGCTGTGCAATAACTGCACAGCTGATCAGCGCCTTTGTTTTTGCTGCATAAATAGTATGACACATCTTCTTTTCAAGCTAGAAAATCAAGACTCTTCGATTTGTTGGTTTTCTCATGTGAAGGCTCAAATAATGTAAGCATTCACCTTGGTATCCCCGAACTCATTGTTAACAGCAGTGAAATCCAGCCCAAGGTCGGCAATATCTCCGTCATAATGTTTCAGAAACAATAGATTCTTGTACATCTCGGGGTCGAGGGACGCCAGGTGGTGAATGTCAAGGTCACCGCTGTGTCGACTCAGGATCTTTGACAGGAAGAATGAGGCAAAGGGGAGCTCCACTAACATGTTCTCATAAATAGCCTGTAAAAGATTACATCATGCTTATGCCGAATACATTGTATAATTTAGAAACGTCAGCCTCAATTTTTATATAAAATATGTACAACCTGTGGTCAGAGACCAAAGACACAGCTCTTTTTGAGCGGATACATTTTCCTTACCATTAAAAAAGTAAAAGTAGGCAAAGATCAGGAAAAGGCGCAATCAGAAAAAGAATCCCACTCCAAAAACCAAGGTGGGAAAAAACCAAACTAACAATCAGGTACTTATACCATGAAAACATTTCGTAAGCCGAATGAGCAGCTATTTTCCCAATAGGTGGCCACTCAGTTACCTTAACTTAACTAAAAAATATGTAAACATACATAAGGCGCCAACAGTACAAAAATATTTTAAACACCAAGACATAAAACAAAAAGAACCACCACAGAAGTATCGACTTGGAACGATCAGTAACACAAAGTTACTGGCGGGTTTAAATCGATTTTACACGGCCGTAAAGCTGCTTCACCTCAGATCAAATTTAACATGTTGGATCATTTAGCAGCAAAATTTATTTCTTATTCTAGCTTTATCAGTCCAGTTTCATATTCTAATTTCCAATTACAACAAGAACTCCGCGAAGGTCGATATCGCACCTGCATCGGGCAAAGTCAATAGACCGTGAAATATAGTTCAAGGGCACCGGGTCAAGGTGCGTGCTTGAAGGGCATGTCAAGGACAATTACTATGCAAGGTTTCAGACTCGCAGCAATCTCTGATGTCAAGAAAACCAATCTTCGACGTAAAAATTTTCAAAGTCAGTGGACCGTGAAAAATAGGTCAAGGGCACTGGGTTAAGGTGCGTGCTTGAAGGGTATGTCAAGGACAATTACTATGCAAGGATTCAGACTTGCAGCTATCTCTGATGTCGAGAAAACCAAAGTTTGACGTAAAAATTTTCAAAGTCAGTGGACCGTGAAATATAGGTCAAGGGCACCGGGTTAAGGTGTGTGCTTGGAGGGTATGTCAAGGACAATTACTATGCAAGGTTTCAGACTCGCAGCTATCTCTGATGTCGAGAAAACCAAACTTCGACGTAAATGTTGACAAAACTTCGACGTAAAATTTTTCAAAGTCAGTGGACCGTAAAATATAGGTCAAGGGCACCGGGTTAAGGTGCGTGCTTGAAGGGTATGTCAGAGACAATTACTATGCAAGGTTTTAGATTCGCAGCTATCTCTGATGTCGAGAAAACCAAACTTCGACGTAAATGTTGACGGACGGACGGACGGACGGACGAACGGACGGACGGACGAACAAACGGACGGACAGAAATTTGGACTCCTATATTGCACCCTGCTATAAGCAGGTGCGATAAAAACATTTGAGCCACGCCATCAGAAAACCAACATTTTGCATATGCGAAAACAAGGCACAGATCTTTCTTAATCCAAAATTTCCAGTCTCTAGCTAACTTCTCTGCCAGTACAGCCTGGTTTGTGTCGGAAATGAAAATTGGAAACCACAATGTTTGTTTTCTCTACTGCAGTTCATTTACTGTAAGCAAATTTTATACCTTTCCCAGCATTCTACCCAGAAAATAGTAATGTTTGGTAAAATCCTCCACCAGTACAGAAGCCTGGGGGTTGGGGTACAGCAGCCTGTCTGTGGTCTGACTAAAGAACCCTCGGTTAGGATCGAACCCTGTCTTAAGCAGCTCGTTGAGAAACTCTCGGAATATCCCACCCCCATCGATTCCCGCCTCGTCCAGACCTGCTGCATTGACTAGCTGTACTCGTAGTTTTAACTTTAGATTTGGCTCTGAAAATGAGGTGAAAATCAATTAATGCAGGGATCAATGCAAGTGAGATTTCCATTTATTCTTGACAAATTTCTTTTTCGATAAATGTAAGTGCAGAAAATTTGGTAAGACTTTTATTAAAAATTATTAACTTGTGCAGTCTACAAAGCTTATAATAATTCTTTATTTAAAAGCAAGACTTTTTCACGAGGCAACAAAAATTCAGCTCTCGCAAACTATTTTCTGTGGTTGTACAGCCTGGTTTGTGTCGGACATGGTAGGACTCCCAAATTGTTGCTTTTCTTATGTGAAGGCTCAACTAGTATCCAACTTAAAGGTTTGAGTTTCATCTGATCACCATTTTCACTGTTTGTTTGTAAAAATAAACATATTTACCATTTTCAGGTGACAGTTTTTCAAAAGCATCTTCATAGATAAAGTTCCTCCTAATCATGACATTAACACTGGCTCCAGCCAGGAAATGTGTCATGTCACCTTGATGTTCTTCCTTGTCTTTGCCCTTCAATTTCTGTAAGATCTGTAACATTAAGACATTGTTGTGATAAAACTGTGTTGAATAGCCAATTTTGACCAGTCAACAAAAACTTGCCTATATAACCAAAGAACATTGAAAGAGGCTTGAAATTTCAGATAAAATATGAAGACTGATTGTTCTATCAACAATGTGAATATTATAATGCAAAATTTCCTGATATCAAAATTTGTACTATAGCATGAAAATAAATGATCTTTTGTATGAATTTTACACCATAATGTTTGTGCTGACATGAGGTCATATAGCCAACAGAATCTTCATCCCTACCTCCGACTATTTTCAAAAAATAAATCTCACCTTGACTCTCTCTTCAAAGGCCACAACAAATGGTAGTTCTGTCAGTATGACCAGGTTCTTAACATCTCTGTTAGATAGGGGTGGACCTCCATCATCATCTGTATATAATACCATTATTTATTATATAACTTATAAACAAACAATTTCATCGAAGCAGAACTGTTTTCAGGTCTGACATATATTCCATGACCCGGGTAGGGGGATCACATTAAATCTATGTTACTAAATTTGAATTTATTTGAATTTAGACTTTATCTCCCAATGAACATGCTGCTGTACACAACTTTTTTTTAAGATGAATAAGAGTTGTCGCAGGACAGTGTAGCTCGCCTGACTTGTGCTATGCCACTAAACTTATCAAAATCTATGACCAATGACCTTGACCTCAAGGTCGCTCAGGTGGGTTGTGATGGTACAGCATAAAATTTCAGACCAATATCCACAAACATGCAAAGTTTCAACTTGATCCATCAACATAGAGATATACAGACTTCAAAAATTTTTAACCCAAAACTTTAACCAAAAATTTCTAAGGCCATGACTTTGACCTCAAGTTCACCCAGGGTGGGTCATAATGGTACAGTATAAAACTTCAGACCAATATCTACCAACATGCAAAGTATCAACTTTATCAATGTACATGTTCAAGAGATATAGACTTCTAAAAACTTTAACCGAAAACTTTAACAAAAAAATTCTAAGTCTGTGACCTTGACCTCAAGGTCACCAAGGGTGGGTCATGATGGTACTGCATAAAACTTCAGACAAATATCTACCAACATGCAAAGTATCAACTTGATCCATCAACATGTTCAAGAGATATAGACTTCTAAAAACTTTAATGAAAAAGTCACTAGAGCGCGAAATATAGGTCAAGGTCACAAGATCAATGTGGGTGCAAAGTCGGGACATCGAGGAGAAGCCATATGCAAGGTTTGATGGTTGTAGGCTTTATAGTTGATGAGATATTAAGGGTTGGCTTAAAAAATGACAAAGTCACTGGAGCATGAAATATAGGTCAAGGTCAGTAGGTCAATGTGGGTGCCGAGTCGGGACATCGAGGAGAAGCCATATGCAAGGTTTGATGGTTGTAGGCTTTATAGTTGATGAGATATTAAGGGTTGGCTTCAAAAATGACAAAGTCACTAGAGCACGAAATATAGGTCAAGGTCACTAGGTGAATGTGGGTGCTGAGTCGGGACATCGAGGAGAAGTCATATGCAAGGTTTGATGGTTGTAGGCTTTATAGTTGATGAGATATTAAGAGTTGGCTTCAAAAATGACAAAGTCACTAGAGCACGAAATATAGGTCAAGGTCACTAGATCAATGCGGGTGCAAAGTCTGGACATCGAGGAGAAGCCATATGCAAGGTTTGATGGTTGTAGGCTTTATAGTTGATGAGATATTAAGGGTTGGCTTAAAAAATGACAAAGTCACTGGAGCATGAAATATAGGTCAAGGTCACTAGATCAATGTGGGTGCAAAGTCGGGACATCGAGGAGAAGCCATATGCAAGGTTTGATGGTTGTAGGCTTTATAGTTGATGAGATATTAAGGGTTGGCTTAAAAAATGACAAAGTCAATGGAGCATGAAATATAGGTCAAGGTCAGTAGGTCAATGTGGGTGCCGAGTCGGGACATCGAGGAGAAGTCATATGTAAGGTTTGACAGTTCTAGGCTTTACAGTTGATAAGAAACTAACACAGCATCTGAGCATTGTACAAAGGTGTTCTAGATATTGACCTCTAGCCCCGCCCCCAGGCATGACCCCACGGGTCCCTTCACACTAAATCACAGAGGACCCTCATATGCAGCAATGTTCCAAATATGAATGATTTCTGGTTAGTGACTATCAAGATATAACAATTTTAAAAACTTTAACCGAAAGTGTGACGCGGACGTACACGTAAACGTACACGTAAACGTAAACGTAAACGGGTACGACCGAGGTGACAACAATAGCTCTGTGCACTTCGTGCAGGCGAGCTAAAAATAATTTTTCTGCACAATCTTTTTAAAACTTTTGCATAATTTTATGCATGATGGTATGATGCAAATACATACCATATTGACTAATCTTTGTCAATGATTGCATAGTTCTGAATGGTCTCTGTGTGAACACAGCATCATGGGCTCTATAGATCTGAGATGGCTGAAATATAGATTTAAATACAATTTTACATCTAATGCTTTATGGAACAAAAATATCTATGTAAACAAAACTTTGAAAAGAGTGGGCATAAATACAGTTTAAGCCATTTTTAAATGATCCTTTGTTTGCTGTGCTCCTAGCCATCAATTTCAGAATGGGTGGGTAGGTATGTTTTTTTCTTTCTTTTTTTTTTTCTTTTTTCTTGACTTTTTTTTTATTTTATTTTTTTGGAAAACCAGAAGATAAGCACTTTTGCTTTAACAGTACATGAATATGGTTTAAAAAAGTATATTTAAAGGGAATTCATTGTTAAAATATTGTTTGTATTAAAATAATTTAATGTATTGTATTAAAAAATCACTTCCCCAGAGTGGCCATAAAATTTTTGGGGTAGGGCCAATTTTGATGGGTAGGTAGCAGCACAGCCAACCAATAATTTGTTATGGTCGGTCTTATTATCTGAAAAAAAAAAGATTGCAAAACCTTGCATAAGTCTTATTTTTTTTAATTATTATGGTAAAATTAATTCACAGAGAATTAGAACAATTGTTATATCACTTTATACCCAATTTCATTTGACCGCGCCGTTTCAGTGTTTACGTCATTTGAATTGATTGTGTAAACCATGTTATCGGTGTACTATAGCTGGCGATCAATATGTGTATCCACAGTGTCGAATGTCACTCCGCACTATTTGACCATGTAAAGTTTTACTACATAACACATGAAATCGTGCGATCAGTCCGGAGTCACACGTTTTGTGAAAAGTGCCTTTCCGAAATCTGTTACTATTGGTGTTCTTACCTCGTATCACATGATACCGTGTACCAAATAACTTGTAAACTTGAAATAAAATGTTTTCCAACAAGAGGTGATCTATGAAATAATCGCTGAGTGAGCTCGAGCAATCGTTGGCCCCACCTAATTGGTACATAATTGTATTTAAATAAAGTTTGTTAGTTTTATGAAGCAATTTCAATTCGATAGTCAAACGAAGAAAACTGCTTCATCAAACTACATGGACGTATATGAATTAAATTCCCTGAACGAGATTGCCTCGTTCAAAAAGGGTGACTTCGACAGCTTTCTGACGAAGCATACTGCTTGTTGTGGGTCCATAAAACATACACCATAGAAACTCTTTGCACACTGGCGAAACGGATCGTCAACTTGCAATCGAAAACGTTTCAAATGTCCCTATGTAAACGTCACTGAAATCGACATTATTTGATCGGTCGTGTGTCTAAATTCACTTCAGTCGTAAGAGCTACGGACTTATATTCTTGTTCTTCTCATAATTCAAGCGAAGAATATGCACTGAATAGTGGCTATTTGCCTGCAGGTGGTTGGCTCAATTATAGTAGCACAAACCACTCTCAATATAACATGAAAGGTTTAGATGTGCCATAACTGCCAGATTATGATCGTACATGGCACAACCAATGAAAACGCACATCAAAACACTATCCTTTGGAAATGAACGATGTGGTTGGTTATTTTCAAAACCTTGAACTTTGCATGATATTCTGTAGCATAAAATCGTACTGTGCATGAATTCATCACATTTTGTCAGAGCTAGAAAGCTTGCGAAAACAACTACGCATCTTTTTTTTTTTTTTTTTTTTTTTTTCTTTCTTTTTTCTTTTTTTATAGTTTGGTACTTTTGAATTTTGATTTGTGTTTGAACTTCATCTAAGATTTTTATGACATTTTATACTATGGTTGTACATGTAATTAAGGTGATATCGCGGTTGTTAAGTACACGTAACTTGTCAATTGTTGATATGCATCGATCAAAGTAAAGTTGAAGAGGGCCAGCCGAATAGTGTTTGTATATAATCCACGCGAGTCAATTTATCCAATTCAGCGGAAACAAATAATTGTATGAATTGCTTTAATCCAGGTGCAAAGTACACATGAACCAACAATGTGGCTTCCGAACAGGTCTGACACTAACCGGTGCAAAGTACACATGAGCCTCCTCGTTAGCCTGGGTCCAGTCGTCAATATAATTATTTTTCCAACGTGAGAAAACCAATATTGTGGCTTCCAAACAGGTCTGACACTAACCGGGCTGTACAGTCACAGATGCATGTTCTAAGCTTGAAATTTCGGATTTAAGAAGAAGAGGAAGTGTACTGTCCGTGAAGCGAAATCAAAGGCGCTGATCAGCTTCATGGTTACCGCGAAGCTGATCTTTGTTTTGGCATATGCGGATTGTTTTCTCACGAGTCGGCTCACATCTTATTACAGTATCGTTTATCAAATGACATTTGGAGAAAACATTGTCATGTTTATTTTATTGAAAATATCCCGCAAAAAGCGACCATAAGAGTCCCTAGTCTAAAAATCGCAGTTCGATATCTGACATTTGTATAAAATAAAATAAACGAATAAACAATGGCCAGGAATAAACACGAACATCTCTTCCTGAAACCAAAGTGGTTGGTTGCGTTCGTGTTTTAGATCCTGCTTAACAGCTTAGGTAATATGGAGGCGGGATCTCGGCTTAAAATCTCACCGTAGAGACTGGCCTCGAGAAGCCCATCCGGCTGCAAATTCACGACCCCTGAATTACAAGGCCACTAAACCAAGTAGACTTCTAAATAAAACCAACATCCAGAGGAAAAACTAAAACAATAAACATGTCAGATCTAAAAGTAAAAACCGCGCACAACATGAGTGTTGTGAAAATCTTGTATATTCTAATGCACTTGAGAATTTAACGCGACGTCTGATATGATAACGTCAATACTTTGCAACAGTATATTTGCGACATACCGTCGGAAACCAGACGTCACTAGCAACGTTGCTTATAATTGGTCAGCGCGGTGGTCATACGTCGCTGATGACGCTAACGTTTCGCGAAAAAATAATGCATGTTTCATGTTTGAAGTACAAAGTACACTAAACTAGGGATATCCATCTATTCAATTTTTCATAATCGTATATACGGTCAGAAATCATCGCATATTTTACAAAACTTTAATCATTTCCGAGAGTAGATCCGACATTCTAATGCACTTGAGAATGTAACACGACGTCTGATTTGATAATGTCAAAAATTTGCAACAGCACAGATGCAGGGGCGATATCGACCTCCGCTGCAAACGTTTAGAGAAGGGGATTCTAAGCGACAGTTTTAGAAATTTATAATGACAGTAACTTGACTTTAATGGGAGTTCGATTTTTGTTCCTGTGTCCCTGCGGCCGTCACAACATAATGTGGTATGCACAGGTCAGCCTTAATCTATTCTGATGAAATTTTGTATTACGAAAGCGCACCAAAACCTTGAGGAAAAAACAACGAAACTTCATCGGGATGAGGTGGATTTAATCGACTTTTTGGTTGTTGAAAAGCCTTCGATTACGAAACTTTGCCCATTCCATAAACAGAGAATTTTTGAGCTTTAGAAATTGAAAATTTTCAGCTGAATACTTTTGATATTTCTCTTATTTTTGCTCAAAACATAGATTGTGGGTACACCTCGCCGAGGCGGTTCTAACGAGTACCAACAATCTATGTTTGGGAGCAAAAATAAGAAAAAAAGGTATACCCCTGCAAACCCCAGTTTTGCTATATAAAAGTGGGCTTTGAGGGGTTCCACGGACATGTTTTCCTGATGTTTTTCTGTTGGAGACATTTAAAAAATGGAAACACATTGTATGTCAAGGTAAATTTGGTCACAAACCTTGCCGTACAGTCTCAGAAACCACCAATTGTACTCCAAACAAGGCTGACACTGGTATTGCAAAGCAAGCAATGTCACGACATCCTGTGTTCAGGGTTTCCTACACAAACCGACTGTAACCTGTTTCCATATGAGCCGCATCGTAAAAAAACCGGATTGTTGCGAAGCTGATCAGCGCCTTTATTTCCGCTACATTGATAGTACAATTCCTTTTCTTTCTTTTACCGAAAACTTCCAGTCTCTAGCTATCCCCACCATTGCACTAAAGAAATCCCGCCAAACTTTTGACTGTACTGCAAATAGTTACATATGTTTGTTACGTATTGAACGGGTTGAAATGATGTTACACCGTCTGACGTCAAGGTAACGTGACTTATGGGATAGCTGACGTCATACTTTAATCAAAATGGCGTCCAAACGGCGCAAAGTAACGTCACGCTAATCCGCCCAGTGAAATATCACTCAATATATCACTGCACTTTACCATTGGCTTTTATAGGCAGGGTGTGTTAGAATTGTTATTAAAGTTGGGCGCGTACAACACGAAATAAACCAAAGCCTGTCTACATGTACACTACAGTTACAGACTGTGACATTATTGGGATGATCGCGACACAAACCGACTGTGCGCCTCCATACGACATTAGCTGTTAAGTGGGACAAAAGCGATGTTTATAATACTGTCCGGTTCCGTTGACGAGATATGTTTTAGCTACAATAGCCTTCTTTATTTTAGCTCGCCTGTGCAGCTATTGCATAGTCACCTCGGTGTCTGTGTCCGTGTCCGCAACACTTTGTCAAGGAATTAAGATCAATACAAACCAAGCGTGTTTTTGATTCAAACATCAAAAAACTTATATTCTGCCATTGCATTACGAAAACATGCCCATGCAATATACAGAATTTTTTTTTGGTTTGTTAAAATCAAAATTTTCACTGGAAAAATTTTGATATTTTTCTTATTTTTGCTCACAACATAGATTGTGGGTACACGTTAGAACCGCCTCGACTAGAACCGCTTCGTCGAGGCGGTTCTAACGAGTACCAACAATCTATGTTTTGGAGCAAAAATAAGAAAAATAGGTATATCCCTGCAAACCCCAGTTTTACTATATAAAAGTGCGGTATGAAGGGGTATACATTACACGGACATGTTTTCCTGATGTGGCCCACAGGTGTCTCAGTTACAGATTATAATCTATTTCGTGATCTTTTGATCTTGTTATCTATTTCCAATAAAGACCATTCATAACTTGGTTTAATGATGCTCCGTGCTGCTGGACACGACATTCGTTATAAGTTAATTGCAAAATATCAACATCTTTTTCATGTTGACATTTCTTAAAAAGCGTGTCATTACACCAGTTCATAAGTTGTTACGAGGCATTTCCACACAATACTCTTGAGCCGCCTCATGATAAAAAAATCAATCTGCATAATTATGCGAAAACAAAGACGCAGATCAGCTTCGCTGTAATCGCGAAGCTGATCCTTTGTTTTCGCTACATGGATAGTAGAATAAATAAGACATTTCAAGCTGTGCTTGTGTAGGTCAGATTTTGTTAAAAAAAAACAACAACACATTGTTGGTTTTCCCACGAGGCGGCTCGACTCTGAGTACTTTAACAATCGTGATCGGTCACATACGGAAAAGACAGGTCAAATTACTGAGGTAATAGATTTTCTTGTGCATACGCCCAATTTTAGATGTCTCTACCCTAAATTCGAGTTTTACTTTTTTTGAATTGCGTCGCGAAAGAAACCTGTGTTGAAATCAACGAAAAAAAATGATCAGCTGTTTTTGCGCTGGCTGATGAGAGACTTTTCCTCCGCATTAAAACTCCCTTGAACTTAACATGAATCATTTTTCAGGATCGAAACTTTATTCATTCACTATGCATCCGATATTATAATGTCCGACTTGGTCGGAAACTCGGCAGTTAATCCGGACTGGGCAGGTTTAAATATAATGAAGCTGTGCATAATTTAGGAGTGCTTACTTAGCAGTGGATTCTATATACGATCTCTCCTTATTACTTTGCCGTGCTCCGGCCCACAAGGTTATACACCTGAACACCTATACACGCAAAGAAACGACATCTGATTAGACTTTGGGTGGTCCAACTGTTGAAAAACTGGCAATCGATCGGACGTTTTATCTGTCACTCCAATAGTGGTTTTCTGTTGGCTGCCACGTAACAAGATCAATCGATGGGGTCAGACAATTTTCGAATAGTTTCGAAAAGCAGTCTGTGCGATACGACTGAATGGAATGAGTTCAACAGATGTATTTACTCTAAAATCCAACACGGACATGACACATCACCGGTAAATATTTCACTTGGTTTACACAAAAACCTCGCGTGACGTCAACACCGAAACGGCGCGGTCAATTGAAATTAGCCATAATGTTAACTAGAAAATGTGTTTATGAAACACTATGCCCCCAACTGGTAAGCCACTTTCAAGATGTAAAAATGTCCAAAAAATGACTAAGTTCAAATTGTAAAAAAAGTGACAAAAATTAATCTGAGGAGTATATCCCAACAACATGCATATCTTCAAAGCATGGTCACAATGTCTGCAAAGTTTCAAAAGTATCGGTATTAAATTGTAGGAGGAGTTGCATACACAAGGTACCCTCTATCCATCCACTAAAATGCCCGAAAAAATGACTAAGTTCAAATTGTGAAAAAAATGACAAAAAATAATCCAAGGATTATATCCAAACCACATGCATATCTTCAGACCATGCCCATAATACATGTAAAGTTTTAAATGAATTGGCATGAAAATGTAGGAGGAGTTGCGCACACAAGGTACCCACTTTCATTGTCAAAATGCTCGAAAAATGGCTAAGTTCAAATTGCGAAAAAGTGACAAAAATTAATCTGAAGATTATATCCAAACCACATGTATATCTTCAAAGCATGGTCACAACATCTGTAAAGTTTAAAGAGAATTGGAATAAAACTGTAGGAGGAGTTGCGCACACAAGGTATCCACTATCTGTTCACTTTATCAAGAATTAAAAAGGGAAACAACTCTCACAGAATTGGCCCCTAGCCCCTTGAATTTACCTGAAAGAAAAAATACGGGTCCTCTTAATTTTCATATACAAACTACATACCAAATTTCAAGATCCTAGCTCTAACGGTTCCTGACCGAGTTCTCATGCATCACAGACTGACTGACAGACTGACTGACAGACTGACGGAGGGACTGACTGACAGACTGACTGCACGGACAGACCCAAACCAATATGCCCCCTCAACTTCTTCGAAGTTGGGGGCATAATGAAAATTATGGTGCCATCGAGCTAAACCTACCCCATCAGCCTGTATCTTGACTTTGTCAGACAGCCACATATTTCTAGGACAGAACTGTCTTCTGGTATCTCTAGTGTACGCCTGCCGTACTAACACAGCAGTTACCTAAAAGACAATTACAAGTGATAATTCCATATTATAATACTCTGAAGACATTATTAAAGAATGAAAATTGGTATACTTGTAGTGTCATAATGAATGTAAACTGTTAATTTTGTTTGCGAACATGGGCTTCCAACTGATAAAAAAACAAAACCACCCTGCAGGAGATGTGCTGCACATTTAGCAAAAGCCTGGATTTGGCTAACGCAAATGTGCAAAGCCAAAGACTGGTGCTGCAAAGTGGAGATAAAAATCAATGAAATTAAGCCAAAAAATATCTTCTTCTTGTTCTGTCTCCAATTTTCGTAAAGTCTAGAGCTGGAAAATAGACCTATAAAACTAAATGTATCATCTATCAGATTTACACTAGCACAATTCTCAGCTTTAGCTAAATGCACAGCATATCTCCTGCAGATCAATGCACCAAAATGCATCTCAGTGTTGCTTTATGCTTTAAAAAAAACAAATACGTTCCTATTGCCTAGTTATCTTAAAAGGCAGTGCAGCCTAGTTTGTGTTGAATTTGGTTGGCAATCTGGAACAGGGTCTCATCTGCACATCTTGCCTACCTTAAACAGATGTCCCCACTGCATAGTCTGCCTGGTTGACTCTTTGGTATTATTAGTCCTTGTCTTGACCCCAGTTCTCTTAAGAGCTATCCTATAGTCCTCATTGACCGTGGGTTTGGCGTCGGGGTGAGCCAGCTCTATTATACCGAGACACACATCACGTAACTGGGTCATCATGGGCACTAGTTCAGACAGGGTGAATGGCATACTGGATTTCTTTTCTGGAATGAGGAAACTTTTAAGCTTTTGTGGAAACAACAAAATAATTAAAGCTAAGCTAGAACAATTCACCGTGGGTTCAGCATCTGGGTGAGCCAGCTCTTATTATACCTGGACATACATCACACAACTGGGTCACCATGGGAACTAACTCAGACAGGGCGAATGGCATACTGGATTTCTTTTCTGTGAGGGAGTAATAATGTGTTTGTGGAAGTGACAAATAGATAAATGTGAAGCTTAAATTGTTGTCATTTTCAGTCTGTCCAATCTGATCAGTCTGCCTTAATATCAGACAAGATAGATGAAAGTTGAAGCTTTATCTGTCGGTCAATCTTACGATGATTATCAAAATGTATTTTATTATAAATGACAAATTTTACTATGTAAGCTCTCAAAAGCCATAAAACACCTTACAATGATGTTAGATTTTAAGAGTCTCTTGAGTCTTATTATAACAGAAGCACAAAAAATCACAAAACTTTCTTTCAGAACGATTTAGGGATTTTTTTAAAAAAAACTTTCTTAACATTACTTTTACTTCATGACCAAACGTCGTAATGTCATACCTGGATTGTCCCCATAGAAATCAGCATCATGAAGTGTGTGCAGAGAATGACTGAACATGGAACAGAATGTAGACAGAACTGGCACAATCCGGTTAATGTCTGCATCTGACATGTATAGACCCCGACACAGCATCATCAGTAATGAACTTCTGTTGCTGAAATAAGTGAAATAATCTGGCTCATATGCTTGTTGTGACATAGACAGAAAACTATTTTGACATAGTAGAATCATATTTCAAAGTGCAATAAAAAAAATGACAGTTATATTAGTCACATCATGAGAAACCAGCTTTAAGCCAGAAAACAAATACTTTGTTTTCGCACCATTGATAGTACAATTCCTCTTCTACTTATATAGAAAATTTCAAGCATCTAGCATTCTTCTGTTACCGTATGGGTCGGTTAGTGTCAGCCCCAAAGACTGGTTTTCTCACATCTCGGCTAAAATGTCAGCATCCAGATAAATGGTGGAAAAATAGGAACACTAGTGAATAATTTGCCTAAGTCCAGAGAGCTGGTTAATCTATTGCTTGCTTAATGTACATTTGTTGTTTATGTAAAGAGAGTTTCTTTTCTGGTTACTTTGGAAAAGGTTTCAGTGTTTTTTGTAGCACACCCTAACCTTCCATTTGAGCCGCCGCATCAATTACCAACAATTAGCAAATGCAAAGACACAAAGGCGCAGATCAGCTTCACAGTAACCGTGAAGCTGATCAGCACTTTTGTTTTCGCTACAGGGATAGAACAGTTTCTCTTCTTCCTACATGCAAAATTTCAAGCTTCTAGCCTACTTCTGTTGCTGTGCAGCCTGTTTTGTGTCAGACCTGTTCGAAAATCCATATTGTTGGTTTTCATATAGAAAGCCAAATAACTCTAACTTACCCAGTCGCTGTAACAGTGGACTCCGAGACACAACATCTCCACAAACTTCTGATAAATTGTGGGTTAAATGCCAAACTATACAACAACCTGCAACATACATATTTCTTATCAATTGAACATTAACCACAAATATCGAATTAATAAGTCTTTGTTATTAACAACAACATTTACAGGTCTTTGTTCATTTGCGACAACATTAACACGTCTTTGTTCATTTACAACAACACTAACATGTCTTTGTTCACTTACGACAACATTTACAAGTCTTTGCTCATTTATGACAACATAAACAAGATTTTGTTCATCAATGACAACATTGACAAGTATTTATTATAAATTCATGACAACATGAAAAGTATTTGTCCATTCACGATAACATTAACAAGTCTTTGTTCATTTACAGCAACATTCACACGTCTGTATTCATTTACAAAGATATTTCAAAAGATGACAGAATTTCAGCTATTAAAAGAAGAAGGCTTCATCCAGATGAAAACCTTGAATTTTAAAGCTTTAAATGGCCAGTAGCATACTACCATTTTTTTATTCATTTTTTTGCCAAAAACATATGCATCAATGAATTTGAGCCATGCCACGAGGAAACCAGATTTTTTCCTATGCAAAAACAAAGGCGCAGATCAGCTTCGTGGTAGATATAACTGTGAAGCTGATCAGTTTGATCGCGGTAACTGTGAAGCCTTTGTTTTCGCTATAGGGATAGTACAATTCTTCTACTTTCCAAATCTAAATGTCCAGCCTCTAACCATCTTCTGTGTTTGTACAACCTGGTTTATGTCGGACCTGGTTGAAAACCACATTGTTGGTTTTCTCATGAGGCAGCTCAGTAAGATCACACAGTTACATACCGTCTCCTATGTATGGAATATTTCTGCTGGGACATCAGACAATGGCATATCACAGCTACAGAGTATATCACAGAAATATCAACACCGCCACTGACCAGACTCACTGTCCGGTGGACGTGTACCTCACTGTCTAGTCGCTGTATACAATCCTCTCTTAGCTCAGCTAAACGACCAACCTCCGTGTTCTATGGACACAAATGATATAAAATCATGAAATCAGAGACTGTCCCTGTGTCCAAATATTTACTTCTACTCACAAGATACATTTCTGTTTTTATAGGGCCAGTGATAATTTATTTTCTTGCACCGTTTTGTTCACTTATGTGTGGTGAAAATAGCTTTTCAAGAACTTCTTCCCCTTTCACTTAAGACACATATTTGACCCAGTAAAGAGTTCCAACTCAGCACAACTGCTTGTAATTGAAAACCAATACATAAACATTTATAGCAGAAGAGTTATCTCCTCTTAAGTCTTCAGTAACAACATTTGTTACTATGGTAACTTTTTCTCTAATTACTATGGTAACACATTCCCTAGTTATGGCATCACTTACAGAGTCAGATATATCCATATCTTCCTCGGAGTCTGAGCTGACTAAATCATCCATATTACTGTGACCTTGTAACCTTGGTAACAACATTAGTCACTATGGTAACACTTTCTCTAGTTACTATGACAACACTTACAGGGTCGGATATATCCATATCTTCCTCGGAGTCTGAGTTACTGTAACCTGGTAACCTTGGTAACAACATTAGTTACTATGGTAACACTTTCTCTAGTTACTATGACAACACTTACAGGGTCGGATATATCCATATCTTCCTCGGAGTCTGAGCTGTCTAAATCATCTGAGTTACTGTAACCCGGTAACCGTGGTAACAACCTCTGTAAGATCTGGAGATAATGACTGAAGTCTCTGTTGGTTAATGACTCTGAAAACAGAAGACGAGTCACTACATTGAGAAATGAGCCGCCTCGTGGGAAAACCAACAATGTGGTTTTCAAGCAGGTCCGACACAAACCGACCTGTACAAGCACAGAAAAAAGCTAGAAGCTTGAAATTTTGGAGTTAAGTAGAGGAGGAATTGTACTATCCGAGTAGCGAAAACAAAGGCGCTGATCAGCTTCGAAGCTGATCTGCGTCTTTGTTTTCGTCTAAGCAGATTGTTGGTTTTCCCATGAGGTGGCTCAAATAATAATTCTAGTAGTCAGTCATTTGAAAACACAGTGATATCAACTTATTAATTAAAAGCTGACTTCATAAGTAAATAAACTGCTTCTTTTGTTAAAACAAAGTGTTAATCTTCAACAAAACATAATGGTGTGTAATGATACTTAAAGCCAAGAGAAATTTCTGATGTAATCATTTGCTATATGTTAAAAGGCTATTCAGTTTTCTAAATTACCTGACATCATGATATTTCAAATGAGCCGGCCGCAACGCGAGAAAACCGTTCTTTGGGGTTTCCGACCAGGCCCGACACAAACATTCTGTAAAGTCACAGAAGCAGGCTGGAGCTATATGTAGAAGAGATATTGTACTATCCGAGTAGCGAAAAGAAAGGCGCTGATCAGCTGTGCAGTTACTGCATAGCTGATCTGCGCCTTTGTTTTCGCATAGGCAAAAATCTGGTTTTCTCATAACACGGCTCAAATCATATATACATAACTTTTTGTACATACATGTATCAAAGTTTTTTTTTTCTTTCCTTAATTGTGTTTTCTAAATGCCTAAGAACATAGGAAAGATTCTTACCAATATGTTTATCCCCCAGACTGAGGAAGGCCCCCAGTAACCACTGGGTCCAGTCCACATGCACCCTGTCCTCTTGCCTTGGGAACCTTGTATCTTTTCCAGTCCCTGTATCTTCTGATGTCTGGGTAATCAGTGCCTGTATCAGGTCCACGAAGGGGAAGGGGTATTTCCCATAGGCCATTGCAGGCAGAAGGAACTGGGAGATCTGTTCTGAGTATGCCGGGCATAACAACGACTTGCAGACATTACACAGCACCAGGTTACTTTAAAGAAAGATTAATTCATAACTTTTATATTTAAAGAAAGTATTAACTTAACAGAAAAATCTGTATGAAATATGCCCAACGCAATTTTGGTGAATACGAATGGTTTGAAGTATAAAGTCTAAGTAAAGGTGGAAAGCAGCATGTGCTGTTTTACCTAAATCGGCCATGAGTTCTTTTGTTTGTTTGAACTGATGCTTAATGTCCCAGTCAACAACTATGGTCAAGTCAAGACGTTGCCTCCATTTTACCCAAAATTAGGATGTCAGGACATCCAAAAAGTGCTTCAAATATAACCACCAAATTAAACCAAAAAGGCTTATATGTATAAATGGTTTGACTTGGAACCAAATTCCTGGGCAGGCTCAGACCTGAGCGGTTGATGGTCAATCAGTAGCGGAGGCACAGCCGCACAAGCAGCCTATCTACCTGTATTTCTTTAAGACGGGCAGTGTCAAAAAGACAAACTTAATTGTTTTTCAATATCATCTAAGCATCACAAAACAAAGGCAGACATTAGCTGCATATTAAATGAGCCGCATCGTGAGAAAACGGGAATTAGGCCTATGCGAAAACAAAGGCGCAGATCAGCTTCGCAGTAACTGCGAAGCTGATCAGCGCCTTTGTTTTCGCTACCCGGATAGTATAATCCCTCTTCTTCTTAAATCCGAAATTTCAAGCATTTAGCCTGCTTCTGTGACTGTACAGGTCGGTTTGTGTCAGACCTGGTCGGAAACCCCGAAGACCGGTTTTCTCACGTCGCGGCTCAAATAGCGGACTAGAATCTCCGACATGCTGCAAAGGTTTTTCAAACCACAAAAATTATCAAACCTTGTCTGCATTTTAGTATGGATGATATTAGCAATCATCTTCAAAACTTACTAGTAACAGTCCTTTTATAAACTGAGCCGCGTCATGAGAAAACCGGATTTAAACCGGATTTTTGCCTACGTGAAAACAAAGGCGCAGATCAGCTGTGCAGTAACTGCACAGCTGATCAATGCCTTTGTTTTCACTACACATATAGTACAATTCCTCCTCTACTTATATCCAAAATTTCAAGATCCTAGCTCTTGTCTGTGACTGTACAGACCAGTTAGTGTCAGACCTGGTAGGAAACCTCGCAGACTGGTTTTCTTGTGTTGCGACTCAATTATACCAACCTGAAAGTTCTATCTTTGGTTGAAGCAGCATAGCTGATAGGAGCCATGATCAGGTCATATATACTGGCTGAGACAGGGGTAGGAGGCTTGGCACTCTTTTCTAAACTGGAAGGGACTTTGGAATTTAACACAACCCTCATAGAATCAAAATAGCCTGAAAGAGAAAAATAGTGATATTTTAGCCATTGTGCACAAATCTACAAACTTTGGCTTTCAAGACAAACTTGAGTATTCTATCCTGACCCGAGGTTATAAAACTTTTTTATGCTCAACTCAGCTGAGCATGAAATTTCACATGCTCGTTGATGATGAAATAGCCGAAAATAAATTGCAGGTTTAGATTACAAAAGCATAAATGAGCCGCCACATGGGAAAACTAACAATCTGCATAGGCGAAAACAAAGACGCAGATCAGCTTCGCGGTAACCGCTGATCAGCGCCTTTGTTTTCACTACACGGATAGTACAATTCCTCTACTTTCTAAATCCGAAATTTCAAGCTTCTAGCCTGCTTCTATGACTGCCCAGGCCAGTTTGTGTCAGACCTGTTCGGAAACCACTTTGTTGGTTTTCCCACGAGGCAGCTCAAATGTTAAAATGCCGACAATTGTTGGCTTTTTAACATTTATGAGCTGGATAAATTTTAGTCTCAGCTGAGTTGAACATAAAAACATATTATACCCTTGGGGCTTGGTCTTTGTGAGCTGTGAAAAGATTTAACTTCCTCCTTTGTATAGCAAGGGGATGATAATTTTCAACCATATTTGAGCATGTGCGTGAGAAAACCAACAATTTGGTTCCGACCAGGTTCGACACAAACTGCGCTGTACAGTCACAGAAGATGGTTAGTGGCTGGAAATTTTGGATTTAGAAAGTAGAGGAATTGTATTATCCGTGTAGTGAAAACAAAGGCACTGATCGGCTTCCCAGTTACTGCGAAGCTGATCTGTGCCTTTGTTTTCGCCTATGCAGATTGTCAGTTTTCCCATGCGGCAGCTCATTAGGTAGGGTGGGGTATAATGACTTACCTTGATGAATGAGAGTTTTCCAAACTGACTTGAGTAATCTGCCCTCGTCTCTATATGATCCGGGTGCTGTGAACAGTTCTAACATCCTCATGGGTATAGCTATAGGCTGGGAACTGCTACTTATACTCTCTAGGTATCTGTGGATATAAATACAGTTTACCATAGTTATCCTTATATTTTTGTTTGTTTTTGTTTGAATTAATACATTATGTCCCTGTCAACAGCGAAGGTCATGTCAGGACGTTGCCTCCATTTTATGGGGCTTTTACCAAAAATTAGGATGTCATGACATCCAACAAGTGCTTGAAATATAACTATCCAACTAAGCCACAAAAGGCTTATACATATGAATGGTTTGACTTGAACCATTTTTCCTGGGCATGCTTAGACCTGAGCAGTTAACCAGTAATCAGACTGTCAGTCAGTAGTGTATAAGCTTTCACAAGCAGCCAGCCGATCTATTTCTTTAGGTCCCAATGGGCAGGGGCAAGATTTTGGTTGATTGCTTTTGCTTGATCTCTGGCCATTCAACAATTTTTCTGTCATGTTTGGACAGAGCCACTGCTTCCTGTATAGCTAGCTTAAGGTCATGAAAACAAAATTGTTGCAAAATGCGCAAGAATTACAGATAAGTTTCGAAAGTTTTTTCTCTAGTTTTCCAGTTAGCAGGGTTTTTTTTTGTTGTTTTTCTTTTTTTATTCACTTTAATATCCTTTTCAAAATTATTTCAGCTCATAAGAGATGGGCTAATCAGTTGGTGAGGCGAAAACGGGAGAACCCCCCACCTCCTCCTCCTCCCCCCCCCCCCCTGAGAAAAAAACACCTCGCACATCTGCAAGCAGAACTTGGTTGGTTGGTTGGTTGATTGGGGTTTAACGTGTCCCAACAAAAGCTAAGGTCATATGGAGATGGGACCTCGGTTTATAGTCCCATCCGACGGACTGGAGAAGCCCGGGATCAAACCTGCGACCCCTGGTTTACAAGGCAAGTGACATAACCACTGCACCACGGAGGCTTCTACCAAGCAGAACTTGGCTCATCTCACTTGTGCCCCATATGGGGCTCGAACCCATGCCAGACACAGCAGTGAGATAATCGAATGATTAAGCACAGTAATAATTGAGCCACCGCATGGGAAAACCAACAATCTGCATATGCGAAAACAAAGGCGCAGACCAGCTTCGCGGTAACCAGGAAGCTGATCAGCGACTTCGTTTTCACTACACAGATAGTACAATCCCTCTTCTTCGTAAATCCGAAATTTCAAGTTTCTAGCCTGCTTCTGAGACTGTACAGGCCGGTTTGTGTCAGACCTGGTCGGAAACCCAAATTGTTTGTTTTGTCATGCAACGGCTCAATTAGCAGTTGGTCTTGACACTTTTTAAGCATTAATCAATGTCTTTCTGCAGTGTAATTTCTGTAATTGTGTGTGATCTTTATATTGCACTGTTTCTTTTCTAAAACTGTTGGCCAGTTTTTACATTTTTGAATATTTGTGTGGATTATACAGCTTATACCATATCAATATTAGCAATAACTTTGAATGTGTGTCTCATTAATACTTCATCCGCATCATGAGAAAACCAACATATTAAATATGCGAAAACAAAGACGCAGATCAGCTTCGCGGTAACTGCGAAGCTGATCAGTGACTTTGTTTTCGATGAAGGGATACCGCAACACAATTTCTCTACCTTCTAAACAAAAGATTTACAGCCTCTAGCCATCATCAATATACAGTATACTCTGGTTTGAGTCGGACCTGGTCAAAAACCACAATGTTGGTTTTCTCGTGTTGCGGCTCATTTACTAGTTACCTAAACACAGATATGCCACTCAATAACTAGTTACCTGACACAGATATGCCACTCATTAACTACTTACCTGACACAGATATGCGGCTCATTAACTAGTTACCTGACACAGATATGTGGATCATTAACTACTTACCTGACACAGATATGCGGCTAATTACTAGTTACCTGACACAGATATGTGGATCATTAACTACTTACCTGACACAGATATGCGGCTAATTACTAGTTACCTGACACAGATATATATGCGGCTCATTAACTAGTTACCGGACACTGATATGCGGCTCATTAACTAGTTACCGGACACTGATATGCAGCTCATTAACTAGTTACCTGACACAGATATGCGGATCATTAACTAGTTACCGGACACTGATATGCCACTCATTAACTAATTACCTGACACAGACATGCAGCTCACTAACTAGTTACCGGACACTGATATGCGGCTCATTAACTAGTTACCTGACAGATATGCAGCTCATTAACTAGTTACCTGACAGATATGCGGCTCATTAACTAGTTACCTGACACAGATATGCGGCTCATTAACTAGTTACCGGACACTGATATGCCACTCATTAACTAATTACCTGACACAGACATGCAGCTCACTAACTAGTTACCGGACACTGATATGCGGCTCATTAACTAGTTACCTGACACAGATATGCGGATCATTAACTAGTTACCTGACAGATATGCGGCTCATTAACTAGTTACCTGACAGATATGCGGCTCATTAACTAGTTACCAGACAGATATGTGGCTCATTAACTAGTTACCTGACACAGATATGTAGCAATGTTTTGATTTGTTGCTGTCCAGTAACCTGTGACTGTAGTATAGCACTGAGATAGCCATCTTTCTGCTTGATCAAATGTTGGCTTAACCATACCTGGATAAATGAAACATCACATTTGAGCCACCGCATAAGAAAACCAACAACATGCATGTGCAAAAACAAAGGCACAGATCAGCTGTGCAGTAACTGCACAGAGCTGTGCAGTAACTGCGGAGGACTGGTGATCAGTGCCTTTGTTTTCGCTACATGGATAGTTCAATTCCGCTTCTACTTATATCCAAATTTTCAAGCTTCTACCTCTTTTCTGTGACTATACAGGCCAGTTTGTGTAAGACCTGTTAAGAACCCCAAATTGTTGTTATTCTTGTGCGAAGGCTCATTTTAATGCATAAGTCTGGAAACATGACACTGTGTAAGAGCTTTATTCTGATAAACACCTGTTTCAAGATTTCATGTAACCTAAAATTGGAAAAAAAATCAGGCTGAATGCAGAAAAAAACCCACCCACATCATCTAGGAGGATGAGTTTGTAGGGCTTTATCCATGTATCTCCAGGGGCAGAAAAGGGGCCCCTTTCCCAACTGAAATTTTCTTTCAATCATGCAAAGTTTCCAATTTCGGCAACTTAAATCTGGAATTTTCATTCTCAAATAGCAGAATATTTTCCCAATTTTTGGAAAAAGGTCCCATATGAATGATTCCCAAAATACCTGGATAAATCACTGGTTTGAATGTCTCTCAAATGAATCTTAATCTATCAACACAAAAAACTGTTTTATAGATCTAGATAGAAATTTAGAATCAGTGTTTGGAAATTTTCCTGAAACTGCAAACAAGTTATTCAACCAGAGGACCAATGGTCCTGTAAACGCTCACCTGAAACCCGAGATATATACCAATAAACTTGTTTGACTAGAATGGTAATATCCATGTATATAACCCAAGGGCTTGGTCAGAGCAACCCCTGGAGTCAATTTCTTTTTGAAAACATAAAACTGCAGTCCATTTGCCAATTTACTGCAAGTTTTGCCCTTCAAATGACATTTTAACAATTTTCCCCATTCAAATGCATGGGCGAACTAAGTTGGCCTTGCCGTAAAATAGGTCAAGGTCATCAAAGGGTCACGATTTATATAAACTTTGTAGAGCTCTATTGCCTGATGCTTCATGCCAAGTTTCAAAATGTTATAGGCCTTCTGGTTCGGGAGGAAAAGATTTTTAAAGGTTTTTGCTATTTATAGCCATGACAGCCATCTTGGTCATGTGACCATGACCATTTATATACACTTTCATTCCCACTTCCTAACAATGCTCCTCATAAAGTTTGGCTTTGATTGGCCAAGCAGTTTCAGAGAAGAAGATCTTTGAATATATCTGTAATATACATGTATATTGCCCCGGGGTGGGGGCTGACATATCCCTGGGGTCCAAAATTTTTTAAAATCATTAATCTTAAGTCCATTTGCCCATTTCTTGCAAGTTTTTCCCTACAAATGACATTTTAACACTTTTCCCCATTCAAATGCATGAGCGACCTATGTTGACCTTGCCGTAAAATAGGTCAAGGTCATCCCAGGGTCATGATTTATATAAACTTTGTAGAGCTCCAGTCACTGATGCTTCACACCAAGTTTCAAAATCATTGGCCTTCTGGTTCTGAAGAAGAAGATTTTTAAAGGATTTTTTCTATTTATAGCCATGGCGGCCATCTTGGTCATGAGACCTTGACCATTTATATAGACTTTCTTTCCCCCTTCCCAAGGATGCACCATATGAAGTTTGGCTTTGATTGGCCATGCGGTTTCAGGGGAGAAGATGTTTCATTATTATGGAAATATACATGTATATAGCCCCGGGGCAGGGGCAGACAACCCCCCAGGGGCTAAAATTTTCCATTAACATTAATCTTCTGTCCATTTGCCTATTCCCAGTAAGTTTTACCAATTAAATAGCAATTTACCATTTTTTCCCATTCAAATGCATTGGCGACCTAAGTTGACCTTGCCGTAAAATAGGTCAAGGTCATCCTAGGGTCATGATTTATATAAACTATGATGGGCCCACGTCCCCAATGCTACATACCAAGTTTCGTGGAAATCGGCCCACTGGTTCTGGAGAAGAAGATTTTTAAAGATTTTTGCTATTTATAGCCATGGCGGCCATCTTGGTCATGTGACCTGGACCATTTATATAAACTTTCGTTCCCCCTTCCTAAGGATGCTCCACATGAAGTTTGGCTTTGATTGGCCAAGCGGTTTCAGAGGAGAAGATCTTTGAAATTGTGGACGACAGACGACGGACGACGACGGACGGACGCCGGAGCATGGGTATACTATAAGCTCACCTGTGAGCCTTCGGCTCAGGTGAGCTAAAAATATGAGCCGCCCCATGGGAAAACCAACAATTTGCATAGGCGAAAACAAAGACGCAGATCAGCTTCGCGGTAACCGCGAAGCTGATCAGCGCCTTTGTTTTCGCTACTCAGATAGTACAATTCCTCTTCTACTTAAATCCGAAATTTCAAGCTTCTTGCCATTTTCTGTGCTTGTACAGGCCGGTTTGTGTCGGACCTGTTCGAAAACCACATTGTTGGTTTTCCCACGAGGAGGCTCATATGATAACTTTTTTTCATACCAGTCTGGTTCCATCTTCTTTGTTTCTATAGAAATGGCACAGTTGAGCTGTAAGGGTAACCAGTATGTCCACAGTAGGTGTCCCTTTTCCACTTGACAAACTGTCAAACTGCTCTCGTAGCTTCACATTCTGATAAACGACAGGATCCAGTTGTTCAAAGCATCGTTAGCTTAACGATATCGTTAAGACATAAATTTGTTAAGCAAATATCAGCTAAAGTAACAAATACACTGTTATTTTTTGTTGAAAAAATGTGAGAATCCTTTGCAGTGCAAAGGATTCTCACATTTTTTCAACAAAAAATAACAGTGTATTTGTAATATTAATGTTTGAAATTTTAACGAAACGTTAACTAACGACGTCGTTAGTTTTGAACAACTCGGCCCAGAAGTTTTCATGTTTGTCAAAGATTTAAAACTTCAAAACTTGAAAGTACTCCAATCATTTTGAACAGCCAAATGCAAATACCGTATTCGTTCTAATTAGCGAACAGTGCGCTTAACTTTTCAAAATAACTTAGTTAAGGTAACAAAATATCGTTCTAATAAGCGCACACTAGGAACGAAAACAACACGCAAACTGCTAAAACTTCAATGTCAAAAATACCGAAGACGATGTCATTTAAGCGTTCCAATTGTTGCAAAATAGTGTTTGATCAGCTAATGTTGTTTTATAATGCAGTTTATAAGAAATTTATGTGTAAAATGGTATAAAATACCAATATGTTAGTCGGGCAGTGTGCGCTTATTAAGTTATAATGAACATGATTTTCGGAAATGACCAGGGTGTGTGCTTATTGGAGCATGTGCGCTAATTAGAACGAATACAGTAATTAACCTATATCTGATTCAGAGTCAATCAAAGAATGGCTTCACTCAAGGCTAGACGTCAAGTTATGTGATAATACCTTCTTATTTTTAATACAGAAATGCTCTTTGACACAGCCAGTTTTAAACAATAATGAAACATTCTAGACTTTTCTTTTCAACTTAACTAAAACATATTTTTAAGTATGGTTACTTTTTTTCTAATTTTCTTTAAGGTGTTGTGTGAATTTATTCCCCCGCTACATACGAGGAAGGGGTCGGGGATCCCCCTCACCCATTTACAATGCATGCACTATAATGAATAAGAGCTGTCGCAGGACAGCGTAGCTCGCCTGACTTGTGCTTTGCCACTAAATCTATTAAAATCTATGACCCATGACATTGATCTCAAGGTCACTCAGGTGGGTCGTGATGGTACAGCATAAAACTTCAGACCAATATCTACCAACATGCAAAGTATCAACTTGATCCATCAATATGTTCAAAAGATATAGACTTCTAACAACTTTAACCAAAAACTTAAACACAAAATTTTTAAGTCCGTGACCTTGACCTCAAGGTCACCCAGGTGGGTCGTGATGGTACCGCATAAAACTTCAGACCAATATCTACCAACATGCAAAGTATCAACTTTATCCGTCAACATGTTCAAGAGATATAGACTTCTAAAAACTTTAACCAAAAACTTTAACACAAAATTTTAAAGTCTGTGACCTTGACCTCAAGGTCACCCAGGTGGGTCGTGATGGTACCGCGAAAACTTCAGACCAATATCTACCAACATGCAAATTATCAACTTGATCCATCAACATGTTCAAGAGATATAGACTTCTAAAAACTTTAACCAAAAACTTTAACACAAAATTTCTAAGTCTGTGACCTTGACCTCAAGGTCACCCAGGTGGGTTGTGATGGTACCGCATAAAACTTCAGACCAATATCTACCAACATGCAAAGTATCAACTTGATCCATAAACATGTTCAAGAGATATAGACTTCTAAAAACTTTAACCAAAAACTTTAACACAAAATTTCTAAGTCCGTGACCTTGACCTCAATGTCACCCAGGTGGGTCGTGATGTTACAGCATAAAACTTTAGACCAATATCTACCAACATGCAAAGAATCAACTTGATCCATCTACAACTTCAAGAGATATAGACTTCTAAAAACTTTAACCAAAAACTTTAACATTTGAGCAACGCTGACGCCAACGCCAACGCCAACGCCGACGCCGACGCCGACACCGACGCCGACGCCGACGCCGGGGTGACTGCAATAGCTCTTCCTGTACTTTCGTACAGGCGAGCTAAAAACTACACACTCACACTTTCTCTTTCATAGTCATTTTCACTTATATATTTATTGATAAATAGTTGTTAAGTATGGGGTTTCCTAAATTTGTACATTTTAATAAATTTGCACATCTTTTTAATAAGTGTAGAGAGAGACAGGAGAGGAAGAAGAAGGATAAATGGTTAGACCTCTCAGCCCATTACCGGTAGTATGTGTGACATTCAAATCAAAATGAGGTCTACCACAAAAAAGAACTACTAATCTGTCATGCGGGGTTATTTTGATATTAGCTACCGAGTAATAGAAGAGTTTCAATCTTCGGGAAATCTTTTTTAGCTGCAGGACAGCTGTCTGCTGGACAAAACCCAATTTTGTAGGACAGTTCTGTATGTTACCATTGAAATTTGGGTAATATTTGCTGCACATTTGATTGACAGAATGAAATTTTGCTGGTTTTGATTGACAGACTGGCACTTTTCGTGAATGGAGTTTGTACCTGTTGTTTTCTAACTCTGTAGCCTCGAAACACTCTCTGTATAACCAGGGCATTCTCCTGCTGAACTCTCAAATTCTGTAGAAAAACAAATGAGCCGCCTCATGGGAAAACCAACAATCTGCATCTAGGCGAAAACAAAGGCGCAGATAAGCTTTGCGGTAACCGCGAAGCTAATCAGCGCCTTTGTTTTCGCTACTCGGATAGTACAATTCCTCTTCTACTTAAATCAAAAATTTCAAGCTTCTAGCTCTTTTCTATGCTTGTACAGGCCGGTTTGTGTCAGACCTGTTCGGAAACCACATTGTTGGTTTTCCCACGGGGTGGCTCAAATATGATGTCATAATTCTTGTCTAAAATACCAGTATCAAAATTCAGTAGTTACCCTTTTAATGTGATTTTCTTTATTATTTAAATAAAAATAATAAAATTAGTTCCTTTGAGAACAGTTCAAATAGTCATGAGAAAGGGGATGGGGTCATACCATGATTTGGGCTACTAAGGCCCACTCATAGACCCTAAAAATATGGCAACGTCATTACATGAAGGCAAGGAGAATTAACTTTATTTTGCAAATTTTACAAGGATAGACTGGTATATGGCGCTTCTACAGCCAGAGAGAATATATGAGCCACATCAAGACAAAACCAGATTTTTGCATATGCGAAAACAAAGGCGCAGATCAGCTGTGCAGTAACTGCACTGCTGATCAGCACCTTTGTTTTCGCTACATAGATAGTACAATTCCTCTTCTACTTACAGCCAATATTTCAAGCCTCTAGCCTGCTTCTGTGACTGAACAGGCCGATTTGTGTAGCACCTGGTTGAAAATCCCAAAGACTGGTTTTCAAGCGTCACAGCTCATAAGTTAACTTGAAAATGATTCTGGATTTACAAGCATGTACTTTTAAATGAGCTTGTGAGTGAGAAGACCAACAATTTTGGTTCCAACCAGGTTAGACACAAACCGCGCTGTACAAGCACAGAAGATGGCTAGACGCTGGAAATTTTGGATTTAAGAAGGAGAGGAATTGTACTATCCGTGTAGTGAAAAAAAAAGATGCTGATCAGCTTTACAGTTACTGCGAAGCTGATCTGCGTCTTTGTTTTCGCATATGCACATATCCGGTTTTATCATGACACGGTTCATATATTAACTTGACAATAATACTGGATTAAAAAAGATGGATTGTACTTTTAAATGTAATCAATTAAATCTGGCATCTGCGGCTCAAATTGCCTGTTTAGTGAGCAGTAAAAAATTCGAGTGTAGGACAAAACACCCCACGGACAAAACACCCCACGTCCATTTTGTTATAGGTGGACGAAAACCACCACATGTTTTTTTGAAGGCTGACAAAACACCCCACGCCCAAAAGTATAACGTGGACAAAACACCCCATGCAGATTTTAAAATTAGAACAAAACCCCTCATGTTTTTGCAGTGTAGATAAGCAGATGGAAGCAGACAGAAGCATCCTAATGCAAACAACATGCATTTTCTGGTATTAATATCACTTCTTTTTCCTTCTTTCAATTCTATGTAGATGAATGGATATTTTCTTTGATGCCATTCCAATTATCACTTATTAAAACAAATGCATGTATACTGATTGTGTTTGTACATTTTTTAAACTCATAATGTGCTAATTGAGTGCTATTAAGGTAATTGAATTTTTTAATCATTTAATTAATTTTCACAATTAACTAAAACACCTTTATAATCTGTCTGCGCTAAAATGGTTGTTTTTCAATTGAAGTCAAATTGTTAATTGCTTGTTTGTCTGATTAAAATGATTTGAAATATGTTGTGATATTATTTTTGTAACAGCCCATATACATATTAACACAACCAGATCTGTTCATTAAAAAGTTTAAATCTTGCAGCTTTTATTAACTAATGTAAAGAAATAATAAAATTTGGCCATGGTTTCATGTCCAAGTCATCAATTTTGTTATGTTATATGGGGAGCTAAAACATAAGACATTGAAATCAAATTTGGTTATGGTTTCTTGTCCAAGTCATCAATTTTTAGTCATGTTATATGATTCATATTATCTTGGATAAAGAAAACATAAGATTTGGTTATGTCTAAATTTTACAGCCATCAATTTTCAGTCATGTCATATGGGGAACTAAGAAAAACATGAGGGGGGTTTTGTCCTAATTTTGAAATCTGCATGGGGTGTTTTGTCCACGTTATACTATTGGGCGTGGGGTGTTTTGTCAGCCTTCAAAAAAACACGTGGTGGTTTTCGTCCACCTATAACAATGGACGTGGGGGGTTATGTCCGTGGGGTGTTTTGTCCGTATACCAAAAATTCATACGCTGTGAAGTTAAACTTGAAAAAAAAAAAAAAAAAAAAAAAAAAAAAAAACAGGCCCATTTATTACCTCCCTTGTCTTTCTCTTTTCTTGGGCTTTCTTTAATAGACTCTCTTTCTCCTCCTGGAAACAAAGTTCTTAACTAGAAATGCGTGTTTGTAAAACACTATGCCCCCAACTGTATGCTTGTCCCTAAACTGGCAGCTTGTATGATTCATTTATTTCATTTGAATGAAGTGAAATTTTATTTCCTGAAGCCTCTGTTTTGACCTTGATCCAGAAACAGAATGTAAGCTTTTTGCAGATAAATTAGAAATGGAGTAAAAATTTCAAAATGGAGTAATTTTGTCAAAATTTGATGTAAAGTCTTCAAAATGTAATCAGGTGATCTTCTTCTCTGCCCCAACCAGTGTATCGAATATGAAGGCTCTAGCTTAAATACTTTTTGAGATATCTTGCACACAAGATATTCAAATTTTGTTTTAAAAGGGGCATAACTCAAAAACAGCACATAACTTGAACATAAACAAAAATACGGGTCAACTATATTTTCATAAGGAATCTGTATATGAAATTTCAAAACCCTAACATTCACCGTTCAAAAGTTTCATATTTCACCGAAAAGTGCAAAAGTTAATCAAAATTTCAAAATTCTGTATTTTTGTCAAAATTTGACAGAAAGTTCTCAAAAGTTAATCAGGTCATCTACTCCTCAGCCCCTACCAGTATACCAAATATGAAGGCTCTAGCTTAAATACTTTTCGAGATATCTTGCACACAAGATTTTCAAATTTTGTTTTCAAAGGGACATAACTCAGAAAAGGGGCATAACTTGGACATGAAAAAAAAATATGGGTCAACTATTTTTTCATGAGGAATCTGTATATGAAATTTCAAAACCCTAGCTTTCACCGTTCAAAAGTTTCAAATTTCACCAAAAAGCGGAAAAATCAATCAAAATTTAAAAATTCTGTATTTTGTCAAAATTTGACGGAAAGTTCTCAAAAGTTAATCAGGTCACCTACTCATCAGACCCAACCAGTATACCAAATATGAAGGTTCTAGCTTAAATACTTTTCGAGTTATCTTGCACACAAGATTTTCAAATTTTGTTTTCAAAGGGAAATAACTCAGAAAAGGGGCATAACTCGGACAAGAAAAAAAATACGGGTCAACTATTTTTTCATGAGGAATACACACATGAAATTTCAAATCCCTATCATGCACCATTCAGAAGTTTAAAAAAAGTGACTAACAGACGCACCCACTCACACACGCACAGACAGACAGACATACAGACAGACAAGCCGAAAGCAATATGCCCTTCCAACTTTTTCAAAGTTGGGGGCATAAACATACATTCTGACCAATTTACACACAGGACCATTTGTGCTAAATTGTTCATTTTTTAAATAGCCATTTAAAAGCTGTCAGACAATCACCTTGCTCTCTTTCATTATTTTCAAACAACCAATGACATGTAGAAATTAACATTCTGTCAATTCCATCTCACTGTGACCAATCAGAGATGTATAAGGTGGTGATGTACATTTCAAGGTTAATACAAATATTGGACAGAAAATATCAGTCGTCTTTTTGACAACTAGTTAAGAGATGCTTGAAATACCTGGATTGCTAAGCTGCTATTTGCATGTTGCAAAACTGACTATCCAGGCCCAGGGGGGGTACTCTGAAATTTTCTGTATACATAGGCGAGGCTGACTTTTTTGGGGTCAAAATTTTGAATTTCCGTATTTTTTTTGGGTTTTCAGAAAAACTAGTTATTTTTTAGGGTAGTGTGCTTTTTATGGATATTTTTTGGGGTCATGCCTTTTCTGAATTATTTTTTTGGGGTCATCTATAATTCTAAGTAATTTTTTGGGTTTTGCACATTTCTTGGGAAATCTCTTTATTTCTATAAAGATAAGAGTGGCTTACACTTATGTTTTACAAGGCCTTAAGATTCAATTTTGTTTGCGACCATGCCTTATGTCTGGTCTCGGTGAAATTTTGGAAACTTGATCATGACGATGTTGTTTGGATTGCAAATCAAATGGAATCAAAACCATCATAAGACTTACACTTTGAGAATAAATAGAATCTTTAAATTTTATCCAACTTTGTATTTACTTCCTACTTCCTACATATATTAACTGTATTGTGACGTGTTCTGTTGGTTGGTTGATTTGGGATTTAACGTCCCACCAACAGCTTAGATCATATGGATGTGATAAACATAAAAAAGATGAATACATGTAATTTTTTGGGGTAAGCTAAAAGTTCAAGTATTTTTTTGGGTATGCCTGATAGGACTGGTATTTTTTTGGGGTGGTCAGCAAATCTCAGTAATTTTTTGGGTTTGGGGGTAGAAGCTGGGGCCTCGCCTATGTATCCACAAAAAATGAGAGTACCCCCCCTGGGTATCCAGGGAACCACAACTATTTTGTTACATGTAAGTATGTCAGAACAAGAAGTACTTTTATCTTCCAAGGGTCGTTTCCAACTTTGGAATTTCATAAATCAACCAAATATTTGGCAAGCAAGTAAAATGCAACAACTTGCGCTGGTCGAGGTCCATGAGTTCAAGTTGTTTCCAAGGGTTGTTTCTAACAAATCAACCAAATATTTGGCAAACAAGTAAAATGCAACAACTGGCGCTGGTCGAACCAAATATTTGGCAAACAAGTAAAATGCAACAACTAGGTAATTTAAATTTGGAGAGTGAAATTTAATTCTAATACAGTTCCGTTATAAGGCGCTGATCGGGGTCCACAAATTGCGGGCCTGTTATACGCCAGACACGTAATGCTATTCTATCAAATCCGACCAGGCTGCATGCCGTTTCTGTAGTTCATTTGGGAGGGAGAAAGCACCTTATTGGCTCATTAAAAACAATTAATAAACAATTTACCTTGGGATCTTTGTACAATGGAATAATAAAATGCAAGTTTGCATATTTTAACATTTTAATCCATTGAAAACCCTCTATACACGATAAAATCCATTTATTTATGACGAACGATTGAAAAATGGTTTTAAAAACGTCACTGACAGCAGCGTTAAGTGTTACAGCAGAAACAGTACACCACTCATTTCACCCAATGAAATAAATTAGACAAAAACGGTATTGAATTTACTATAAAAATTGCCAATTTCAGTCGCGGATCATGTGCAAATACTTTATTTGAGCAGCTTGATACAATATAATGGTATCTCAATATTTTGGACTGTAATAATCGCAGACACGAAAACATAGGGTAACGTCACGTAACATGCCACTGTGCTTGCTTTAACAGACATTTTCTGCGTTTTTGAATTGACAAGTAACAGCCATACACCGAGAATCTAGAATGCAAGCGACCATCAACTCCCTCAAAAATCAGGTCCGCCCGCTAATGGTTAGGAGAATTTGTGTGTCTGATCTTGCTGCCTCAGAAACTCATATGTGCGTGAAGTCATGGAGCAGGGACTACTGAGTAGTCGGCTGCTCATGGTGGTTACCATCAGTTATTCTACATTGGTGGCAGCGTGCTTGACGATCCCATGTGATATACCCAGCTCCTAAAAGAAAAAGGGAGGGGGTAGAGTGGTGATGGGTATAGAAGACATATATACAGCCTTGCTGTATGAGCTAGCTTTTACAGTGATGCGTAGTGTGTCTGGATATTGCTGCAAGTTAAGAAATGTTGAGCTTCGTTAGTGACTGGATGGGTGACCAAAGGTGGAGCAGGGGCGACTGAGAAGTCGGCTGCTTATGGTGGTTACCATCAGTTATTCTACACTACTGTAATTTAATTGGATAAAACAGACCGATATCATGTCTGTGTATTCTTTGGCAAGCATGAACAAAGGATGAGGATTTTCTAATTAGGAATAAAAAGACAATTACGTAAACGCGGGCGTAAAGGTTTAACAACTTTGATTAATGATCTTGTTTACGGTCTGTTGATAATACACTGCGGAATGTTGTGTATCCCTTGGCTTATTTTCACAACCTTTATGACCTATCCTAAGAAAAGAATGGGTATCATTCACGCTTGTAGGCAATGAATTTCAGGTTGCACCACGTGCACCCTATCATAAAACTTGCCCCCCGTAGTTTCAACCTGTGTCGGGCAATTGCCTAACACGGGACCGTGGAAACACCCCAAACCACCCCAAAATACACCAAACCACCTCATAACACATTCAAACAATCTCAAAACACATTTTTAATAATCACAAACCAGATATTTTAGCGCTGCAACACTCAAAACTTATCATATATGACCCCAAACCACTTAAAAAAACACCCCAAACCACACCAAAGAAACTCCCTTAAACGCCCAAATATTACACCACTTCAAAACACTCCAAATCTCATAAACAACACCCAAACCACACTAAATCACATCAAAACCATGTTAAACACCCATATAAGCTTACCCAGAAAGATCCCAGATATGTACAACATACACAGATTACATGTATCTATGATTACGAGCTTATATGGGCATTTTCTAGGCAAATCCATATGCTATGTGTATACCCATATTGGCCCCATATAAGGCTAATATGTGAATTTAGGGGTCTAGATCCCATCAACTGATCAAGACCTGGCTTGATACATGTTTAGTGTGTTTTTAGATAGTTTGAATGTGCTATGAGGTGGTTTGGGGTGGTTTTGAAGTGGTTTGGGGTGGTTTGGTGTGTTTTGGGGTGGTTTGGGGTGTTTCCACGGTCCGGCCTAACACCATACATGTGATACATTCTTAGGCCCAAATAGGGAGATTGGACATTTTTGGTAGGGAGATTTATGTCTGAAATAGGGAGGTTTTTTCTCGACAAAATTATAGCCGATTTAACCCTGGAAAATATTTTCAGCAGTCCAACATTTTGTCAAATGTTTGCACTTGAATATGCATATACAACTGATTCTCACAAATCTATATACAGTTAGGTTTCCCTTAGAGAAAAGTTGCCATTAGAGAAAAATCTTGAATGTTTGATCAATTTTCTCGGAACTGGATAGTTTCAAAATAATTTTGATTTTGCTGTCATACTTGCCAATCCATGCAGATTCAAAGCACACACCATTATATTTCAGCCTTGTTGCATTTTGTCTGAGATCTGCATGCAAAAATTATCAGCAGTTTGCTGACCTTCTTTATTTGGCTTTATTTTGAAACACATTTTTTGTACATATGCGTCACTTTTTCTTTTCTTTGAAACAAGGTACTTAAAAATGGTATAATACTGACAGATTTTTACTCCTGAACAGATGTATACAAAGAACAGCTAATTGCTGATTCACATACTGGATTTATAGACAAAAATGTAATGCATGGTAAGGTTGCCATTAGGGGTTAATGAATTCATATGTTGGAAGTATGTCACCGAGACTCATCCTGAAAAGCGATTTTAGCTGATCAAGTTGGCTCATTTATCACATCAAGGTGTCTTAGGCCTCCAAGGCACAAAAAGATGTAAAAGTTTTCAGAATTATAGGCAGAACATTAAGTAAAACACAAGGGAGTGTTAAATTTACATAAAATCTTTATATACAAAATGCTTACGCATTATAGTGCAGAAAAGTAACAAAATTATAAAATTTTCCTGGAAGATGACAAAAAGTATTTAGGTTGCCAGCTGTCTGGTGATTGGTTCTGAGGGTTAAGAGTGAATTTAGCTTTTTTCAGGCGGACAGTTTTCACTAAATGTAGGTGACTCTATAAGGGGGAAAATGGTTCTCTATAGGAGACTTAATGGGCATAAGAGAAAACAATGAAGCATTTTCAGCACAAAATTATTTCAAGGAACAAATATATAATCTTTTATGAGATGCATTGATAGTCTTCCTATACCAACCATTAGAAAAATCCAGGAATGTTCTGTAAAAGAAAAAAATCCCTATTTTGAATTAGTGATTCTATAAAGGAAACCTCACTGTAGATGATTACTTAAAATTAGAATTTTATTATAATTATTGAAAGTAATTTAATTCTGGTTATAAGACATACTTGCTATGTACCAAATGGATAATGATAGCTTCCTTCAATAGTTCATTGATAAAATAAGTAATTGTGAAATTAGTAAGTTATTTGAAAAGGATATACATGTATTTAAAAAAAAATAATAATAATCTAAATTGTGCAAATAAGAAAAAGAGAAGTAAAATAATGCAATAAAAAAAGAGGTTTGAATGTGAAAAGAGGATAAAAAAATCTTTTGATTAAAAAAAAATAAAAAGAAATTGCTCCAGCCAGGATTCGAACTCTCGACCTCCCGCGTGACAAGCCAACACCTTAACCACTGCACCACTTGGCCATGATGACGTCACGATACTCCAGGATTTGACCAGAGGTAAAAAGCACATGGTTTATGTTTACATACAAATGGATAGCTGTGTATTGTCATTTGTTTACTTCGAGTCTTAGAACAAGTTATTGAAACATGTTGGAATAGTGTTTAATTGGAGTAATATTATTGGGATTATTGCTTTTTTGAAGGTAGGTGTATTTTTTTTTATCAAGCTCACAAGACAAACCCCATGATCAACGATCAATCAACTGATGATCCTTACGTAAGCTTACCTGACTACGACAATTACCTAGCACCTAATAGCGTTAATCCAATTACCTGAGGCCAATAATCACACCTGTCACTTCACACTACGAAAATTCGTCGAGTAGGCGCTGTAAACATTCTGCCAAACGATCTTTTTGGGGAAAACTAAAAAAATGGTGGCTCGCGGAAAAACACCATAGGAATTTTTCTTCGTCGGGTTTTAGGTTTTTATATCGTGAGAGCGTTTTAGAGACCAAAATATCGGGAGATTCACGATCAATCGTTAGATAATGTATGCCTAACACTGCATTTGCTAAGTGCCATGTTGTCCGGGCAATTTTTGGATTGTTGCTTGTGCTTTTTTTTTTCTCAGAAATATATTTTGCCAATGACGAGACGTGAACCTGAAACCTACAGAGTAAGTATGTATCTCTGATTTTTGGACAAAACCCTTGAGCCATTCCGACTCCCAAATGGTATGCAAATACAATCAAGCATTTTTTTAAAGCTAATACTTGTAAATTTCTAGAAAAAAAATCTCTGTAATTATTTACCTTTTTACTCGCTCCTCTCAGTGACTGCTGGGGTTTTCTTCGAAAATCGCCTTCAAAACTATACATTTCTGTATAAACGACAGGTATTAATTGAATAAAACCTTCTGTAAATGGATATTTAGCATAAAATATCAGATTAACTTTCTTCTTTCTTAAAATTCTTTTTTGCGATGTCTGTCAACTCGGATTTATGCAACGTCGATTTTCATTGGTGTCTTTTCAGAAAAAGAACCAATCAAATAACATTTTTCAATGTAGCAGAAACTGGTTTTACGCTTTAGCTGTTAAAAAACCAATATCTGCCGGGAGCCAGCCAAATGTCAAAATTCCCCTTCGTCATTTCCGTTCTAGATTCTTGCATGTGTCACATAAACACGTGTTGAACCTGATCAAAACAAAGGTTTGGCAGCTCCATTAAAATGTTTTATTTAATCGGCCTTGGTTTAGGTGATGCCAAGGACATCACTGTAAAGGGACTTGAGATTGTGAAGGCAGCCAAAAGGGTTTATTTAGAAGCATACACATCAATTCTTACAGTTGGAAAAGATGCACTTGTAAGTGTGCTTCCTAGATAACCAAATTATTTACAGTCTATCTGGTCTATCTATCTATCTTCTGATACTGAGTCGATCAATTTCTGATCATAAACATAGTTCTGACATGGTTCTATTCACTACATGCTATCAAGTCTGACAGTGTTTACACATTTTTTTAATTGATCTTTTTGTCCCTTTCAAGATTATTTCGCTCATATGGGACAGGCTGATTGATAGGAGGTGCAAAAACAGGAGAAAAACATCAGGGAAACATCTCCGTATATAACCTACCCCAGATTTGCACCTTATATATAGTAAAATTGGGGGAAATCAGGGGTAGGTATCAAATTACCGATTTTTAATATTACTTGATAAAATCATATATTGTGGGTATGTGTTACCATCGGATCAATAAGATGATCAAAACAGATACTCAAAATGCATGATATTATGGACAACAAGTGTTATAACTGCAAAAAAACAATCAAAATCAGCTGTAGCACAGAACATTTTGTGCTAACCCAAGTCTTCTCTGGCTGCCGACCCATAAAGGGTTAATAGCCGCCAGTCAAAAATATACGAAGGCTATTTAATGTCAGAGCAGTCTCGGATTAACTTTATGCATACGGAGATGTTTCCGTAATGACACCTGCCACACCTGCAAGTAGACTATTTGCATGGCTTGTACCCCATGGCCATGCTGGGCTTGAATCCACACTGGACAGGTGTAAGATGGTCAGATGATTAAGACCAGCAACAAAATCAGTGTATTTTATATTCTTATTTATAGTCTATCTTCTGATCATCATCTCAGGTGTTTTAACTCATGAGTGAATATAATATCAATAATATTGATATCAATTTAGAAGCAATTTTATTGATCAGTACAGCTACATGAGCTAGCATCTGGTAGTACTACTATCGGAAAATTTATTAGTGCTAGTTGAGGATATATCCTAATTCCAATCACTTTAATATTACCCTTGTGAATATTCATTACAAAAGCATGATGATAATCAATCAAATAAGCATGAAAAATATTGAAAAGTGGGTATCATGGTAACATATTTACAAGCAAAGTTCATGACAAGTGTGATGTTAATTACCATGAAATGTTATTTTTACCAGATTATCACCCTCCTAGTTAGGACTTTTCTCACATTATGGGGCTTCAATTTATTTGGCAAACAAGTGAATAATTATTTACATGTATATGCTCACAATTGCACAAAAAAGGTTGGAAAATAATTTAATTTCGTCATATTTTAGTTAGAATGAGACTTCCTGCTACATCAAAAATGTGAAATTTCAAGATTCTAGCCATTTTCTGTGACTGCAGTGTACAATATAGTTTTTAAGGACCTACTCAGAAATCCAAACTAAAGCAGGTTTTCTTGTGTCTCTCTTACCTGGTTGATTTTACTTTATATGAGACAAACCATGAGAAAACTAGCTTTCTGCATTTGTGAAAACAAAGACACAGATCACCTGAGCAGTGTCCCGGGAGCAGTGTATTTGTTTTTGTTTTGTAAATCTATATAAAGTACAATCCCTCTTCTTTTTAGCTTCAATCTTTCTTCTGTGAATGTACAGGCTGGTTTTGTCAGACCTCAGGCCTGATAGGAAACCCAGAGAACAGATTTTCTCATCACATTGCTTGAACTAAAAAACTATATTTCAGGAAGCCTATTATGGCAGAGAGGTGATTCTTGCTGACCGTGACATGGTAGAGACACAATCAGGTGAATTGAACAGATCATATGAATCTGGGTTTTGGACTAGGTCAGACACAAACCAGGCTGTGCAGCCATAGGAGCAGGCTAGAAGTTTAAATTATCAGATTTAGAAAGAAGAGTCATTCTACTATCAGTGTAGTGAAAACATCCTTAATCCAAATTTTCAAATCTCTAGTCATCATCTGCGCTTCTACAACCCAACAGGGATTTTCATGACACTGCTCAAATGAGGCGTGGCGCAAGAAAACAGGTCTTCGGAGTTTCCCACCAGGTCTGACACAAATCGGCCTGTGCAGCTACAGAAGATGGCTAGAAGCTTGAAATGTCTGATTTAGGAAGAAGAGGAATTGTACTATCCGTGTAGCGAAAACAAAGACGCTGGTCAGCTGTGCAGTTACTGCACAGCTGATCTGCGTCTTTGTTTTCGCATAGGCCAAAATCCGGTTTTCTCATGTCATGGCTCAAATAAGACTGCTGTTCCTGGCATGATAGCTTGAGTGGGTTTTATCCCATTTTTGACGAAGGGATTTTCCCATCATTATCATTTGGGTGAGTCCACTTTCATTTTTAGGGGTGTCAGGAGTGATTTTTAAATTGTATTCAATTCTTTTATAACAAACAGAATAGCCGCAGATGGGATTCTGCGGCGTCACATCTGGGGCTATGCTGTTTGTCTGTGTCCCACAAAAAGGACGCCAGGCTTATGTGAGTTAAGTAGATCTTGGTACCTCAGATTGACGTTTCACTCATGTGTATATTTCGTAAAATATTTACATTTTTATTGCACTCGCCCTAGATGAAAGTATCTTTCTTGATGTTCTTCTTTTCCAAATGAAAAACATTAAGTCACGTGATCTAGAGGCCACGCCTATGGGCAGGGCGACGTCAAAACCACCCAGTGAGGTTGTTTGTTTACTCTTGTTGTCGCGACGTTGGTCGCGTATCGCCATGACGTTAGGCGAGAAAATTTGACGTTTTGGCTGTTCCAAAATTATTTAAGTCAGATTTAATGTCAAATAACATGAAAATGAGCGGTGATTTGCGCAATTAAAAATCTGATACTTGATTGATAATATAAAATATAATTATAAGTATTGAAATTCAGATTTTAGCTTTCACTGGATGATGAAAAACATTAGCCGTTTTAATGTCTCCGAGAAGCCCTTCGGGCTTCACAGACATTAAAACAGCCTAATGTTTTTCATCATACAGTGAAAGCTAAAATCTGAATTTCAATCCTTAAATAATAACAAACTGTCATGATCTTTTCTTAGTAATAATTTAAAAGAGCAATTACATGTACATGTATACTTTTGTCGGCTTATGTAAAAAAATGAACTCTGAATCATGATGGGTACTGTATTTTTTGAGCATTGAATTTTATTTTGTATTGGTTCTAGAGATAATAAGTTTAAGTAAGGCTTACCATTTTACTTCAGATGTGTTGTTGGAAGACTCCGAGAAGGAAGACATTGCTTTCCTTGTTGTCGGGGATCCATTTGGGTATGTACATGTACAGTGTGAGATAGAGCATTACGAAAACATGCCCATGCAAAATACAGGGGTTTTTCAGCTGTAGAAAATTGAAAATTTCATTGGAAAAATTTTGATATATTTGCTCAAAACATTGATTGTGGGTACATGTTAGAACCGCCTGGCCGAGGCAGTTCTAACGAGTACCCACAATCTATGTTTTGGATCAAGATAAGAATATTAAGTATACCCCTGCAAACCCCAGTTTTACTTTATAAAAGTGGGGTTTATGGGTGTATACATTATATGGACATGTTTTTGTAATGGGGTATTTGGATGGCAGAGGCAGTCAGTTTTGAAATGGTTGTCAACATTTTCACAATGAACATGTTGGAGAACATCACATAATAGTTGAAAAACTCAAAAGAACTCACTAATTTTGTAACTGAGCTGCTGTCTCACAAAGTAAGAATATAGGGACCAGGAATCGATGCAATTAAAATCCCAACATAGACACCAGGTGGGAAAGAAAATACATAAAACACAACAAAACATTTTTCCAACAACACACACAAAGAGCAGAATGACTAGCTCTTTCCCAACAAGGTAGCCATCTGGCTAAATTTCAACTGGAACAAAAGGCAACAAGCACTACAGAGGCAGGCACAACAAACAGTAGTATAAGGAAGATAAACCACTTTTCCTGGGACACCGATTATCGCTTTTAATGGGGACAAGTATAATGAAGATAAACCACTTTTCCTGGGACATCAATTATCATATTTACTGGGGACAACGCTGAAAACTATTTTTACATGCTGAAAACTATTTTTCTTTTTCCTGGGGACATCCTCGATTTCATAAAGAAAATCAAATAAAAACAAACATAGAGTTCAAGGGGCGAACACATGTAACAAAAATTTTTGATGTGATTAAGCCGAAATCCCAACCAAAGACCCCAGAAATACAGATATTAGTATTATCATTAATGAAACCATTTTTACCAGGACAGTGAAATTACCATTTCTATCAGTACAGCGAAAATGTATTTTGTCATTTTGTAATAAAATTCATATTGTCCAAAGCATTGCTTGAGTGTTTCTATAGTTATGACTTGAGATTTATCAAGGCATCTGCAAAAGTGTGACCAATCCACAAGTGTGACCAATCCACACACTTATTTAGAACTTAGAGGGAATTTATATGCAAACATGCCGTGGCCCATACGTTTTAGAGCTACTACTCACACAGACCTGGTAATGAGGGCTGGACAGAAGGGAGTAGAATACAGAGTTATACATAATGTTTCAATGTTTCAGAGCTACTACTCACACAGACCTGGTACTGAGGGCTCAACAGAAGGGTGTAGAATACAGAGTTATACATAATGTTACAATGTTTCAGAGCTACTACTCACACAGACCTGGTACTGAGGGCTGGACAGAAGGGAGTAGAATACAGGGTTATACATAATGTTTCAATGTTTCAGAGCTACTACTCACACAGACCTGGTACTGAGGGCTGGACAGAAGGGTGTAGAATACAGAGTTATACATAACTCTTCAATGTTTCAGAGCTTCTACTCACATGACCTGGTACTGAGGGCTCAACAGAAAGGTGTAGAATACAGAGTTATACATAACACTTCAATGTTTCAGAGCTACTACTCACACAGACCTGGTACTGAGGGCTGGACAGAAGGGTGTAGAATACAGAGTTATACATAACTCTTCAATGTTTCAGCGCTTCTACTCACACAGACCTGGTACTGAGGGCTCAACAGAAAGGTGTAGAATACAGAGTTATACATAACTCTTCAATGTTTCAGAGCTACTACTCACACAGACCTGGTACTGAGGGCTCGACAGAAGGGTGTAGAATACAGAGTTATACATAACTCTTCAATGTTTCAGAGCTTCTACTCACATGACCTGGTACTGAGGGCTCAACAGAAAGGTGTAGAATACAGAGTTATACATAACGCTTCAATGTTTCAGAGCTACTACTCACACAGACCTGGTACTCAGGGCTCGGCAGAAGGGAATAGAATACAGACTTATACATAATGCTTCAATGTTGTAGAGTTACTACTCATTCAGACTTGGTACTGAGGGCTCGACAGAAGGGTGTAGAATACAGGGTTATACATAACGCTTCAATGTTTCCGAGGTACTACTCATCTAGACCTGATACTGAGGTCTCAACAGAAAGGGGGTCTAATACAGGGTTATACATAACGCTTCAATGTTTCAGAGCTACTACTCACACAGACCTGGTACTGAGGGCTGGACAGAAGGGTGTAGAATACAGAGTTATACATAACGCTTAAATGTTTCAGAGCTACTACTCACTCAGACCTGGTACTGAGGGCTCGACAGAAGGGTGTAGAATACAGAGTTATACATAATGCTTCAATGTTTCCGAGCTACTACTCACACAGACCTGGTGCTGAGGGCTCGACAGAAGGGAGTAGAATGCAGAGTTATACATAACGCTTTAATGTTTCAGAGCTACTACTCACCTAGACCTGGTACTGAGGGCTCGACAGAAGGGTGTAGAACACAGGGTTATACATAATGCTTCAATGTTTCAGAGCTTCTACTCACACAGACCTTTTACTGAGGGCTCAACAGAGGGGAGTAGAATACAGGGTTATACATAATTCTTCAATGTTTCAGAGCTACTACTCACACAGACCTGGTACTGAGGGCTCGACAGAAGGGAGTAGAAAACAGAGTTATACATAACGCTTCAATGTTTCAGAGCTACTACTCAACTAGACCTGGTACTGAGGGCTCGACAGAAGGCTGTTGAATACAGAGTTATACATAATGCTTCAATGTTTCAGAGCTACTACTCACCTAGACCTGGTACTGAGGGCTCGACAGAAGGCTGTTGAATACAGAGTTATACATAATGCTTCAATGTTTCAGAGCTACTACTCACCTAGACCTGGTACTGAGGGCTCGACAGAAGGGTGTTGAATACAGAGTTATACATAATGCTTCAATGTTTCAGAGCTACTACTCACCTAGACCAGGTACTGAGGGCTCGACAGAAGGGTGTAGAATACAGGGTTATACATAACGCTTCAATGTTTCAGAGCTACTACTCACCTAGACCTGGTACTGAGGGCTCGGCAGAAGGGTGTAGAATACAGAGTTATACATAATGCTTCAATGTTTCAGAGCTACTACTCACCTAGACCTGGTACTGAGGGCTGGGCAGAAGGGAGTAGAATACAGAGTTATACATAATGCTTCAATGTTTCAGAGCTACTACTCACCTAGACCTGGTACTGAGGGCTCGACAGAAGGCTGTTGAATACAGAGTTATACATAATGCTTCAATGTTTCAGAGCTAATACTCACCTAGACCAGGTACTGAGGGCTGGACAGAAGGGAGTAGAATACAGGGTTATACATAACGCTTCAATGTTTCAGAGCTACTACTCACACAGACCTGGTACTGAGGGCTCGACAGAAGGGTGTAGAACACAGGGTTATACATAACGCTTCAACGTTTCAGAGCTACTACTCACCTAGACCTGTTACTGAGGGCTCGGCAGAAGGGTGTAGAATACAGAGTTATACATAATGCTTCAATGTTTCAGAGCTACTACTCACACAGACCTGGTACTGAGGGCTCGACAGAAGGGTGTAGAACACAGGGTTATACATAATGCTTCAATGTTTCAGAGCTACTACTCACACAGACCTGGTACTGAGGGCTCGACAGAAGGGTGTAGAACACATGGTTATACATAATGCTTCAATGTTTCAGAGCTACTACTCACACAGACCTGGTACTGAGGGCTCGACAGAAGGGAGTAGAATACAGAGTTATACATAATGTTACAATGTTTCAGAGCTACTACTCACCTAGACCTGGTACTGAGGGCTCGGCGGAAGGGTGTAGAACACAGGGTTATACATAATGCTTCAATGTTTCAGAGCTGCTACTCACACAGACCTGGTACTGAGGGCTAGACAGAAGGGTGTAGAATACAAAGTTATACATAATGCTTCAATGTTTCAGAGCTACTACTCACACAGACCTGGTACTGAGGTCTCGACAGAAAGGTGTAGAATACAGGGTTATACATAACGCTTCAATGTTTCAGAGCTACTACTCACCTAGACCTGGTACTGAGGGCTGGACAGAAGGGAGTAGAATACAGAGTTATACATAATGTTACAATGTTTCAGAGCTACTACTCACCTAGACCTGGTAATGAGGGCTCGGCAGAAGGGTGTAGAACACAGGGTTATACATAATGCTTCAATGTTTCAGAGCTGCTACTCACACAGACCTGGTACTGAGGGCTAGACAGAAGGGTGTAGAATACAAAGTTATACATAATGCTTCAATGTTTCAGAGCTACTTCTCACACAGACCTGGTACTGAGGTCTCGACAGAAAGGTGTAGAACACAGGGTTATACATAACGCTTCAATGTTTCAGAGCTACTACTCACACAGACCTGGTACTGAGGGCTGGACAGAAGGCTGTTGAATACAGAGTTATACATAATTCTTCAATGTTTCAGAGCTACTACTCACACAGACCTGGTACTGAGGGCTAGACAGAAGGGAGTAGAATACAGAGTTATACATAACGCTTCAATCATGAATGCTGTGGGATGCTGTGGATTGCAGGTAGGTACATGAGTATACACCCATGTCTGCCTATACGCATGTACTGTTGATGAATTACAATAGATTTTTCTGATAGAGGCAGCTGTAAAAATTTCAACTGAAAGGCTAATAGAAAATGAGCCTGTGGGTGAGAAAACCAACAATTTGGGTTCCGACCAGGTCCGACACAAACTGGTCTGTACAATCACAGAAGAAGGTTAGAGGCTGGAAATTTTGGATTTAGAAAGTAGAGGAATTGTACTATCCGTGCAGGGAAAACAAAGGCGCTGATCAGCTTCGCAGTTACTGCGAAGCTGATCTGCATCTTTGTTTTCGCATATGCATATTGTTTGTTTTCTCATGCGGCGGCTCAATTGTAACTGAAAGGTTAATAGAAAATATGTGACGTTCTCTGAGATTTTCGGTCTTGTGGAGGTATGACGTGACGTCACAAAACGTGAATTAAAGTTGACGTCACAAAACTGCATGCGACGTTAATTGGACTTTTGCGCACTCAGTCACTAGTTTCGAAACGCCGTCTTATAAGAAAAGTAGGAATTTTCTGGCAAGGGCTTGAAATTTCCGACTCTTTAATATGTTGACATCATTCACTGTGAAGCACAACAAAACAGGACACTATAACTCAGAGTTACAAAAGTTTTTACAAGGCCAATTAATGCCTTTGCCAATTAAAAACCCTAAGATGTAATTTGAGGGTGGCGCGTGTTTTCTCTATTTTTTCTCATTTATCGTTAGCGCTTTTTATTAAAGCTTTTGGACTTAGATTCTAAACATAATAAACATTGTAAAAATGTTAAGAACTAAATTTCCGACTCTGACTCCACAAGACCCAAAATGTCAGATACTGTCACATATGTGCTCATTCTTGTATATATTTTTTGAAAAAACAGATGAACTCTTTAATAACAGAATAATACAATTGAGCCGCATCGTGAGAAAACCAGATTTTTGCCTATGCGAAAACAAAGGCGCAGATCAGCTTCGCGGTAACCGCGAAGCTGATCAGCGCCTTTGTTTTCGCTACACGGATAGTATATTTCCTCTTCTTCTTATATCCGAAATTTCAAGCTTCTAGCCCGCTTCTGTGACTGTACAGGTCAGTTTGTGTCAGACCTTGTCGGAAACCTTGAAGACTGGTTTTCTCGCATCGCGGCTCAATTTAAAGATTCAGAGAAAATTGCAGACTGGTGACAATGATAGTGCCAAGGTCCTTACCATACCATTAGTGATCTCTTTTATACTTTATAGCTATACAACTTTGGAGAAACAGTTTCCATAGTGTTTTGGACAGAGACCTGGCGACCGGACAGTTTCTATGATAAAATATGCAGCAATTTGGAGAGGGGGATGCATACATTGTGTCTACTAGGTATGGGTATGTGGGGTGCACGACGTTTCGTCTAAATCAGTTTTGTCGATGCGACATTTGGTCGCATATAACCAATACGATGTTCGGTCGAATACGACATTCAGTCAAAAAATACAGCAAGGTATGACATTCCATCAAAATTGTCAACTCAATTATTTGCCGAGTAATTAATAAAAAAATCAGTTGGCCATATCGCGATCCAGTTTCTGACATCGCTTAGTCGCATACTCAATTAGACTCGTTTGATAAGTTTTATTTAATCTCAAATGATGTTTTGGATCATTTCATTTCAATACTTCATTTTTCCTCAGTTTTTTATGCCCCCAACTTCGAAGAAGTTGAGGGGGCATATTGCTTTGGGTCTGTCCGTGCAGTGCAGTGAGTGAGTGCGTGCAGTCAGTCAGTCAGTCAGTCTGTGATGCGTGAGCACTCTGTCAGGAACCGTTAGAGCTAGGATCTTGAAATTTGGTATGTAGTTTGTATATGAAAATTAAGAGGACCCGTATTTTTTCTTTCAGGTAAATTCAAGGGGCTAGGGAGTTATTTCCCTTCTTAATTCTTGATAAAGTGAATAGATAGTGGATACCTTGTGTGCGCAACTCCTCCTACAGTTTTATTCCGATTCTCTTGAAACTTTACAGATGTTGTGACCATGCTTTGAAGATATGCATGTGGTTTGGATATAATCCTCAGATTAATATTTTGTCACTTTTTTTGCAATTTGAACTTAGCCATTTTTCGGGCATTTTGACAATGAGAGTGAATGGGCAGTGGGTACCTTGTGTGCGCAACTCCTCCTACAGTTTCATGCCAATTCATTTAAAACTTTACATGTGTTATGGGCATAGTCTGAAGATATGCATGTGGTTTGGATATAATCCTTGGATTATTTTTTGTCATTTTTTCACAATTTGAACTTAGTCATTTTTTCGGGCATTTTAGTGAATGGATAGAGGGTACCTTGTGTGCGCAACTCCTCCTACAATTTAATACCGATACTTTTGAAACTTTGCAGACATTGTGACCATGCTTTGAAGATATGCATGTTGTTGGGATATACTCCTCAGATTAATTTTTGTCACTTTTTTTCACAATTTGAACTTAGTCGTTTTTTGCACATTTTTATATCTTGAAAGTGACTTACCAGTTGGGGGCATAGTGTTTCATAAACACATTTTCTAGTCAAAATTAAGTGCAAGTTTGTACAGGTTTGCACTAGTACATGTACATTTTTGTATTAAAGTGGATGTTCTGTCATTGAACATGAGCAACACGGGTTAATGGACAATGTCTGAACAGATTCAGTATACCAAAAATAAAATAATATAAAAAGGAAAATGAAATGCCTGTTACCACTTCTACAAACCATATGCAACAGCTCTTCGAGAAGTATACACATGTCCTCAGTTTTGGTACTTGTACTTTTTAGCTCACCTGAGCCGTCAGGCTCACAAGGTGAGCTTATAGTATACTCATGCTCCGTCGTCCGTCCGTCCGTCCGTCGTCCGTCCGTCCGTCGTCCACCATTTTCAAAGATCTTCTTCTCTGAAACAGCTTGGCCAATCAAAGCCAAATTTTACATGAAGCATCTATGGGAAGGGGGAACCAATGTGTATATAAATAATCCAGGTCACATGACCAAGATGGCCGCCATGCCCATATATGGTAAAAACCCTTCAAAAATCTTCTTCTCCGGAACCACTGGACCGATTTCAACCAAACTTGGCATGAAGCACCGATGACTCAAGTACTACAATATGTATATAAATCATGACCTTGCGGTGACCTTGACCTATTTTACGGCAAGGTCAACATAGGTCACCAATGCATTTGAATGGGGAAAACTTTTAAAATGTCATTTAAAGTGAAAGTCTTGCAGGAAATGGGCAGTAGGACTGAATATTAATGATTCTGAAAAAAATTGGACCCCAGGGGCTCATGTGCCCCCACCCCGGGGCAATATACATGTATATCTTCACTATATTCAAATGTCTTCTCCTCTGAAACCGCTTGACCAATCAAAGCCAAATTTTATGTAAAGCATCAATAGGAAGGGATAACCAATGTGTATATAAATAATCCAGGTCACATGACCGAGATGGCCGCCATGCCCATATATGGTAAAAACCCTTCAAAAATCTTTTTATCTGGAGCCGGTGGACCGATTTCAATGAAACTTGGCATGAAGCATTGATGGCTAAAGCACTACAATGTATATATAAATCATGACCCTGTGATGACCTTGACTTATTTTACGACAAGGTCAACATAGGTCACCAATGCATTTGAATGGGGAAAACTTTTAAAATGTCATTTAAAGTGAAAGTCTTGCAGGAAATGGGCAGTAGGACTGAATATTAATGATTCTGAAAAAAATGGACCCCAGGGGCTCATGTGCCCCCACCCCGGGGCAATATACATGTATATCTTCACTATATTCAAACGTCTGCTCCTCTGAAAACGCTTGACCAATCAAAGCCAAATTTTATGTAAAGCATCAATAATAAGGGATAACCAATGTGTATATAAATAATCTAGGTCACATGACCAAGATGGCCGCCATGCCCATAGATGGTAAAAACCCTTCAAACATCTTTTTCTCCGGAACTGTTGGACCAATTTCAATGAAACTTGGCATGAAACATAGATGGCTAAAGCACTACAATGTATATATAAATCATGACCCTGTGATGACCTTGACTTATTTTATGGCAAGGTCAACATAGGTTGCCAATGCATTTGAATGGGGAAAACTTTTAAAATGTCATTTAAAGTGAAAGTCTTGCAGGAAATGGGCAATAGGACTGACTATTAATGATTCTGACAAAAAATGGACCGCAGGGGCTCATATGCCCCCACCCCGGGGCAATATACACGTATATCTCCATAATATTCAAACATCTGCTCCTCTGAAACCACTTGGCCAATCAAAGCCAAATTTTATGTGAAGCATCTATAGGATGGGGTTATCAATGTTTATATAAATAATCCAGGTCACATGACCAAGATGGCCGCCAGGCCCATATATGGTAAAAACCCATCAAAAATCTTCTTCTCCGGAACCAGTGGACAGATTTCAAGGAAACTTGGCTTGAAGCATGGATGGCTCAAGTACTACGATGTATATATAAATCATGACCCTGTGATGACCTTGGCTCAGTTTATGGCAAGGTCAACATGGGTTGCCAATGCATTTGAATGGGAATAACTGTTAAAATGTCATTTGAAGGAAAAAGCCAGCAGGAAATTGGCAAATGGACAAAATATTGATTATTCTGAAAAAGAAAATGGCCCAAGGGCTTCATCTGCCCCTGCACTGGGATTAAATATCATAATATTCAAACATGTATATTGGTATATGCAGCAGATCTCAGGTGAGCGTTTATAGGACCATTGG